>CAKAJA020000563.1:0-600000 GCA_916610235.2 Lasioglossum morio | reverse complement strand
CTTATGGTTTGCGTTATGCGTTATGCGTTATGCGTTATGCATAATGCGTTATACGTTATGTATTATGCGTTATGCGTTACGCGTTATGCGTTATGCGTTATGCGTTATGCGTTATGCGTTATGTGTTATGCGTTATGCGTTATGCGTTATGCGTTATGCGTTATGCGTTATGTGTTATGCTTTATGCGTTATGCATGATGCGTTATGCGTTATGCGTGATCAGTTATGCGTTATGCGTTATGCGTTATGTGTTATGCGTTATGCGTTATGCGTTATGCGTTATATGTTATGCGTTATGCGTTATGCGTTATGCGTTATGCGTTATGCGTTATGCGTTATGCGTTATGCGTTATACGTTATGCGTTATGCGTTATGCGTTATGCGTTATACGGTATGCGTTATGCGTTATACGTTATGCGTTATGGGTTTTGCGTTATGGGTTATGCTTCATGCGTTATGCGTTATGCATTATGCGTTATGCGTTATACGTTTTGCGTTATGCGTTATGCGTTATGCGCTATGCATTATGCGTTATGCGTTATGCGTTATGCGTTATGCGTTGTGCGTTATGCGTTATGCGTTATTCGTTATGCGTTGTGCGTTATACGTTTGCGTTATGCGTTCTGCATTATGCGTTATACGGTATGCGTTATGCGTTATACGTTATGCGTTATGCGTTATGCGTTATGCTTTATGCGTTATGCATTATGCGTTATGCGTGATATGACATGCGTTATGCGTTATGCCTTATGCCTTATGGTTTGCGTTATACGTTTGCGTTATGCGTTATGCGTTATGCGTTGTACGGTATGCGTTATGCGTTATACGTTATGCGTTATGCATAATGCGTTATACGTTATGTATTATGCGTTATGCCTTATGCGTTATGCGATATGCGTTATGCTTTATGCATTATGCGTTATACGTTATGCGTTATGCGTTATGCGATATGCGTTATGCGTTATGCGTTATGCGTTATGCTTAATGCGTTATGCGTTAAGAGTTACTCGTTATGCTTTATGCGTTATGCGTTATGCGTTATTGCGTTAGGGGTTATGCGTTATGCGTTATGCGTTATGCGTTATGCTTTATGCGTTATGCATTATGCGTTATGCGTGATCCGTTATGCGTTAGGCGTTATGGGTTTTCCGGTGTTCGTTATGCGTTGTGCATTATGTGTTATGCGTTATGAAGTATGGGTTATGGTTTATGCGTTATGCGTTGTGCGCTATACGTTTGTGTTATGCGTTATGCGTTATGCGTTATGCGTTATACGTTATGCGTTACGCGTTATGCGTTATGGGTTATGCTTCATGCGTTATGCGTTATGCGTTATGCTTTATGCGTTATGCGTTATGCGTTATGCGTTATGCGTTATGCGTTATGCGTTATGCGTTATGCGTTATGCGTTATACGATATGCGTTATGCGTTATGCGTTATGCGTTATGCGTTATGCATAATGCGTTATGCGTTATGCGTTATGCGTTATGCGTTATGCGTTATGCGTTATGCGTTATGCTTTATGCGTTATGCGTTATGAGTTATGCGTTATGCGTTATTGCGTTAGGGGTTATGCGTTATGCGTTATGCTTTATGCGTTATGCATTATGCGTTATGCGTGATCCGTTATGCGTTAGGCGTTATGGGTTTTCCGGTGTTCGTTATGCGTTGTGCATTATGTGTTATGCGTTATGCGTTATGCGTTATGCGTTATGCGTTATGCGTTATTGCGTTAGGGGTTATGCGTTATGCGTTATGCGTTATGCGTTATGCTTTATGCGTTATGCATTATGCGTTATGCGTGATCCGTTATGCGTTAGGCGTTATGGGTTTTCCGGTGTTCGTTATGCGTTGTGCATTATGTGTTATGCGTTATGAAGTATGGGTTATGGTTTATGCGTTATGCGTTGTGCGCTATACGTTTGTGTTATGCGTTATGCGTTATGCGTTATACGTTATGCGTTATGCGTTATGCGTTATGCGTTATGCGTTATGCGTTATGCGTTATGCGTTATGCGTTATGCGTTATGCGTTATGCGTTATGCGTTATGCGTTATGCGTTATGCGTTATGCGTTATGCGTTATACGATATGCGTTATGCGTTATGCGTTATGCGTTATGCGTTATGCGTTATGCGTTATGCGTTATACGATATGCGTTATACGATATGCGTTATGCGTTATGCGTTATGCATAATGCGTTATGCGTTATGCGTTATGCGTTAGGCGTTATGCGTTGTGCGTTATACGTTTGCGTTATGCGTTATGCATTATGCGTTATACGGTATACGTTATGCGTTATACGTTATGCGTTATGCGTTATGGTTTATGCGTTATGCATTATGCGTTATGCGTGATCTGACATGCGTTATGCGTTATGCGTTATGCGTTATGCCTTATGCCTTATGGTTTGCGTTATGCGTGATCCGTTATGCGTTAGGCGTTATGGGTTTTCCGGTGTTCGTTATGCGTTGTGCATTATGTGTTATGCGTTATGAAGTATGGGTTATGGTTTATGCGTTATGCGTTGTGCGCTATACGTTTGTGTTATGCGTTATGCGTTATGCGTTATGCGTTATGCGTTATGCGTTATGCGTTATGCGTTATGCGTTATGCGTTATGCGTTATGCGTTATACGATATGCGTTATGCGTTATGCGTTATGCGTTATGCGTTATGCGTTATGCGTTATGCGTTAGGCGTTATGCGTTATGCGTTATGCGTTATGCGTTATGCGTTATGCGTTATGCGTTATGCGTTATGCGTTATGCGTTATGCGTTATGCGTTATGCGTTATGCGTTATGCGTTATGCGTTATGCTTTATGCGTTATGCGTTATGAGTTATGCGTTATGCTTTATGCGTTATGCGTTATGCGTTATTGCGTTAGGGGTTATGCGTTATGCGTTATGCTTTATGCGTTATGCATTATGCGTTATGCGTGATCCGTTATGCGTTAGGCGTTATGGGTTTTTCGGTGTTCGTTATGCGTTGTGCATTATGTGTTATGCGTTATGCGTTATGCGTTATGCGTTATGCGTTATGCGTTATTGCGTTAGGGGTTATGGGTTATGCTTCATGCGTTATGCGTTATGCTTTATGCGTTATGCGTTATGCGTTATGCGTTATGCGTTATGCGTTATGCGTTATGCGTTATGCGTTATGCGTTATTGCGTTAGGGGTTATGCGTTATGCGTTATGCGTTATGCGTTATGCTTTATGCGTTATGCATTATGCGTTATGCGTGATCCGTTATGCGTTAGGCGTTATGGGTTTTCCGGTGTTCGTTATGCGTTGTGCATTATGTGTTATGCGTTATGAAGTATGGGTTATGGTTTATGCGTTATGCGTTGTGCGCTATACGTTTGTGTTATGCGTTATGCGTTATGCGTTATACGTTATGCGTTATGCGTTATGCGTTATGGGTTATGCTTCATGCGTTATGCGTTATGCTTTATGCGTTATGCGTTATGCGTTATACGATATGCGTTATGCGTTATGCGTTATGCGTTATGCGTTATGCGTTATGCGTTATGCGTTATGCTTTATGCGTTATGCGTTATGAGTTATGCGTTATGCGTTATGCGCTATGCGTTGTGCGTTATAAGTTTGCGTTATGCGTTATGCGTTATGCGTTATGCGTTATGCCTTATGCCTTATGATTTGCGTTATTCGTTTGCGTTATGCGTTATGCGTTATGCGTTGTACGGTATGCGTTGTGCGTTATACGATATGCGTTATGCGTTATGCGAAATGCGTTATGCGTTATGCGTTACGCGTTATGCGTTATGCGTTATACGGTATGCGTTATGGGTTATACGTTTTGCGTTATGCGTTATGCGTTATGCGTTATGCGTTATGCGTTATGCGTTATGCGTTATGCGTTATGCGTTATGCGTTATGCGTTATGCGTTATGAGTTATGCGTTATGCGTTATGCGTTATGCGTTATGCGTTATGCGTTATGCGTTATGCGTTATGCGTTATGCGTTATGCGTTATGCGTTATGCGTTATGCGTTGTGCGTTATACGTTTGCGTTATGCGTTATGCATTATGCGTTATACGGTATACGTTATGCGTTATACGTTTGCGTTATGCGTTATGGTTTATGCGTTATGCATTATGCGTTATGCGTGATCAGTTATGCGTTATGCGTTATACGGTATGCGTTATGCGTAATACGTTTTGCGTTATGCGTTATGCGTTATGCGCTATGCATTATGCGTTATGCGTTATGCGTTATGCGTTATGCGTTGTGCGTTATGCGTTATGCGTTATGCGTTATGCGTTGTGCGTTATACGTTTGCGTTATGCGTTCTGCATTATGCGTTATACGGTATGCGTTATGCGTTATACGTTATGCGTTATGCGTTATGCGTTATGCGTAATACGTTTTGCGTTATGCGCTATGCATTATGCGTTATGCGTTATGCGTTATGCGTTATGCGTTGTGCGTTATGCGTTATGCGTTATGCGTTATGCGTTGTGCGTTGTACGTTTGCGTTATGCGTTCTGCATTATGCGTTATACGGTATGCGTTATGCGTTATACGTTATGCATTATGCGTTATGCGTTATGCGTTATGCGTTATGCGTTGTGCGGTATGCGTTATGCGTTATACGTTATGCGTTATGCATAATGCGTTATACGTTATGTATTATGCGTTATGCCTTATGAGTTATGCGATATGCGTCATGCATCAAGCCTTATGCGTTATGCGATATGCGATATGCGTCATGCATCATGCCTTATGCGTTATGCGTTATGCGTTATGCGTTATGCTTTATGCGTTATGCGTTATACGTTCTGCGTTATGCGTTATGCGATATGCGTTATGCGTTATGCGTTATGCGTTATGCTTTATGCGTTATGCGTTATGAGTTACTCGTTATGCGTTATGCGTTATTGCGTTAGGGGTTATGCGTTATGCGTTATGCGTTATGCGTTATGCTTTATGCGTTATGCCTTATGCGTTATGCGTGATCCGTTATGCGTTAGGCGTTATGGGTTTTCCGGTGTTCGTTATGCGTTGTGCATATGTGTTATGCGTTATGAAGTATGGGTTATGGTTTATGCGTTATGCGTTGTGCGCTATACGTTTGTGTTATGCGTTATGCGTTATGCGTTATACGTTATGCGTTATGCGTTTTGCGTTATGGGTTATGCTTCATGCGTTATGCTTTATGCGTTATGCGTTATGCGTTATGCGTTATGCGTTATGCGTTATGCGTTATGCGTTATGCGTTATGCGTTATGCGTTATGCGTTATGCGTTATGCGTTATGCGTTATACGATATGCGTTATGCGTTATGCGTTATGCGTTATGCGTTATGAGTAATGCGTCATCCGTTATGCGTTATGCGTTATGCGATTTGCGTTATGCGTTATGCGTTATGCGTTATGCATAATGCGTTATACGTTATGTATTATGCGTTATGCCTTATGCGTTATGCGATATGCGTCATGCATCAAGCATTATGCGTTATGCGATATGCGATATGCGTCATGCATCAAGCCTTATGCGTTATGGGTTATGCGTTAATGTTATGCATTTTGCGTTATGCGTTATGCGTTATGCGTTATGCTTTATGCGTTATGCATTATGCGTTATGCGTGATCTGACATGCGTTATGCGTTATGCGTTATGCGTTATGCCTTATGCCTTATGGTTTGCGTTATGCGTTATGCGTTATGCGTTATGCATAATGCGTTATGCGTTATACGTTATGCGTTATGCGTTATGCGATATGCGTTATGCGTTATGCGTTATGCGTTATGCATAATGCGTTATACGTTATGTATTATGCGTTATGCCTTATGCGTTATGCGATATGCGTCATGCATCAAGCATTATGCGTTATGCGATATGCGATATGCGTCATGCATCAAGCCTTATGCGTTATGGGTTATGCGTTAATGTTATGCATTTTGCGTTATGCGTTATGCGATATGCGTCATGCATCAAGCCTTATGCGTTATGCGATATGCGATATGCGTCATGCATCATGCCTTATGCGTTATGCGTTATGCGTTATGCGTTATGCTTTATGCGTTATGCGTTATACGTTATGCGTTATGCGTTATGCGATATGCGTTATGCGTTATGCGTTATGCGTTATGCTTTATGCGTTATGCGTTATGAGTTACTCGTTATGCTTTATGCGTTATGCGTCATGCATCATGCCTTATGCGTTATGCGTTATGCGTTATGCGTTATGCTTTATGCGTTATGCGTTATACGTTCTGCGTTATGCGTTATGCGATATGCGTTATGCGTTATGCGTTATGCGTTATGCTTTATGCGTTATGCGTTATGAGTTACTCGTTATGCTTTATGCGTTATGCGTTATGCGTTATTGCGTTAGGGGTTATGCGTTATGCGTTATGCATTATGCGTTATGCTTTATGCGTTATGCCTTATGCGTTATGCGTGATCCGTAATGCGTTAGGCGTTATGGGTTTTCCGGTGTTCGTTATGCGTTGTGCATTATGTGTTATGCGTTATGAAGTATGGGTTATGGTTTATGCGTTATGCGTTGTGCGCTATACGTTTGTGTTATGCGTTATGCGTTATGCGTTATACGTTATGCGTTATGCGTTTTGCGTTATGGGTTATGCTTCATGCGTTATGCGTTATGCTTTATGCGTTATGCGTTATGCGTTATGCGTTATGCGTTATGCGTTATGCGTTATGCGTTATGCGTTATGCGTTATGCGTTATGCGTTATGCGTTATGCGTTATGCGTTATGAGTAATGCGTCATCCGTTATGCGTTATGCGTTATGCGATTTGCGTTATGCGTTATGCGTTATGCGTTATGCATAATGCGTTATACGTTATGTATTATGCGTTATGCCTTATGCGTTATGCGATATGCGTTATGCGTTATGCGTTATGCGTTATGCATAATGCGTTATACGTTATGTATTATGCGTTATGCCTTATGCGTTATGCGTTATGCGTTATGCGTTATGCGTTATGCGTTATACGATATGCGTTATGCGTTATGCGTTATGCGTTATGCGTTATGAGTAATGCGTCATCCGTTATGCGTTATGCGTTATGCGTTATGCGTTATGCGTTATACGTGATCCGTTATGCGTTATGCGTTATGAGTAATGCGTGATCCGTTATGCGTTATGCGTTATGCGATTTGCGTTATGCGGTATGCGTTATGCGTTATGCGTTATGCGTTATGAGTAATGCGTGATCCGTTATGCGTTATGCGTTTTGCGTTATGCGTTATGCGTTATGCGTTATGCGTTATGCGTTATGCGTTATGCGTTATGCGTTATGCGTTATGCGTTATGCGTTATGCGTTATACGGTATGCTTTATGCGTTATGCGTTATGTGTTATACGTTATACGTAATGCGTTATGCGTTATGAGTAATGCTTGATCCGATATCCGTTATGCGTTATGCGTTATGAGTAATGCGTGATCCGTTATGCGTTATGCGTTATGCGTTATGCGTTATGCGTTATGCGTTATGCGTTATGCGTTAAGCGTTATGCGTTATACGTGATCCGTTATGCGTTATGCGTTATGCGTTATGCGTTATGCGTTATGCGTAATGCGTTATGCGTTATGCGTCATGCGTTATACGTGATCCGTTATGCGTTATGCGTTATGAGTAATGCGTGATCCGTTATGCGTTATGCGTTATGCGATTTGCGTTATGCGTTATGCGTTATGCGTTATGCGTTATGAGTAATGCGTGATCCGTTATGAGTAATGAGTGATCCGTTATGCGTTATGCGTTATGCGTTATGCGTCATGCGTTATACGTGATCCGTTATGCGTTATGCGTTATGTGTTATGCGTGATCCGTTATGCGTTATGCGTTATGCGTTATGCGTTATGCGTTATACGTGATCCGTTATGCGTTATGCGTTATGCGTTATGCGTTATGCGTTATGCGTAATGCGTTATGCGTTATGCGTCATGCGTTATACGTGATCCGTTATGCGTTATGCGTTATGAGTAATGCGTGATCCGTTATGCGTTATGCGTTATGCGATTTGCGTTATGCGTTATGCGTTATGCGTTATGCGTTATGAGTAATGCGTGATCCGTTATGCGTTATGCGTTTTGCGTTATGCATTATGCGTTATGCGTTATGCGTTATGCGTTATGCGTTATGCGTTATGCGTTATGCATTATGCGTTATGCGTTATGCGTTATGCATTATGCGTTATGCGTTATGCGTTATGCTTTGTGCGTTATGCGTTGTGCGTTATGAGTAATGCGTGATCCGTCATGCGTTATGCGTTATGCGTTATGCGTTATGCGTTATGCGTTATGCGTTATGCGTTATGCGTTATGCGTTATGCGTTATGCGTTATGCGTTAAGCGTTACGCGTTGTGCGTTATGCGTTATGCGTTATGCGTTATGCGTTATGCGTTATGCGTTATGCGTTATGCGTTATGAGTAATGAGTGATCCGTTATGCGTTATGCGTTATGTGTTATGCGTCATGCGTTATACGTGATCCGTTATGCGTTATGCGTTATGTGTTATGCGTGATCCGTTATGCGTTAAGCGTTATGCGTTATGCGTTATGCGTTATACGTGATCCGTTATGTGTTATGCGTTAAGTGTTATGCGTGATCCGTTATGCGTTATGCGTTATGCGTTATGCGTTATGCGTTATGCGTTATGCGTTATGCATTATGCGTTATGCGTTATGCGTTATGAGTAATGCTGGATCCGTTATGCGTTATGCGTTATGCTTTATGCGTTACGCGTTATGGATTATGCGTTATGCGATATTCGTTGTGTTATGCGTTATGCGTTATGCGTTATGCGTTATGCGTTATGCGTTGTGCGTTATGCGTTATGCGTTATGCGTTATGCGTTACGCGTTATGCGTTATGCGTTATGCGTTATGCGTTATGCGTTATGCGTTATGCGTTATGCGTTATGCGTTATGATTTATGCGTTATGGGTTATTTTTTGTGCGTTATGCGTTATGCGTTATGAGTAATGCGTCATCCGTTATGCGTTATGCGTTATGCGATTTGCGTTATGCGTTATGCGTTATGCGTATTACGTGATCCGTTATGCGTTATGCGTTATGCGTTATGCGTTATGCGTTATGCGTTATACGTGATTCGTTATGCGTTATGCGTTATGTGTTATGCGTGATCCGTTATGCGTTATGCGTTATGCGTTATGCGTTATGCGTTATGCGTTATGCGTTATGCGTTATACGTGATCCGTTATGCGTTATGCGTTATGCGTTATGCGTTATGCGTTATGCGTTATGCGTTATGCGTTATGCGTTATACGTGATTCGTTATGCGTTATGCGTTATGTGTTATGCGTGATCCGTTATGCGTTATGCGTTATGCGTTATGCGTTATGCGTTATGAGTAATGCGTCATCCGTTATGCGTTATGCGTTATGCGATTTGCGTTATGCGTTATGCGTTATGCGTTATGCATAATGCGTTATACGTTATGTATTATGCGTTATGCCTTATGCGTTATGCGATATGCGTCATGCATCAAGCATTATGCGTTATGCGATATGCGATATGCGTCATGCATCAAGCCTTATGCGTTATGGGTTATGCGTTAATGTTATGCGTTTTGCGTTATGCGTTATGCGTTATGCGTTATGCTTTATGCGTTATGCATTATGCGTTATGCGTGATCTGACATGCGTTATGCGTTATGCGTTATGCGTTATGCCTTATGCCTTATGGTTTGCGTTATGCGTTATGCGTTATGCATAATGCGTTATACGTTATGTATTATGCGTTATGCGTTACGCGTTATGCGTTATGCGTTATGCGTTATGCGTCATGCGTTATGTGTTATGCGTTATGCGTTATGCGTTATGCGTTATGCGTTATGTGTTATGCTTTATGCGTTATGCATTATGCGTTATGCGTTATGCGTGATCAGTTATGCGTTATGCGTTATGCGTTATGTGTTATGCGTTATGCGTTATGCGTTATATGTTATGCGTTATGCGTTATGCGTTATGCGCTATGCGTTATGCGTTATGCGTTACACGTTATGCGTTATGCGTTATGCGTTATGCGTTATACGGTATGCGTTATGCGTTATACGTTATGCGTTATGGGTTTTGCGTTATGGATTATGCTTCATGCGTTATGCGTTATGCGTTATGCTTTATGCGTTATGCGTTATGCGTTATACGTTATGCGTTATGCGTTATGCGTTATGCATTATGCGTTATGTGTTATACGGTATGCGTTATGCGTTATACGTTATGCGTTATGCGTTATGCATTATGCGTTATGCGATATGCGATATGCGTCATGCATCATGCCTTATGCGTTATGCGTTATGCGTTATGCGTTATGCTTTATGCGTTGTGCGTTATACGTTATGCGTTATGCGTTATGCGATATGCGTTATGCGTTATGCGTTATGCGTTATGCTTTATGCGTTATGCGTTATGAGTTACTCGTTATGCTTTATGCGTTATGCGTTATGCGTTATTGCGTTAGGGGTTATGCGTTATGCGTTATGCGTTATGCGTTATGCTTTATGCGTTATGCTTTATGCGTTATGCGTTATGCGTTATTGCGTTAGGGGTTATGCGTTATGCGTTATGCGTTATGCGTTATGCGTTATGCGTTATGCATAATGCGTTATGCGTTATGCGTTATGCGTTATGCGTTATGCGTTATGCGTTATGCGTTATGCGTTATGCGTTATGCGTTATGCGTTATGCTTTATGCGTTATGCGTTATGAGTTATGCGTTATGCGTTATGCGCTATGCGTTGTGCGTTATAAGTTTGTGTTATGCGTTATGCGTTATGCGTTATGCCTTATGCCTTATGATTTGCGTTATTCGTTTGCGTTATGCGTTATGCGTTATGCGTTGTACGGTATGCGTTGTGCGTTAAACGATATGCGTTATGCGTTATGCGAAATGCGTTATGCTTTATGCGTTATGCGTTATGCTTTATGCGTTATGCGTTATGAGTTACTCGTTATGCTTTATGCGTTATGCGTTATGCGTTATTGCGTTAGGGGTTATGCGTTATGCGTTATGCGTTATGCTTTATGCGTTATGCATTATGCGTTATGCGTGATCCGTTATGCGTTAGGCGTTATGGGTTTTCCGGTGTTCGTTATGCGTTGTGCATTATGCGTTATGCGTTATGAAGTATGGGTTATGGTTTATGCGTTATGCGTTGTGCGCTATACGTTTGCGTTATGCGTTATGCGTTATGCGTTATACGTTATGCGTTATGCTTTATGCGTTATGCGTTATGAGTTACTCGTTATGCTTTATGCGTTATGCGTTATGCGTTATTGCGTTAGGGGTTATGCGTTATGCGTTATGCGTTATGCTTTATGCGTTATGCATTATGCGTTATGCGTGATCCGTTATGCGTTAGGCGTTATGGGTTTTCCGGTGTTCGTTATGCGTTGTGCATTATGCGTTATGCGTTATGAAGTATGGGTTATGGTTTATGCGTTATGCGTTGTGCGCTATACGTTTGCGTTATGCGTTATGCGTTATGGGTTATGCTTCATGAGTTATGCGTTATGTGTTATGCTTTATGCGTTATGCGTTATGCGTTATGGGTTATGCTCCATGAGTTATGCGTTATGTGTTATGCTTTATGCGTTATGCGTTATGCGTTATGCGATATGCGTTATGCGTTATGCGTTATGCATTATGCGTTATGCGTTATGCGTTATAAGTTATGCGTTATGCGTTATGCGTTATGCGTTATGCTTTATGCGTTATGCGTTATGAGTTATACGTTATGCGTTATGCGTTATGCGTTATGCGTTATGCGTTATGCGTTATGCGTTATGCGTTATGCGTTATGCGTTATGCGTTATGAGTTATGCGTTATGCGTAATGCGTTATGCGTTATGCGTTATGCGTTATGCGTTATGCGTTATGCGTTATTGCGTTAGGGGTTATGCGTTATGCGTTATGCGTTATGCGTTATGCTTTATGCGTTATGCATTATGCGTTATGCGTGATCCGTTATGCGTTAGGCTTAATGGGTTTTCCGGTGTTCGTTATGCGTTGTGCATTATGTGTTATGCGTTATGAAGTATGGGTTATGGTTTATGCGTTATGCGTTGTGCGCCATACGTTTGTGTTATGCGTTATGCGTTATGCGTTATACGTTATGCGTTATGCGTTATGCGTTATGGGTTATGCTTCATGCGTTATGCGTTATGCGTTATGCTTTATGCGTTATGCGTTATGCGTTATGCGTTATGCGTTATGCGTTATGCGTTATGCGTTATGCGTTATGCGTTATGCGTTATGCATAATGCGTTATGCGTTATGCGTTATGCGTTATGCGTTATGCGTTATGCTTTATGCGTTATGCGTTATGAGTTATGCGTTATGCGTTATGCGCTATGCGTTGTGCGTTACAAGTTTGCGTTATGCGTTATGCGTTATGCGTTATGAGTTATGCCTTATGCCTTATGATTTGCGTTATTCGTTTGCGTTATGCGTTATGCGTTATGCGTTGTGCGTCATGAGTAATGCGTCATCCGTTATGCGTTATGCGTTATGCGATTTGCGTTATGCGTTAAGCGTTATGCGTATTACGTGATCCGTTATGCGTTATGCGTTATGCGTTATGCGTTATGCGTTATACGTGATTCGTTATGCGTTATGCGTTATGTGTTATGCGTGATCCGTTATGCGTTATGCGTTATGCGTTATGCGTTATGCGTTATGCGTTATGCGTTATACGTGATCCGTTATGCGTTATGCGTTATGCGTTATGCGTTATGCGTTATGCGTTATGCGTTATGCGTTATACGTGATTCGTTATGCGTTATGCGTTATGTGTTATGCGTGATCCGTTATGCGTTATGCGTTATGCGTTATGCGTTATGCGTTATGCGTTATGCGTTATACGTGATTCGTTATGCGTTATGCGTTATGTGTTATGCGTGATCCGTTATGCGTCATCCGTTATGCGTTATGCGTTATGCGATTTGCGTTATGCGTTATGCGTTATGCGTTATGCATAATGCGTTATACGTTATGTATTATGCGTTATGCCTTATGCGTTATGCGATATGCGTCATGCATCAAGCATTATGCGTTATGCGATATGCGATATGCGTCATGCATCAAGCCTTATGCGTTATGGGTTATGCGTTAATGTTATGCGTTTTGCGTTATGCGTTATGCGTTATGCGTTATGCTTTATGCGTTATGCATTATGCGTTATGCGTGATCTGACATGCGTTATGCGTTATGCGTTATGCGTTATGCCTTATGCCTTATGGTTTGCGTTATGCGTTATGCGTTATGCATAATGCGTTATACGTTATGTATTATGCGTTATGCGTTACGCGTTATGCGTTATGCGTTATGCGTTATGCGTCATGCGTTATGTGTTATGCGTTATGCGTTATGCGTTATGCGTTATGCGTTATGCGTTAAGCGTTATGTGTTATGCTTTATGCGTTATGCATTATGCGTTATGCGTTATGCGTGATCAGTTATGCGTTATGAGTTATGCGTTATGTGTTATGCGTTATGCGTTATGCGTTATATGTTATGCGTTATGCGTTATGCGTTATGCGTTATGCGTTATGCGTTATGCGTTATACGTTATGCGTTATGCGTTATGCGTTATGCGTTATGTGTTATACGGTATGCGTTATGCGTTATACGTTATGCGTTATGCGTTATGCATTATGCGTTATGCGTTGTGCGTTATGCGTTATGCGTTATGCGTTATGCGTTGTGCGTTATACGTTTGCGTTATGCGTTCTGCATTATGCGTTATACGGTATGCGTTATGCGTTATACGTTATGCGTTATGCGTTATGCGTTATGCGTTATGCGTTATTGCGTTAGGGGTTATGCGTTATGCGTTATGCGTTATGCGTTATGCGTTATGCGTTATGCATAATGCGTTATGCGTTATGCGTTATGCGTTATGCGTTATGCGTTATGCGTTATGCGTTATGCGTTATGCGTTATGCGTTATGCGTTATGCGTTATGCGTTATGCTTTATGCGTTATGCGTTATGAGTTATGCGTTATGCGTTATGCGCTATGCGTTGTGCGTTATAAGTTTGTGTTATGCGTTATGCGTTATGCGTTATGCCTTATGCCTTATGATTTGCGTTATTCGTTTGCGTTATGCGTTATGCGTTATGCGTTGTACGGTATGCGTTGTGCGTTAAACGATATGCGTTATGCGTTATGCGAAATGCGTTATGCTTTATGCGTTATGCGTTATGCTTTATGCGTTATGCGTTATGAGTTACTCGTTATGCTTTATGCGTTATGCGTTATGCGTTATTGCGTTAGGGGTTATGCGTTATGCGTTATGCGTTATGCTTTATGCGTTATGCATTATGCGTTATGCGTGATCCGTTATGCGTTAGGCGTTATGGGTTTTCCGGTGTTCGTTATGCGTTGTGCATTATGCGTTATGCGTTATGAAGTATGGGTTATGGTTTATGCGTTATGCGTTGTGCGCTATACGTTTGCGTTATGCGTTATGCGTTATGCGTTATACGTTATGCGTTATGCTTTATGCGTTATGCGTTATGAGTTACTCGTTATGCTTTATGCGTTATGCGTTATGCGTTATTGCGTTAGGGGTTATGCGTTATGCGTTATGCGTTATGCGTTATGCGTTATGCATTATGCGTTATGCGTGATCCGTTATGCGTTAGGCGTTATGGGTTTTCCGGTGTTCGTTATGCGTTGTGCATTATGCGTTATGCGTTATGAAGTATGGGTTATGGTTTATGCGTTATGCGTTGTGCGCTATACGTTTGCGTTATGCGTTATGCGTTATGGGTTATGCTTCATGAGTTATGCGTTATGTGTTATGCTTTATGCGTTATGCGTTATGCGTTATGGGTTATGCTTCATGAGTTATGCGTTATGTGTTATGCTTTATGCGTTATGCGTTATGCGTTATGCGATATGCGTTATGCGTTATGCGTTATGCATTATGCGTTATGCGTTATGCGTTATAAGTTATGCGTTATGCGTTATGCGTTATGCTTTATGCGTTATGCGTTATGAGTTATACGTTATGCGTTATGCGTTATGCGTTATGCGTTATGCGTTATGCGTTATGCGTTATGCGTTATGCGTTATGCGTTATGCGTTATGAGTTATGCGTTATGCGTAATGCGTTATGCGTTATGCGTTATGCGTTATGCGTTATGCGTTATGCGTTATTGCGTTAGGGGTTATGCGTTATGCGTTATGCGTTATGCGTTATGCTTTATGCGTTATGCATTATGCGTTATGCGTGATCCGTTATGCGTTAGGCTTAATGGGTTTTCCGGTGTTCGTTATGCGTTGTGCATTATGTGTTATGCGTTATGAAGTATGGGTTATGGTTTATGCGTTATGCGTTGTGCGCCATACGTTTGTGTTATGCGTTATGCGCTATGCGTTATACGTTATGCGTTATGCGTTATGCGTTATGGGTTATGCTTCATGCGTTATGCGTTATGCGTTATGCTTTATGCGTTATGCGTTATGCGTTATGCGTTATGCGTTATGCGTTATGCGTTATGCGTTATGCGTTATGCGTTATGCGTTATGCATAATGCGTTATGCGTTATGCGTTATGCGTTATGCGTTATGCGTTATGCTTTATGCGTTATGCGTTATGAGTTATGCGTTATGCGTTATGCGCTATGCGTTGTGCGTTATAAGTTTGCGTTATGCGTTATGCGTTATGCGTTATGAGTTATGCCTTATGCCTTATGATTTGCGTTATTCGTTTGCGTTATGCGTTATGCGTTATGCGTTGTGCGTCATGAGTAATGCGTCATCCGTTATGCGTTATGCGTTATGCGATTTGCGTTATGCGTTAAGCGTTATGCGTATTACGTGATCCGTTATGCGTTATGCGTTATGCGTTATGCGTTATGCGTTATACGTGATTCGTTATGCGTTATGCGTTATGTGTTATGCGTGATCCGTTATGCGTTATGCGTTATGCGTTATGCGTTATGCGTTATGCGTTATACGTGATCCGTTATGCGTTATGCGTTATGCGTTATGCGTTATGCGTTATGCGTTATGCGTTATGCGTTATACGTGATTCGTTATGCGTTATGCGTTATGTGTTATGCGTGATCCGTTATGCGTTATGCGTTATGCGTTATGCGTTATGCGTTATGCGTTATGCGTTATACGTGATTCGTTATGCGTTATGCGTTATGTGTTATGCGTGATCCGTTATGCGTCATCCGTTATGCGTTATGCGTTATGCGATTTGCGTTATGCGTTATGCGTTATGCGTTATGCATAATGCGTTATACGTTATGTATTATGCGTTATGCCTTATGCGTTATGCGATATGCGTCATGCATCAAGCATTATGCGTTATGCGATATGCGATATGCGTCATGCATCAAGCCTTATGCGTTATGGGTTATGCGTTAATGTTATGCGTTTTGCGTTATGCGTTATGCGTTATGCGTTATGCTTTATGCGTTATGCATTATGCGTTATGCGTGATCTGACATGCGTTATGCGTTATGCGTTATGCGTTATGCCTTATGCCTTATGGTTTGCGTTATGCGTTATGCGTTATGCATAATGCGTTATACGTTATGTATTATGCGTTATGCGTTACGCGTTATGCGTTATGCGTTATGCGTTATGCGTCATGCGTTATGTGTTATGCGTTATGCGTTATGCGTTATGCGTTATGCGTTATGCGTTAAGCGTTATGTGTTATGCTTTATGCGTTATGCATTATGCGTTATGCGTTATGCGTGATCAGTTATGCGTTATGAGTTATGCGTTATGTGTTATGCGTTATGCGTTATGCGTTATATGTTATGCGTTATGCGTTATGCGTTATGCGTTATGCGTTATGCGTTATGCGTTATACGTTATGCGTTATGCGTTATGCGTTATGCGTTATGTGTTATACGGTATGCGTTATGCGTTATACGTTATGCGTTATGCGTTATGCATTATGCGTTATGCGTTGTGCGTTATGCGTTATGCGTTATGCGTTATGCGTTGTGCGTTATACGTTTGCGTTATGCGTTCTGCATTATGCGTTATACGGTATGCGTTATGCGTTATACGTTATGCGTTATGCGTTATGCGTTATGCTTTATGCGTTATGCATTATGCGTTATGCGTGATATGACATGCGTTATGCGTTACGCGTTATGCGTTATGCCTTATGCCTTATGGTTTGCGTTATACGTTTGCGTTATGCGTTATGCGTTATGCGTTGTACGGTATGCGTTATGCGTTATACGTTATGCGTTATGCATAATGCGTTATGCGTTATGCGTTATGCGTTATGCGTTATGTTTTATGCGTTATGCGTTATGCGTTATGCGTTATGCGTTATGCGTTATGCGTTATGCGTTATACGATAAGCGTTATGCGTTATGCGTTATGCGTTATGCGTTATGCATAATGCGTTATGCGTTATGCGTTATGCGTTATGCGTTATGCGTTATGCGTTATGCTTTATGCGTTATGCGTTATGAGTTATGCGTTATGCGTTATGCGCTATGCGTTGTGCGTTATAAGTTTGCGTTATGCGTTATGCGTTATGCCTTATGCCTTATGATTTGCGTTATTCGTTTGCGTTATGCGTTATGCGTTATGCGTTGTACGGTATGCGTTGTGCGTTAAACGATATGCGTTATGCGTTATGCGAAATGCGTTATGCGTTATGCGTTATGCGTTATGCGTTATGCTTTATGCGTTATGCGTTATGAGTTACTCGTTATGCTTTATGCGTTATGCGTTATGCGTTATTGCGTTAGGGGTTATGCGTTATGCGTTATGCGTTATGCTTTATGCGTTATGCATTATGCGTTATGCGTGATCCGTTATGCGTTAGGCGTTATGGGTTTTCCGGTGTTCGTTATGCGTTGTGCATTATGCGTTATGCGTTATGAAGTATGGGTTATGGTTTATGCGTTATGCGTTGTGCGCTATACGTTTGCGTTATGCGTTATGCGTTATGCGTTATACGTTATGCGTTATGCTTTATGCGTTATGCGTTATGAGTTACTCGTTATGCTTTATGCGTTATGCGTTATGCGTTATTGCGTTAGGGGTTATGCGTTATGCGTTATGCGTTATGCTTTATGCGTTATGCATTATGCGTTATGCGTGATCCGTTATGCGTTAGGCGTTATGGGTTTTCCGGTGTTCGTTATGCGTTGTGCATTATGCGTTATGCGTTATGAAGTATGGGTTATGGTTTATGCGTTATGCGTTGTGCGCTATACGTTTGCGTTATGCGTTATGCGTTATGGGTTATGCTTCATGAGTTATGCGTTATGTGTTATGCTTTATGCGTTATGCGTTATGCGTTATGGGTTATGCTTCATGAGTTATGCGTTATGTGTTATGCTTTATGCGTTATGCGTTATGCGTTATGCGATATGCGTTATGCGTTATGCGTTATGCATTATGCGTTATGCGTTATGCGTTATAAGTTATGCGTTATGCGTTATGCGTTATGCGTTATGCTTTATGCGTTATGCGATATGAGTTATACGTTATGCGTTATGCGTTATGCGTTATGCGTTATGCGTTATGCGTTATGCGTTATGCGTTATGCGTTATGCGTTATGCGTTATGCGTTATGCGTTATGCGTTATGCGTTATGCGTTATGCGTTATGCGTTATGCGTTATGCGTTATGCGTTATGCGTTATGCGTTATGCGTTATTGCGTTAGGGGTTATGCGTTATGCGTTATGCGTTATGCGTTATGCATTATGCGTTATGCGTGATCCGTTATGCGTTAGGCTTAATGGGTTTTCCGGTGTTCGTTATGCGTTGTGCATTATGTGTTATGCGTTATGAAGTATGGGTTATGGTTTATGCGTTATGCGTTGTGCGCTATACGTTTGTGTTATGCGTTATGCGTTATGCGTTATACGTTATGCGTTATGCGTTATGCGTTATGGGTTATGCTTCATGCGTTATGCGTTATGCGTTATGCTTTATGCGTTATGCGTTATGCGTTATGCGTTATGCGTTATGCGTTATGCGTTATGCGTTATGCGTTATGGGTTATGCGTTATGCGTTATGCGTTATGCGTTATGCATAATGCGTTATGCGTTATGCGTTATGCGTTATGCGTTATGCGTTATGCTTTATGCGTTATGCGTTATGAGTTATGCGTTATGCGTTATGCGTTATGCGTTGTGCGTTATAAGTTTGCGTTATGCGTTATGCGTTATGCGTTATGAGTTATGCCTTATGCCTTATGATTTGCGTTATTCGTTTGCGTTATGCGTTATGCGTTATGCGTTGTACGGTATGCGTTGTGCGTTATACGATATGCGTTATGCGTTATGCGAAATGCGTTATGCGTTATGCGTTATGCGTTATGCTTTATGCGTTATGCGTTATGAGTTACTCGTTATGCTTTATGCGTTATGCGTTATGCGTTATTGCGTTAGGGGTTATGCGTTATGCGTTATGCGTTATGCTTTATGCGTTATACATTAGCGTTATGCGTGATCCGTTATGCGTTAGGCGTTATGGGTTTTCCGGTGTTCGTTATGCGTTGTGCATTATGCGTTATGCGTTATGAAGTATGGGTTATGGTTTATGCGTTATGCGTTGTGCGCTATACGTTTGCGTTATGCGTTATGCGTTATGCGTTATGCGTTATACGTTATGCGTTATGCGTTATGCGTTATGGGTTATGCTTCATGAGTTATGCGTTATGTGTTATGCTTTATGCGTTATGCATAATGCGTTATCCTTTATGTATTATGCGTTATGCCTTATGCGTTATGCGATATGCGTCATGCATCAAGCATTATGCGTTATGCGATATGCGATATGCGTCATGCATCAAGCCTTATGCGTTATGGGTTATTCGTTATGCGTTCTGCTTTATGCGTTATGCGTTATGCGTTATGCATTATGCGTTATACGTGATCCGTTATGCGTTATGCGTTAAGTGTTATGCGTGATTCGTTATGCGTTATGCGTTATGCGTTATGCGTTATGCGTTATGCGTTATGCGTTATGCGTTATGCGTTATGCGTTATACGTTATGCGTTATGCGTTATGCGTTATGCTTTGTGCGTTATGCGTTATGCGTTATGAGTAATGCGTGATCCGTCATGCGTTATGCGTTATGCTATATGCGTTATGCCTTATGCCTTATGCGTTATACGTAATGCGTTATGCGTTATGAGTAATGCTTGATCCGATATGCGTTATGCGGTATGCGTTATGCGTTATGAGTAATGCTGGATCCGTTATGCGTTATGCGTTTTGCGTTATTCGTTATGCGTTGTGCTTTATGCGTTATGCGTTATGGATTATGCGTTATGCGTTATGCGTTATGAGTAATGCTGGATCCGTTATGCGTTATGCGTTTTGCGTTATTCGTTATGGGTTATGCTTTATGCGTTATGCGTTATGCGTTGTGCGTTATGCGTTATACGTTATGCGTTATGCGTTATGCGTTATGGGTTATGCTTCATGCGTTATGCGTTATGCGTTATGCTTTATGCGTTATGCGTTATGCGTTATGCGTTATGCGTTATGCGTTATGCGTTATGCGTTATGCGTTATGCATAATGCGTTATGCGTTATGCGTTATGCGTTATGCGTTATGCGTTATGCTTTATGCGTTATGCGTTATGAGTTATGCGTTATGCGTTATGCGCTATGCGTTGTGCGTTATAAGTTTGCGTTATGCGTTATGCGTTATGCGTTATGCGTTATGAGTTATGCCTTATGCCTTATGATTTGCGTTATTCGTTTGCGTTATGCGTTATGCGTTATGCGTTGTACGGTATGCGTTGTGCGTTATACGATATGCGTTATGCGTTATGCGAAATGCGTTATGCGTTATGCGTTATGCGTTATGCTTTATGCGTTATGCGTTATGCGTTATGCGTTATGCGTTATGCGTTATGCGTTATGCGTTATGCGTTATGCGTTATGCGTTATGCGTTATGCGTTATGCGTTATGCGTTATGCGTTATTGCGTTAGGGGTTATGCGTTATGCGTTATGCGTTATGCGTTATGCATTATGCGTTATGCGTGATCCGTTATGCGTTAGGCTTAATGGGTTTTCCGGTGTTCGTTATGCGTTGTGCATTATGTGTTATGCGTTATGAAGTATGGGTTATGGTTTATGCGTTATGCGTTGTGCGCTATACGTTTGTGTTATGCGTTATGCGTTATGCGTTATACGTTATGCGTTATGCGTTATGCGTTATGGGTTATGCTTCATGCGTTATGCGTTATGCGTTATGCTTTATGCGTTATGCGTTATGCGTTATGCGTTATGCGTTATGCGTTATGCGTTATGCGTTATGCGTTATGGGTTATGCGTTATGCGTTATGCGTTATGCGTTATGCATAATGCGTTATGCGTTATGCGTTATGCGTTATGCGTTATGCGTTATGCTTTATGCGTTATGCGTTATGAGTTATGCGTTATGCGTTATGCGCTATGCGTTGTGCGTTATAAGTTTGCGTTATGCGTTATGCGTTATGCGTTATGAGTTATGCCTTATGCCTTATGATTTGCGTTATTCGTTTGCGTTATGCGTTATGCGTTATGCGTTGTACGGTATGCGTTGTGCGTTATACGATATGCGTTATGCGTTATGCGAAATGCGTTATGCGTTATGCGTTATGCGTTATGCTTTATGCGTTATGCGTTATGAGTTACTCGTTATGCTTTATGCGTTATGCGTTATGCGTTATTGCGTTAGGGGTTATGCGTTATGCGTTATGCGTTATGCTTTATGCGTTATACATTAGCGTTATGCGTGATCCGTTATGCGTTAGGCGTTATGGGTTTTCCGGTGTTCGTTATGCGTTGTGCATTATGCGTTATGCGTTATGAAGTATGGGTTATGGTTTATGCGTTATGCGTTGTGCGCTATACGTTTGCGTTATGCGTTATGCGTTATGCGTTATGCGTTATACGTTATGCGTTATGCGTTATGCGTTATGGGTTATGCTTCATGAGTTATGCGTTATGTGTTATGCTTTATGCGTTATGCATAATGCGTTATCCTTTATGTATTATGCGTTATGCCTTATGCGTTATGCGATATGCGTCATGCATCAAGCATTATGCGTTATGCGATATGCGATATGCGTCATGCATCAAGCCTTATGCGTTATGGGTTATTCGTTATGCGTTCTGCTTTATGCGTTATGCGTTATGCGTTATGCATTATGCGTTATACGTGATCCGTTATGCGTTATGCGTTAAGTGTTATGCGTGATTCGTTATGCGTTATGCGTTATGCGTTATGCGTTATGCGTTATGCGTTATGCGTTATGCGTTATGCGTTATACGTTATGCGTTATGCGTTATGCGTTATGCTTTGTGCGTTATGCGTTATGCGTTATGAGTAATGCGTGATCCGTCATGCGTTATGCGTTATGCTATATGCGTTATGCCTTATGCCTTATGCGTTATACGTAATGCGTTATGCGTTATGAGTAATGCTTGATCCGATATGCGTTATGCGGTATGCGTTATGCGTTATGAGTAATGCTGGATCCGTTATGCGTTATGCGTTTTGCGTTATTCGTTATGCGTTGTGCTTTATGCGTTATGCGTTATGGATTATGCGTTATGCGTTATGCGTTATGAGTAATGCTGGATCCGTTATGCGTTATGCGTTTTGCGTTATTCGTTATGGGTTATGCTTTATGCGTTATGCGTTATGCGTTGTGCGTTATGCGTTATGCGTTATGCGTTATGCGTTATGCGTTATGGGTTATGCTTCATGCGTTATGCGTTATGCGTTATGCTTTATGCGTTATGCGTTATGCGTTATGCGTTATGCGTTATGCGTTATGCGTTATGCGTTATGCGTTATGCGTTATGCATAATGCGTTATGCGTTATGCGTTATGCGTTATGCGTTATGCGTTATGCTTTATGCGTTATGCGTTATGAGTTATGCGTTATGCGTTATGCGCTATGCGTTGTGCGTTATAAGTTTGCGTTATGCGTTATGCGTTATGCGTTATGCGTTATGAGTTATGCCTTATGCCTTATGATTTGCGTTATTCGTTTGCGTTATGCGTTATGCGTTATGCGTTGTACGGTATGCGTTGTGCGTTATACGATATGCGTTATGCGTTATGCGAAATGCGTTATGCGTTATGCGTTATGCGTTATGCTTTATGCGTTATGCGTTATGAGTTACTCGTTATACTTTATGCGTTATGCGTTATGCGTTATTGCGTTAGGGGTTATGCGTTATGCGTTATGCGTTATGCTTTATGCGTTATGCATTATGCGTTATGCGTGATCCGTTATGCGTTAGGCGTTATGGGTTTTCCGGTGTTCGTTATGCGTTGTGCATTATGCGTTATGCGTTATGAAGTATGGGTTATGGTTTATGCGTTATGCGTTGTGCGCTATACGTTTGCGTTATGCGTTATGCTTTATGCGTTATACGTTATGCGTTATGCGTTATGCGTTATGGGTTATGCTTCATGAGTTATGCGTTATGTGTTATGCTTTATGCGTTATGCATAATGCGTTATACGTTATGTATTATGCGTTATGCCTTATGCGTTATGCGATATGCGTCATGCATCAAGCATTATGCGTTATGCGATATGCGATATGCGTCATGCATCAAGCCTTATGCGTTATGGGTTATGCGTTATGGGTTATGCGTTTTGCGTTATGCGTTATGCGTTATGCGTTATGCTTTATGCGTTATGCATTATGCGTTATGCGTGATCTGACATGCGTTATGCGTTATGCGTTATGCGTTATGCCTTATGCCTTATGGTTTGCGTTATGCGTTATGCGTTATGCGTTATGCATAATGCGTTATACGTTATGTATTATGCGTTATGCGTTACGCGTTATGCGTTATGCGTTATGCGTTATGCGTTATGTGTTATGCGTTATGCGTTATGCGTTATGCGTTATGCGTTATGAGTAATGCGTGATCCGTCATGCGTTATGCGTTATGCTATATGCGTTATGCCTTATGCCTTATGCGTTATACGTAATGCGTTATGCGTTATGAGTAATGCTTGATCCGATATGCGTTATGCGGTATGCGTTATGCGTTATGAGTAATGCTGGATCCGTTATGCGTTATGCGTTTTGCGTTATTCGTTATGCGTTGTGCTTTATGCGTTATGCGTTATGGATTATGCGTTATGCGTTATGCGTTATGAGTAATGCTGGATCCGTTATGCGTTATGCGTTTTGCGTTATTTGTTATGCGTTATGCTTTATGCGTTATGCCTTATGCGTTGTGCGTTATGCGTTATGCGTTATGCGTTATGCGTTACGCGTTATGCGTTATTCGTTATGCGTTATGTGTTATGCGTTATTCGTTATGCGTTATGCGTTATGCCTTATGCGTTATGCGTTATGCGTTATGAGTTATGCGTTATGCGTTATGCGTTGGCGTTATGCGTTATGCGTTATGCGTTATAAGTTATGGGTTATGCGTTATGCGTTATGCGTTATGCGTTATGCGTTATGCGTTGTGCGTTATGCGTTATGCGTTATGCCTTATGCGTTACCCGTTATGCGTTAAACGGTATGCGTTATGCGTTATGCGTTATGCGTTATGCGTTATGCGTTATGCGTTATGGGTTATTTTTTGTGCGATATGCGTTATGCGTTATGAGTAATGCGTGATCCGTTATGCGTTATGCGTTATGCGATTTGCGTTATGCGTTATGCGTTATGCGTTATGCGTTGTGCGTTATGCGTTATGCGTTATGCGTTATGCGTTATGCGTTATACGGTATGCTTTATGCGTTATGCGTTATGCGTTATGCGTTATACGTTATACGTAATGCGTTATGCGTTATGAGTAATGCTTGATCCGATATCCGTTATGCGTTATGCGTTATGAGTAATGCGTGATCCGTTATGCGTTATGCGTTATGCGTTATGCATTATGCGTTATGCGTTATGCGTTATGCGTTATCCGTTATGCGTTATGCATTATGCGTTATGCGTTATGCGTTATGCATTATGCGTTATGCGTTATGCGATATGCTTTGTGCGTTATGCGTTGTGCGTTATGAGTAATGCGTGATCCGTCATGCGTTATGCGTTATGCGTTATGCGTTATGCGTTATGCGTTATGCGTTATGCGTTATGCTTTATGCGTTATGCGTTATGCGTTATGAGTAATGCTGGATCCGTTATGCGTTATGCGTTTTGCGTTATTCGTTATGCGTTATGCTTTATGCGTTACGCGTTATGGATTATGCGTTATGCGATATTCGTTGTGTTATGCGTTTTGCGTTATGCGTTATGCGTTATGCGTTATGCGTTATGCGTTGTGCGTTATGCGTTATGCGTTATGCGTTATGCGTTACGCGTTATGCGTTATGCGTTATGCGTTATGCGTTATGCGTTATGCGTTATGCGTTATGCGTTATGCGTTATGCGTTATGATTTATGCGTTATGGGTTATTTTTTGTGCGTTATGCGTTATGCGTTATGAGTAATGCGTCATCCGTTATGCGTTATGCGTTATGCGATTTGCGTTATGCGTTATGCGTTATGCGTTATACGTGATCCGTTATGCGTTATGCGTTATGCGTTATGCGTTATGCGTTATGCGTTATGCGTTATGCGTTATGCGTTATACGTGATTCGTTATGCGTTATGCGTTATGTGTTATGCGTGATCCGTTATGAGTTATGCGTTATGCGTTATGCGTTATGCGTTATGCGTTATGCGTTATGCTTTATACTTGATCCGTTATGCGTTATGCGTTATGCGTTATGCGTTATGCGTTATGTGTTATGCGTGATCCGTTATGCGTTATGCGTTTTGCGTTATGCGTTATGCGTTATGCGTTATGCGTTATACGTGATCCGTTATGCGTTATGCGTTAAGTGTTATACGTGATCCGTTATGCGTTATGCGTTATGCGTTATGCGTTATGCGTTATGCGTTATGCGTTATGCGTTATGCGTTATGCTTTATGCGTTATGCGTTATGGATTATGCGTTATGCGATATTCGTTGTGTTATGCGTTATGCGTTATGCTTTATGCGTTATGCGTTGTGCGTTGTGCGTTATGCGTTATGCGTTATGCGTTATGCGTTACGCGTTATGCGTTATGCGTTATGCGTTATGCGTTATACGTGATTCGTTATGCGTTATGCGTTATGTGTTATGCGTGATCCGTTATGCGTTATGCGTTATGCGTTATGCGTTATGCGTTATGCATCAAGCCTTATGCGTTATACGTGATTCGTTATGCGTTATGCGTTATGTGTTATGCGTGATCCGTTATGCGTTATGCGTTATGCGTTATGCGTTATGCGTTATGCATCAAGCCTTATGCGTTATGGGTTATGCGTTATGGGTTATGCGTTTTGCGTTATGCGTTATGCGTTATGCGTTATGCTTTATGCGTTATGCATTATGCGTTATGCGTGATCTGACATGCGTTATGCGTTATGCGTTATGCGTTATGCCTTGTGCCTTATGGTTTGCGTTATGCGTTATGCGTTATGCGTTATGCATAATGCGTTATACGTTATGTATTATGCGTTATGCGTTACGCGTTCTGCGTTATGCGTTATGCGTTATGCGTTATGAGTAATGCTGGATCCGTTATGCGTTATGCGTTTTGCGTTATTCGTTATGCGTTATGCTTTATGCGTTACGCGTTATGGATTATGCGTTATGCGATATTCGTTGTGTTATGCGTTATGCGATATTCGTTGTGTTATGCGTTATGCGTTATGCGTTATGCGTTATGCGTTATGGGTTATTTTTTGTGCGTTATGCGTTATGCGTTATGAGAAATGCGTGATCCGTCATGCGTTATGCGTTATGCTATATGCGTCATGCCTTATGCCTTATGCGTTAGGCGTTATGCGTTATGCGTTATTCGTTATGCGTTATGCGTTATGCGTTATTCGTTATGAGTAATGCTTGATCCGATATCCGTTATGCGTTATGGGTTATGCGTTGTGAGTAATGCTGGATCCGTTATGCGTTAGGCGTTATTCGTTATGAGTAATGCTGGATCCGTTATGCGTTATGCGTTTTGCGTTATTCGTTATGCGTTCTGCTTTATGCGTTATGCGTTATGCGTTATGCATTATGCGTTATACGTGATCCGTTATGCGTTATGCGTTAAGTGTTATGCGTGATCCGTTATGCGTTATGCGTTATGCGTTATGCGTTATGCGTTATGCGTTATGCGTTATGCGTTATGCGTTATGCGTTATGCGTTATACGTTATGCGTTATGCGTTATGCGTTATGCTTTGTGCGTTATGCGTTATGCGTTATGAGTAATGCGTGATCCGTCATGCGTTATGCGTTATGCTATATGCGTTATGCCTTATGCCTTATGCGTTATACGTAATGCGTTATGCGTTATGAGTAATGCTTGATCCGATATGCGTTATGCGGTATGCGTTATGCGTTATGAGTAATGCTGGATCCGTTATGCGTTATGCGTTTTGCGTTATTCGTTATGCGTTGTGCTTTATGCGTTATGCGTTATGGATTATGCGTTATGCGTTATGCGTTATGAGTAATGCTGGATCCGTTATGCGTTATGCGTTTTGCGTTATTCGTTATGGGTTATGCTTTATGCGTTATGCGTTATGCGTTGTGCGTTATGCGTTATGCGTTATGCGTTATGCGTTACGCGTTATGCGTTATGCGTTATGAGTTATGCGTTATGCGTTATGCGTTATGCGTTATGCGTTATGCGTTATGCGTTATTGCGTTAGGGGTTATGCGTTATGCGTTATGCGTTATGCGTTATGCTTTATGCGTTATGCATTATGCGTTATGCGTGATCCGTTATGCGTTAGGCTTAATGGGTTTTCCGGTGTTCGTTATGCGTTGTGCATTATGTGTTATGCGTTATGAAGTATGGGTTATGGTTTATGCGTTATGCGTTGTGCGCTATACGTTTGTGTTATGCGTTATGCGTTATGCGTTATACGTTATGCGTTATGCGTTATGCGTTATGGGTTATGCTTCATGCGTTATGCGTTATGCGTTATGCTTTATGCGTTATGCGTTATGCGTTATGCGTTATGCATAATGCGTTATGCGTTATGCGTTATGCGTTATGCGTTATGCGTTATGCTTTATGCGTTATGCGTTATGAGTTATGCGTTATGCGTTATGCGCTATGCGTTGTGCGTTATAAGTTTGCGTTATGCGTTATGCGTTATGCGTTATGAGTTATGCCTTATGCCTTATGATTTGCGTTATTCGTTTGCGTTATGCGTTATGCGTTATGCGTTGTACGGTATGCGTTGTGCGTTATACGATATGCGTTATGCGTTATGCGAAATGCGTTATGCGTTATGCGTTATGCGTTATGCTTTATGCGTTATGCGTTATGAGTTACTCGTTATGCTTTATGCGTTATGCGTTATGCGTTATTGCGTTAGGGGTTATGCGTTATGCGTTATGCGTTATGCTTTATGCGTTATGCATTATGCGTTATGCGTGATCCGTTATGCGTTAGGCGTTATGGGTTTTCCGGTGTTCGTTATGCGTTGTGCATTATGCGTTATGCGTTATGAAGTATGGGTTATGGTTTATGCGTTATGCGTTGTGCGCTATACGTTTGCGTTATGCGTTATGCGTTATGCGTTATACGTTATGCGTTATGCGTTATGCGTTATGGGTTATGCTTCATGAGTTATGCGTTATGTGTTATGCTTTATGCGTTATGCATAATGCGTTATCCGTTATGTATTATGCGTTATGCCTTATGCGTTATGCGATATGCGTCATGCATCAAGCATTATGCGTTATGCGATATGCGATATGCGTCATGCATCAAGCCTTATGCGTTATGGGTTATGCGTTATGGGTTATGCGTTTTGCGTTATGCGTTATGCGTTATGCGTTATGCTTTATGCGTTATGCATTATGCGTTATGCGTGATCTGACATGCGTTATGCGATATGCGTTATGCATTATGCCTTATTCCTTATGGTTTGCGTTATGCGTTATGCGTTATGCGTTATGCATAATGCGTTATACGTTATGTATTATGCGTTATGCGTTACGCGTTATGCGTTATGCGTTATGCGTTATGCGTTATGCGTTATGTGTTATGCGTTATGCGTTATGCGTTATGCGTTATGCGTTATGAGTAATGCGTAATCCGTCATGCGTTATGCGTTATGCTATATGCGTTATGCCTTATGCCTTATGCGTTATACGTAATGCGTTATGCGTTATGAGTAATGCTTGATCCGATATGCGTTATGCGGTATGCGTTATGCGTTATGAGTAATGCTGGATCCGTTATGCGTTATGCGTTTTGCGTTATTCGTTATGCGTTGTGCTTTATGCGTTATGCGTTATGGATTATGCGTTATGCGTTATGCGTTATGAGTAATGCTGGATCCGTTATGCGTTATGCGTTTTGCGTTATTTGTTATGCGTTATGCTTTATGCGTTATGCCTTATGCGTTGTGCGTTATGCGTTATGCGTTATGCGTTATGCGTTACGCGTTATGCGTTATGCGTTATGAGTTATGCGTTATGCGTTATGCGTTATGCGTTATGCGTTATGCGTTATGGGTTATTTTTTGTGCGTTATGCGTTATGCGTTATGAGTAATGCGTGATCCGTCATGCGTTATGCGTTGCTATATGCGTGATGCCTTATGCCTTATGCGTTAGGCGTTATGCGTTATGCGTTATTCGTTATGCGTTATGTGTTATGCGTTATTCGTTATGCGTTATGCGTTATGCCTTATGCCTTATGCGTTATGCGTTATGAGTAATGCGTGATTCGTTATGCGTTATGCCTTATGCGTTATGAGTTATGCGTTATGCGTTATGCGTTGGCGTTATGCGTTATGCGTTATGCGTTATAAGTTATGGGTTATGCGTTATGCGTTATGCGTTATGCGTTATGCGTTATGCGTTATGCGTTATGCGTTATGCGTTATGCGTTATGCTTTATGCGTTATGCATTATGCGTTATGCGTGATCCGTTATGCGTTAGGCGTTATGCGTTATGAAGTATGGGTTATGGTTTATGCGTTATGCGTTGTGCGCTATACGTTTGCGTTATGCGTTATGCGTTATGGGTTATGCTTCATGAGTTATGCGTTATGTGTTATGCTTTATGCGTTATGCGTTATGCGTTATGGGTTATGCTTCATGAGTTATGCGTTATGTGTTATGCTTTATGCGTTATGCGTTATGCGTTATGCGATATGCGTTATGCGTTATGCGTTATGCATTATGCGTTATGCGTTATGCGTTATAAGTTATGCGTTATGCGTTATGCGTTATGCGTTATGCTTTATGCGTTATGCGTTATGAGTTATACGTTATGCGTTATGCGTTATGCGTTATGCGTTATGCGTTATGCGTTATGCGTTATGCGTTATGCGTTATGCGTTATGCGTTATGCGTTATGCGTTATGCGTTATGCGTTATGCGTTATGCGTTATGCGTTATGCGTTATGCGTTATGCGTTATGCGTTATTGCGTTAGGGGTTATGCGTTATGCGTTATGCGTTATGCGTTATGCATTATGCGTTATGCGTGATCCGTTATGCGTTAGGCTTAATGGGTTTTCCGGTGTTCGTTATGCGTTGTGCATTATGTGTTATGCGTTATGAAGTATGGGTTATGGTTTATGCGTTATGCGTTGTGCGCTATACGTTTGTGTTATGCGTTATGCGTTATGCGTTATACGTTATGCGTTATGCGTTATGCGTTATGGGTTATGCTTCATGCGTTATGCGTTATGCGTTATGCTTTATGCGTTATGCGTTATGCGTTATGCGTTATGCGTTATGCGTTATGCGTTATGCGTTATGGGTTATGCGTTATGCGTTATGCGTTATGCGTTATGCATAATGCGTTATGCGTTATGCGTTATGCGTTATGCGTTATGCGTTATGCGTTATTGCGTTAGGGGTTATGCGTTATGCGTTATGCGTTATGCGTTATGCATTATGCGTTATGCGTGATCCGTTATGCGTTAGGCTTAATGGGTTTTCCGGTGTTCGTTATGCGTTGTGCATTATGTGTTATGCGTTATGAAGTATGGGTTATGGTTTATGCGTTATGCGTTGTGCGCTATACGTTTGTGTTATGCGTTATGCGTTATGCGTTATACGTTATGCGTTATGCGTTATGCGTTATGGGTTATGCTTCATGCGTTATGCGTTATGCGTTATGCTTTATGCGTTATGCGTTATGCGTTATGCGTTATGCGTTATGCGTTATGCGTTATGCGTTATGCGTTATGCGTTATGGGTTATGCGTTATGCGTTATGCGTTATGCGTTATGCATAATGCGTTATGCGTTATGCGTTATGCGTTATGCGTTATGCGTTATGCTTTATGCGTTATGCGTTATGAGTTATGCGAAATGCGTTATGCGTTATGCGTTATGCGTTATGCTTTATGCGTTATGCGTTATGAGTTACTCGTTATGCTTTATGCGTTATGCGTTATGCGTTATTGCGTTAGGGGTTATGCGTTATGCGTTATGCGTTATGCTTTATGCGTTATACATTAGCGTTATGCGTGATCCGTTATGCGTTAGGCGTTATGGGTTTTCCGGTGTTCGTTATGCGTTGTGCATTATGCGTTATGCGTTATGAAGTATGGGTTATGGTTTATGCGTTATGCGTTGTGCGCTATACGTTTGCGTTATGCGTTATGCGTTATGCGTTATGCGTTATACGTTATGCGTTATGCGTTATGCGTTATGGGTTATGCTTCATGAGTTATGCGTTATGTGTTATGCTTTATGCGTTATGCATAATGCGTTATCCTTTATGTATTATGCGTTATGCCTTATGCGTTATGCGATATGCGTCATGCATCAAGCATTATGCGTTATGCGATATGCGATATGCGTCATGCATCAAGCCTTATGCGTTATGGGTTATTCGTTATGCGTTCTGCTTTATGCGTTATGCGTTATGCATTATGCGTTATACGTGATCCGTTATGCGTTATGCGTTAAGTGTTATGCGTGATTCGTTATGCGTTATGCGTTATGCGTTATGCGTTATGCGTTATGCGTTATGCGTTATGCGTTATGCGTTATGCGTTATGCGTTATACGTTATGCGTTATGCGTTATGCGTTATGCTTTGTGCGTTATGCGTTATGCGTTATGAGTAATGCGTGATCCGTCATGCGTTATGCGTTATGCTATATGCGTTATGCCTTATGCCTTATGCGTTATACGTAATGCGTTATGCGTTATGAGTAATGCTTGATCCGATATGCGTTATGCGGTATGCGTTATGCGTTATGAGTAATGCTGGATCCGTTATGCGTTATGCGTTTTGCGTTATTCGTTATGCGTTGTGCTTTATGCGTTATGCGTTATGGATTATGCGTTATGCGTTATGCGTTATGAGTAATGCTGGATCCGTTATGCGTTATGCGTTTTGCGTTATTCGTTATGGGTTATGCGTTATGCGTTATGCGTTATGCGTTGTGCGTTATGCGTTATACGTTATGCGTTATGCGTTATGCGTTATGGGTTATGCTTCATGCGTTATGCGTTATGCGTTATGCTTTATGCGTTATGCGTTATGCGTTATGCGTTATGCGTTATGCGTTATGCGTTATGCGTTATGCGTTATGCGTTATGCGTAATGCGTTATGCGTTATGCGTTATGCGTTATGCGTTATGCGTTATGCTTTATGCGTTATGCGTTATGAGTTATGCGTTATGCGTTATGCGCTATGCGTTATGCGTTATAAGTTTGCGTTATGCGTTATGCGTTATGCGTTATGCGTTATGAGTTATGCCTTATGCCTTATGATTTGCGTTATTCGTTTGCGTTATGCGTTATGCGTTATGCGTTGTACGGTATGCGTTGTGCGTTATACGATATGCGTTATGCGTTATGCGAAATGCGTTATGCGTTATGCGTTATGCGTTATGCTTTATGCGTTATGCGTTATGAGTTACTCGTTATACTTTATGCGTTATGCGTTATGCGTTATTGCGTTAGGGGTTATGCGTTATGCGTTATGCGTTATGCTTTATGTGTTATGCATTATGCGTTATGCGTGATCCGTTATGCGTTAGGCGTTATGGGTTTTCCGGTGTTCGTTATGCGTTGTGCATTATGCGTTATGCGTTATGAAGTATGGGTTATGGTTTATGCGTTATGCGTTGTGCGCTATACGTTTGCGTTATGCGTTATGCTTTATGCGTTATGCGTTATGCGTTATGCGTTATGCGTTATGGGTTATGCTTCATGAGTTATGCGTTATGTGTTATGCTTTATGCGTTATGCATAATGCGTTATCCGTTATGTATTATGCGTTATGCCTTATGCGTTATGCGATATGCGTCATGCATCAAGCATTATGCGTTATGCGATATGCGATATGCGTCATGCATCAAGCCTTATGCGTTATGGGTTATGCGTTATGCGTTATGCGTTTTGCGTTATGCGTTATGCGTTATGCGTTATGCTTTATGCGTTATGCATTATGCGTTATGCGTGATCTGACATGCGTTATGCGTTATGCGTTATGCGTTATGCCTTATGCCTTATGGTTTGCGTTATGCGTTATGCGTTATGCGTTATGCATAATGCGTTATACGTTATGTATTATGCGTTATGCGTTACGCGTTATGCGTTATGCGTTATGCGTTATGCGTTATGTGTTATGCGTTATGCGTTATGCGTTATGCGTTATGCGTTATGAGTAATGCGTGATCCGTCATGCGTTATGCGTTATGCTATATGCGTTATGCCTTATGCCTTATGCGTTATACGTAATGCGTTATGCGTTATGAGTAATGCTTGATCCGATATGCGTTATGCGGTATGCGTTATGCGTTATGAGTAATGCTGGATCCGTTATGCGTTATGCGTTTTGCGTTATTCGTTATGCGTTGTGCTTTATGCGTTATGCGTTATGGATTATGCGTTATGCGTTATGCGTTATGAGTAATGCTGGATCCGTTATGCGTTATGCGTTTTGCGTTATTTGTTATGCGTTATGCTTTATGCGTTATGCCTTATGCGTTGTGCGTTATGCGTTATGCGTTATGCGTTATGCGTTATGCGTTATGCGTTATGCGTTATGCGTTATGCGTTATGGGTTATTTTTTGTGCGATATGCGTTATGCGTTATGAGTAATGCGTGATCCGTTATGCGTTATGCGTTATGCGATTTGCGTTATGCGTTATGCGTTATGCGTTATGCGTTGTGCGTTATGCGTTATGCGTTATGCGTTATGCGTTATGCGTTATGCTTTATGCGTTATGCCTTATGCGTTGTGCGTTATGCGTTATGCGTTATGCGTTATGCGTTACGCGTTATGCGTTATGCGTTATTCGTTATGCGTTATGTGTTATGCGTTATTCGTTATGCGTTATGCGTTATGCCTTATGCGTTATGCGTTATGCGTTATGAGTTATGCGTTATGCGTTATGCGTTGGCGTTATGCGTTATGCGTTATGCGTTATAAGTTATGGGTTATGCGTTATGCGTTATGCGTTATGCGTTATGCGTTATGCGTTGTGCGTTATGCGTTATGCGTTATGCCTTATGCGTTATGCGTTATGCGTTATGCGTTATGCGTTATGCGTTATGCGTTATGCGTTATGCGTTATGCGTTATGCGTTATGGGTTATTTTTTGTGCGATATGCGTTATGCGTTATGAGTAATGCGTGATCCGTTATGCGTTATGCGTTATGCGATTTGCGTTATGCGTTATGCGTTATGCGTTATGCGTTGTGCGTTATGCGTTATGCGTTATGCGTTATGCGTTATGCGTTATACGGTATGCTTTATGCGTTATGCGTTATGCGTTATGCGTTATACGTTATACGTAATGCGTTATGCGTTATGAGTAATGCTTGATCCGATATCCGTTATGCGTTATGCGTTATGAGTAATGCGTGATCCGTTATGCGTTATGCGTTATGCGTTATGCATTATGCGTTATGCGTTATGCGTTATGCGTTATGCGTTATCCGTTATGCGTTATGCATTATGCGTTATGCGTTATGCGTTATGCATTATGCGTTATGCGTTATGCGATATGCTTTGTGCGTTATGCGTTGTGCGTTATGAGTAATGCGTGATCCGTCATGCGTTATGCGTTATGCGTTATGCGTTATGCGTTATGCGTTATGCGTTATGCGTTATGCGTTATGCGTTAAGCGTTACGCGTTGTGCGTTATGCGTTATGCGTTATGCGTTATGCGTTATGCGTTATGCGTTATGCGTTATGCGTTGTGCGTTATGCGTTATGCGTTATGCGTTAAGCGTTACGCGTTGTGCGTTATGCGTTATGCGTTATGCGTTATGCGTTATGCGTTATGCGTTTTGCGTTATGCGTTATGCGTTATGCGTTATGCGTTATACGTGATCCGTTATGCGTTATGCGTTAAGTGTTATGCGTGATCCGTTATGCGTTATGCGTTATGCGTTATGCGTTATGCGTTATGCGTTATGCTTTATGCGTTATGCGTTATGCGTTATGAGTAATGCTGGATCCGTTATGCGTTATGCGTTTTGCGTTATTCGTTATGCGTTATGCTTTATGCGTTACGCGTTATGGATTATGCGTTATGCGATATTCGTTGTGTTATGCGTTTTGCGTTATGCGTTATGCGTTATGCGTTATGCGTTGTGCGTTATGCGTTATGCGTTATGCGTTATGCGTTACGCGTTATGCGTTATGCGTTATGCGTTATGCGTTATGCGTTATGCGTTATGCGTTATGCGTTATGCGTTATGATTTATGCGTTATGGGTTATTTTTTGTGCGTTATGCGTTATGCGTTATGAGTAATGCGTCATCCGTTATGCGTTATGCGTTATGCGATTTGCGTTATGCGTTATGCGTTATGCGTTATACGTGATCCGTTATGCGTTATGCGTTATGCGTTATGCGTTATGCGTTATGCGTTATGCGTTATGCGTTATACGTGATTCGTTATGCGTTATGCGTTATGTGTTATGAGTTATGAGTTATGCGTTATGCGTTATGCGTTATGCGTTATGCGTTATGCGTTATGCTTTATACTTGATCCGTTATGCGTTATGCGTTATGCGTTATGCGTTATGCGTTATGCGTTATGCGTTATGCGTTATGCGTTATGCGTTATGCGTTATACGTGATTCGTTATGCGTTATGCGTTATATGTTATGCGTGATCCGTTATGCGTTATGCGTTATGCGTTATGCGTTATGCGTTATGCGTTATGCGTTATGCGTTATGCGTTATGTGTTATGCGTGATCCGTTATGCGTTATGCGTTATGCGTTTTGCGTTATGCGTTATGCGTTATGCGTTATGCGTTATACGTGATCCGTTATGCGTTATGCGTTAAGTGTTATGCGTGATCCGTTATGCGTTATGCGTTATGCGTTATGCGTTATGCGTTATGCGTTATGCGTTATGCTTTATGCGTTATGCGTTATGGATTATGCGTTATGCGATATTCGTTGTGTTATGCGTTATGCGTTATGCGTTATGCTTTATGCGTTATGCGTTGTGCGTTGTGCGTTATGCGTTATGCGTTATGCGTTATGCGTTATGCGTTATGCGTTATGCGTTATGCGTTATGCGTTATACGTGATTCGTTATGCGTTATGCGTTATGTGTTATGCGTGATCCGTTATGCGTTATGCGTTTTGCGTTATGCGTTATGCGTTATGCATCAAGCCTTATGCGTTATACGTGATTCGTTATGCGTTATGCGTTATGTGTTATGCGTGATCCGTTATGCGTTATGCGTTATGCGTTATGCGTTATGCGTTATGCGTTATGCATCAAGCCTTATGCGTTATGGGTTATGCGTTATGGGTTATGCGTTTTGCGTTATGCGTTATGCGTTATGCGTTATGCTTTATGCGTTATGCATTATGCGTTATGCGTGATCTGACATGCGTTATGCGTTATGCGTTATGCGTTATGCCTTGTGCCTTATGGTTTGCGTTATGCGTTATGCGTTATGCGTTATGCGTTATGCATAATGCGTTATACGTTATGTATTATGCGTTATGCGTTACGCGTTCTGCGTTATGCGTTATGCGTTATGCGTTATGCGTTATGCTTTATGCGTTATGCGTTATGCGTTATGAGTAATGCTGGATCCGTTATGCGTTATGCGTTTTGCGTTATTCGTTATGCGTTATGCTTTATGCGTTACGCGTTATGGATTATGCGTTATGCGATATTCGTTGTGTTATGCGTTATGCGTTATGCGTTATGCGTTATGGGTTATTTTTTGTGCGTTATGCGTTATGCGTTATGAGAAATGCGTGATCCGTCATGCGTTATGCGTTATGCTATATGCGTCATGCCTTATGCCTTATGCGTTAGGCGTTATGCGTTATGCGTTATTCGTTATGCGTTATGCGTTATGCGTTATTCGTTATGAGTAATGCTTGATCCGATATCCGTTATGCGTTATGGGTTATGCGTTGTGAGTAATGCTGGATCCGTTATGCGTTAGGCGTTATTCGTTATGAGTAATGCTGGATCCGTTATGCGTTATGCGTTTTGCGTTATTCGTTATGCGTTATGCTTTATGCGTTATGCGTTATGCGTTATGCATTATGCGTTATACGTGATCCGTTATGCGTTATGCGTTAAGTGTTATGCGTGATCCGTTATGCGTTATGCGTTATGCGTTATGCGTTATGCGTTATGCGTTATGCGTTATGCGTTATGCGTTATGCGTTATGCGTTATACGTTATGCGTTATGCGTTATGCGTTATGCTTTGTGCGTTATGCGTTATGCGTTATGAGTAATGCGTGATCCGTCATGCGTTATGCGTTATGCGTTATGCTATATGCGTTATGCCTTATGCCTTATGCGTTATACGTAATGCGTTATGCGTTATGAGTAATGCTTGATCCGATATGCGTTATGCGGTATGCGTTATGCGTTATGAGTAATGCTGGATCCGTTATGCGTTATGCGTTTTGCGTTATTCGTTATGCGTTGTGCTTTATGCGTTATGCGTTATGGATTATGCGTTATGCGTTATGCGTTATGAGTAATGCTGGATCCGTTATGCGTTATGCGTTTTGCGTTATTCGTTATGGGTTATGCTTTATGCGTTATGCGTTATGCGTTGTGCGTTATGCGTTATGCGTTATGCGTTATGCGTTATGCGTTATGCGTTATGCGTTATGCGTTATGCGTTATGCGTTATGCGTTATGCGTTATGCGTTATGCGTTATGCGTTATGCGTTATTGCGTTAGGGGTTATGCGTTATGCGTTATGCGTTATGCGTTATGCTTTATGCGTTATGCATTATGCGTTATGCGTGATCCGTTATGCGTTAGGCTTAATGGGTTTTCCGGTGTTCGTTATGCGTTGTGCATTATGTGTTATGCGTTATGAAGTATGGGTTATGGTTTATGCGTTATGCGTTGTGCGCTATACGTTTGTGTTATGCGTTATGCGTTATGCGTTATACGTTATGCGTTATGCGTTATGCGTTATGGGTAATGCTTCATGCGTTATGCGTTATGCGTTATGCTTTATGCGTTATGCGTTATGCGTTATGCGTTATGCACAATGCGTTATGCATTATGCGTTATGCGTTATGCGTTATGCGTTATGCTTTATGCGTTATGCGTTATGAGTTATGCGTTATGCGTTATGCGCTATGCGTTGTGCGTTATAAGTTTGCGTTATGCGTTATGCGTTATGCGTTATGAGTTATGCCTTATGCCTTATGATTTGCGTTATTCGTTTGCGTTATGCGTTATGCGTTATGCGTTGTACGGTATGCGTTGTGCGTTATACGATATGCGTTATGCGTTATGCGAAATGCGTTATGCGTTATGCGTTATGCGTTATGCTTTATGCGTTATGCGTTATGAGTTACTCGTTATGCTTTATGCGTTATGCGTTATGCGTTATTGCGTTAGGGGTTATGCGTTATGCGTTATGCGTTATGCTTTATGCGTTATGCATTATGCGTTATGCGTGATCCGTTATGCGTTAGGCGTTATGGGTTTTCCGGTGTTCGTTATGCGTTGTGCATTATGCGTTATGCGTTATGAAGTATGGGTTATGGTTTATGCGTTATGCGTTGTGCGCTATACGTTTGCGTTATGCGTTATGCGTTATGCGTTATGCGTTATACGTTATGCGTTATGCGTTATGCGTTATGGGTTATGCTTCATGAGTTATGCGTTATGTGTTATGCTTTATGCGTTATGCATAATGCGTTATCCTTTATGTATTATGCGTTATGCCTTATGCGTTATGCGATATGCGTCATGCATCAAGCATTATGCGTTATGCGATATGCGATATGCGTCATGCATCAAGCCTTATGCGTTATGGGTTATTCGTTATGCGTTCTGCTTTATGCGTTATGCGTTATACGTGATCCGTTATGCGTTATGCGTTAAGTGTTATGCGTGATTCGTTATGCGTTATGCGTTATGCGTTATGCGTTATGCGTTATGCGTTATGCGTTATGCGTTATGCGTTATGCGTTATGCGTTATGCGTTATGCGTTATGCGTTATGCTTTGTGCGTTATGCGTTATGCGTTATGAGTAATGCGTGATCCGTCATGCGTTATGCGTTATGCTATATGCGTTATGCCTTATGCCTTATGCGTTATACGTAATGCGTTATGCGTTATGAGTAATGCTTGATCCGATATGCGTTATGCGGTATGCGTTATGCGTTATGAGTAATGCTGGATCCGTTATGCGTTATGCGTTTTGCGTTATTCGTTATGCGTTGTGCTTTATGCGTTATGCGTTATGGATTATGCGTTATGCGTTATGCGTTATGAGTAATGCTGGATCCGTTATGCGTTATGCGTTTTGCGTTATTCGTTATGGGTTATGCTTTATGCGTTATGCGTTATGCGTTGTGCGTTATGCGTTATACGTTATGCGTTATGCGTTATGCGTTATGGGTTATGCTTCATGCGTTATGCGTTATGCGTTATGCTTTATGCGTTATGCGTTATGCGTTATGCGTTATGCGTTATGCGTTATGCGTTATGCGTTATGCGTTATGCGTTATGCATAATGCGTTATGCGTTATGCGTTATGCGTTATGCGTTATGCGTTATGCTTTATGCGTTATGCGTTATGAGTTATGCGTTATGCGTTATGCGCTATGCGTTGTGCGTTATAAGTTTGCGTTATGCGTTATGCGTTATGCGTTATGCGTTATGAGTTATGCCTTATGCCTTATGATTTGCGTTATTCGTTTGCGTTATGCGTTATGCGTTATGCGTTGTACGGTATGCGTTGTGCGTTAAACGATATGCGTTATGCGTTATGCGAAATGCGTTATGCGTTATGCGTTATGCGTTATGCTTTATGCGTTATGCGTTATGAGTTACTCGTTATACTTTATGCGTTATGCGTTATGCGTTATTGCGTTAGGGGTTATGCGTTATGCGTTATGCGTTATGCTTTATGCGTTATGCATTATGCGTTATGCGTGATCCGTTATGCGTTAGGCGTTATGGGTTTTCCGGTGTTCGTTATGCGTTGTGCATTATGCGTTATGCGTTATGAAGTATGGGTTATGGTTTATGCGTTATGCGTTGTGCGCTATACGTTTGCGTTATGCGTTATGCTTTATGCGTTATTCGTTATGCGTTATGCGTTATGCGTTATGGGTTATGCTTCATGAGTTATGCGTTATGTGTTATGCTTTATGCGTTATGCATAATGCGTTATCCGTTATGTATTATGCGTTATGCCTTATGCGTTATGCGATATGCGTCATGCATCAAGCATTATGCGTTATGCGATATGCGATATGCGTCATGCATCAAGCCTTATGCGTTATGGGTTATGCGTTATGCGTTATGCGTTTTGCGTTATGCGTTATGCGTTATGCGTTATGCTTTATGCGTTATGCATTATGCGTTATGCGTGATCTGACATGCGTTATGCGTTATGCGTTATGCGTTATGCGTTATGCCTTATGGTTTGCGTTATGCGTTATGCGTTATGCGTTATGCATAATGCGTTATACGTTATGTATTATGCGTTATGCGTTACGCGTTATGCGTTATGCGTTATGCGTTATGCGTTATGCGTTATGTGTTATGCGTTATGCGTTATGCGTTATGCGTTATGAGTAATGCGTGATCCGTCATGCGTTATGCGTTATGCTATATGCGTTATGCCTTATGCCTTATGCGTTATACGTAATGCGTTATGCGTTATGAGTAATGCTTGATCCGATATGCGTTATGCGGTATGCGTTATGCGTTATGAGTAATGCTGGATCCGTTATGCGTTATGCGTTTTGCGTTATTCGTTATGCGTTGTGCTTTATGCGTTATGCGTTATGGATTATGCGTTATGCGTTATGCGTTATGAGTAATGCTGGATCCGTTATGCGTTATGCGTTTTGCGTTATTTGTTATGCGTTATGCTTTATGCGTTATGCCTTATGCGTTTTGCGTTATGCGTTATGCGTTATGCGTTATGCGTTACGCGTTATGCGTTATTCGTTATGCGTTATGTGTTATGCGTTATTCGTTATGCGTTATGCGTTATGCCTTATGCGTTATGCGTTATGCGTTATGAGTTATGCGTTATGCGTTATGCGTTGGCGTTATGCGTTATGCGTTATGCGTTATAAGTTATGGGTTATGCGTTATGCGTTATGCGTTATGCGTTATGCGTTGTGCGTTATGCGTTATGCGTTATGCGTTATGCGTTATGCGTTATGCGTTATGCGTTATGCGTTATGCGTTATGCGTTATGCGTTATGCGTTATGCGTTATGGGTTATTTTTTGTGCGATATGCGTTATGCGTTATGAGTAATGCGTGATCCGTTATGCGTTATGCGTTATGCGATTTGCGTTATGCGTTATGCGTTATGCGTTATGCGTTATGCGTTATGCGTTATGCGTTATGCGTTATGCGTTATGCGTTATACGGTATGCTTTATGCGTTATGCGTTATGCGTTATGCGTTATACGTTATACGTAATGCGTTATGCGTTATGAGTAATGCTTGATCCGATATCCGTTATGCGTTATGCGTTATGAGTAATGCGTGATCCGTTAGGCGTTATGCGTTATGCGTTATGCATTATGCGTTATGCGTTATGCGTTATGCGTTATCCGTTATGCGTTATGCATTATGCGTTATGCGTTATGCGTTATGCATTATGCGTTATGCGTTATGCGATATGCTTTGTGCGTTATGCGTTGTGCGTTATGAGTAATGCGTGATCCGTCATGCGTTATGCGTTATGCGTTATGCGTTATGCGTTATGCGTTATGCGTTATGCGTTATGCGTTATGCGTTATGCGTTAAGCGTTACGCGTTGTGCGTTATGCGTTATGCGTTATGCGTTATGCGTTATGCGTTATGCGTTATGCGTTATGCGTTGTGCGTTATGCGTTATGCGTTATGCGTTAAGCGTTACGCGTTGTGCGTTATGCGTTATGCGTTATGCGTTATGCGTTATGCGTTATGCGTTTTGCGTTATGCGTTATGCGTTATGCGTTATGCGTTATACGTGATCCGTTATGCGTTATGCGTTAAGTGTCATGCGTGATCCGTTATGCGTTATGCGTTATGCGTTATGCGTTATGCGTTATGCGTTATGCGTTATGCTTTATGCGTTATGCGTTATGCGTTATGAGTAATGCTGGATCCGTTATGCGTTATGCGTTTTGCGTTATTCGTTATGCGTTATGCGTTATGCGTTACGCGTTATGGATTATGCGTTATGCGATATTCGTTGTGTTATGCGTTTTGCGTTATGCGTTATGCGTTATGCGTTATGCGTTATGCGTTGTGCGTTATGCGTTATGCGTTATGCGTTATGCGTTACGCGTTATGCGTTATGCGTTATGCGTTATGCGTTATGCGTTATGCGTTATGCGTTATGCGTTATGCGTTATGCGTTATGCGTTATGATTTATGCGTTATGGGTTATTTTTTGTGCGTTATGCGTTATGCGTTATGAGTAATGCGTCATCCGTTATGCGTTATGCGTTATGCGATTTGCGTTATGCGTTATGCGTTATGCGTTATACGTGATCCGTTATGCGTTATGCGTTATGCGTTATGCGTTATGCGTTATGCGTTATGCGTTATACGTGATCCGTTATGCGTTATGCGTTATGCGTTATGCGTGATCCGTTATGAGTTATGCGTTATGCGTTATGCGTTATGCGTTATGCGTTATGCGTTATGCTTTATACTTGATCCGTTATGCGTTATGCGTTATGCGTTATGCGTTATGCGTTATGCGTTATGCGTTATGCGTTATGCGTTATGCGTTATGCGTTATGCGTTATACGTGATTCGTTATGCGTTATGCGTTATGTGTTATGCGTGATCCGTTATGCGTTATGCGTTATGCGTTATGCGTTATGCGTTATGCGTTATGCGTTATGCGTTATGCGTTATGCGTTATGCGTGATCCGTTATGCGTTATGCGTTATGCGTTTTGCGTTATGCGTTATGCGTTATGCGTTATACGTGATCCGTTATGCGTTATGCGTTAAGTGTTATGCGTGATCCGTTATGCGTTATGCGTTATGCGTTATGCGTTATGCGTTATGCGTTATGCGTTATGCTTTATGCGTTATGCGTTATGGATTATGCGTTATGCGATATTCGTTGTGTTATGCGTTATGCGTTATGCGTTATGCTTTATGCGTTATGCGTTTTGCGTTGTGCGTTATGCGTTATGCGTTATGCGTTATGCGTTAAGCGTTATGCGTTATGCGTTATGCGTTATGCGTTATACGTGATTCGTTATGCGTTATGCGTTATGTGTTATGCGTGATCCGTTATGCGTTATGCGTTATGCGTTATGCGTTATGCGTTATGCATCAAGCCTTATGCGTTATACGTGATTCGTTATGCGTTATGCGTTATGTGTTATGCGTGATCCGTTATGCGTTATGCGTTATGCGTTATGCGTTATGCGTTATGCATCAAGCCTTATGCGTTATGGGTTATGCGTTATGGGTTATGCGTTTTGCGTTATGCGTTATGCGTTATGCGTTATGCTTTAGGCGTTATGCATTATGCGTTATGCGTGATCTGACATGCGTTATGCGTTATGCGTTATGCGTTATGCCTTGTGCCTTATGGTTTGCGTTATGCGTTATGCGTTATGCGTTATGCATAATGCGTTATACGTTATGTATTATGCGTTATGCGTTACGCGTTCTGCGTTATGCGTTATGCGTTATGCGTTATGCGTTATGCGTTATGCTTTATGCGTTATGCGTTATGCGTTATGAGTAATGCTGGATCCGTTATGCGTTATGCGTTTTGCGTTATTCGTTATGCGTTATGCTTTATGCGTTACGCGTTATGGATTATGCGTTATGCGATATTCGTTGTGTTATGCGTTATGCGTTATGCGTTATGCGTTATGGGTTATTTTTTGTGCGTTATGCGTTATGCGTTATGAGAAATGCGTGATCCGTCATGCGTTATGCGTTATGCTATATGCGTCATGCCTTATGCCTTATGCGTTATGCGTTATGCGTTATGCGTTATTCGTTATGCGTTATGCGTTATGCGTTATTCGTTATGAGTAATGCTTGATCCGATATCCGTTATGCGTTATGGGTTATGCGTTGTGAGTAATGCTGGATCCGTTATGCGTTAGGCGTTATTCGTTATGAGTAATGCTGGATCCGTTATGCGTTATGCGTTTTGCGTTATTCGTTATGCGTTCTGCTTTATGCGTTATGCGTTATGCGTTATGCATTATGCGTTATACGTGATCCGTTATGCGTTATGCGTTAAGTGTTATGCGTGATCCGTTATGCGTTATGCGTTATGCGTTATGCGTTATGCGTTATGCGTTATGCGTTATGCGTTATACTTAATGCGTTATGCGTTATGCGTTATGCTTTGTGCGTTATGCGTTATGCGTTATGAGTAATGCGTGATCCGTCATGCGTTATGCGTTATGCTATATGCGTTATGCCTTATGCCTTATGCGTTATACGTAATGCGTTATGCGTTATGAGTAATGCTTGATCCGATATGCGTTATGCGGTATGCGTTATGCGTTATGCGTTATGCGTTATGCGTTATACGTTATACGTAATGCGTTATGCGTTATGAGTAATGCTTGATCCGATATCCGTTATGCGTTATGCGTTATGAGTAATGCGTGATCCGTTATGCGTTATGCGTTATGCGTTATGCATTATGCGTTATGCGTTATGCGTTATGCGTTATCCGTTATGCGTTATGCATTATGCGTTATGCGTTATGCGTTATGCATTATGCGTTATGCGTTATGCGATATGCTTTGTGCGTTATGCGTTGTGCGTTATGAGTAATGCGTGATCCGTCATGCGTTATGCGTTATGCGTTATGCGTTATGCGTTATGCGTTATGCGTTATGCGTTATGCGTTAAGCGTTACGCGTTGTGCGTTATGCGTTATGCGTTATGCGTTATGCGTTATGCGTTATGCGTTATGCGTTGTGCGTTATGCGTTATGCGTTATGCGTTAAGCGTTACGCGTTATGCGTTATGCGTTATGCGTTATGCGTTATGCGTTATGCGTTATGCGTTTTGCGTTATGCGTTATGCGTTATGCGTTATGCGTTATACGTGATCCGTTATGCGTTATGCGTTAAGTGTCATGCGTGATCCGTTATGCGTTATGCGTTATGCGTTATGCGTTATGCGTTATGCGTTATGCGTTATGCGTTATGCGTTATGCGTTATGAGTAATGCTGGATCCGTTATGCGTTATGCGTTTTGCGTTATTCGTTATGCGTTATGCTTTATGCGTTACGCGTTATGGATTATGCGTTATGCGATATTCGTTGTGTTATGCGTTTTGCGTTATGCGTTATGCGTTATGCGTTATGCGTTATGCGTTGTGCGTTATGCGTTATGCGTTATGCGTTATGCGTTACGCGTTATGCGTTATGCGTTATGCGTTATGCGTTATGCGTTATGCGTTATGCGTTATGCGTTATGCGTTATGCGTTATGCGTTATGCGTTATGCGTTATGCGTTATGATTTATGCGTTATGGGTTATTTTTTGTGCGTTATGCGTTATGCGTTATGAGTAATGCGTCATCCGTTATGCGTTATGCGTTATGCGATTTGCGTTATGCGTTATGCGTTATGCGTTATACGTGATCCGTTATGCGTTATGCGTTATGCGTTATGCGTTATGCGTTATGCGTTATGCGTTATACGTGATTCGTTATGCGTTATGCGTTATGTGTTATGCGTGATCCGTTATGAGTTATGCGTTATGCGTTATGCGTTATGCGTTATGCGTTATGCGTTATGCTTTATACTTGATCCGTTATGCGTTATGCGTTATGCGTTATGCGTTATGCGTTATGCGTTATGCGTTATGCGTTATGCGTTATGCGTTATGCGTTATACGTGATTCGTTATGCGTTATGCGTTATATGTTATGCGTGATCCGTTATGCGTTATGCGTTATGCGTTATGCGTTATGCGTTATGCGTTATGCGTTATGCGTTATGCGTTATGCGTTATGTGTTATGCGTGATCCGTTATGCGTTATGCGTTATGCGTTTTGCGTTATGCGTTATGCGTTATGCGTTATGCGTTATACGTGATCCGTTATGCGTTATGCGTTAAGTGTTATGCGTGATCCGTTATGCGTTATGCGTTATGCGTTATGCGTTATGCGTTATGCGTTATGCGTTATGCTTTATGCGTTATGCGTTATGGATTATGCGTTATGCGATATTCGTTGTGTTATGCGTTATGCGTTATGCGTTATGCTTTATGCGTTATGCGTTGTGCGTTGTGCGTTATGCGTTATGCGTTATGCGTTATGCGTTACGCGTTATGCGTTATGCGTTATGCGTTATGCGTTATACGTGATTCGTTATGCGTTATGCGTTATGTGTTATGCGTGATCCGTTATGCGTTATGCGTTATGCGTTATGCGTTATGCGTTATGCATCAAGCCTTATGCGTTATACGTGATTCGTTATGCGTTATGCGTTATGTGTTATGCGTGATCCGTTATGCGTTATGCGTTATGCGTTATGCGTTATGCGTTATGCATCAAGCCTTATGCGTTATGGGTTATGCGTTATGGGTTATGCGTTTTGCGTTATGCGTTATGCGTTATGCGTTATGCTTTATGCGTTATGCATTATGCGTTATGCGTGATCTGACATGCGTTATGCGTTATGCGTTATGCGTTATGCCTTGTGCCTTATGGTTTGCGTTATGCGTTATGCGTTATGCGTTATGCATAATGCGTTATACGTTATGTATTATGCGTTATGCGTTATGCGTTATGCGTTATGCGTTATGCGTTATGCGTTATGCGTTATGCGTTATGCTTTATGCGTTATGCGTTATGCGTTATGAGTAATGCTGGATCCGTTATGCGTTATGCGTTTTGCGTTATTCGTTATGCGTTATGCTTTATGCGTTACGCGTTATGGATTATGCGTTATGCGATATTCGTTGTGTTATGCGTTATGCGTTATGCGTTATGCGTTATGGGTTATTTTTTGTGCGTTATGCGTTATGCGTTATGAGAAATGCGTGATCCGTCATGCGTTATGCGTTATGCTATATGCGTCATGCCTTATGCCTTATGCGTTAGGCGTTATGCGTTATGCGTTATTCGTTATGCGTTATGCGTTATGCGTTATGCGTTAAGTGTTATGCGTGATCCGTTATGCGTTATGCGTTATGCGTTATGCGTTATGCGTTATGCGTTATGCGTTATGCGTTATACGTTATGCGTTATGCGTTATGCGTTATGCTTTGTGCGTTATGCGTTATGCGTTATGAGTAATGCGTGATCCGTCATGCGTTATGCGTTATGCTATATGCGTTATGCCTTATGCCTTATGCGTTATACGTAATGCGTTATGCGTTATGAGTAATGCTTGATCCGATATGCGTTATGCGGTATGCGTTATGCGTTATGAGTAATGCTGGATCCGTTATGCGTTATGCGTTTTGCGTTATTCGTTATGCGTTGTGCTTTATGCGTTATGCGTTATGGATTATGCGTTATGCGTTATGCGTTATGAGTAATGCTGGATCCGTTATGCGTTATGCGTTTTGCGTTATTCGTTATGGGTTATGCTTTATGCGTTATGCGTTATGCGTTGTGCGTTATGCGTTATGCGTTATGCGTTATGCGTTATGCGTTATGCGTTATGCGTTATGAGTTATGCGTTATGCGTTATGCGTTATGCGTTATGCGTTATGCGTTATGCGTTATTGCATTAGGGGTTATGCGTTATGCGTTATGCGTTATGCGTTATGCTTTATGCGTTATGCATTATGCGTTATGCGTGATCCGTTATGCGTTAGGCTTAATGGGTTTTCCGGTGTTCGTTATGCGTTGTGCATTATGTGTTATGCGTTATGAAGTATGGGTTATGGTTTATGCGTTATGCGTTGTGCGCTATACGTTTGTGTTATGCGTTATGCGTTATGCGTTATACGTTATGCGTTATGCGTTATGCGTTATGGGTTATGCTTCATGCGTTATGCGTTATGCGTTATGCTTTATGCGTTATGCGTTATGCGTTATGCGTTATGCATAATGCGTTATGCGTTATGCGTTATGCGTTATGCGTTATGCGTTATGCTTTATGCGTTATGCGTTATGAGTTATGCGTTATGCGTTATGCGTTATGCGTTGTGCGTTATAAGTTTGCGTTATGCGTTATGCGTTATGCGTTATGAGTTATGCCTTATGCCTTATGATTTGCGTTATTCGTTTGCGTTATGCGTTATGCGTTATGCGTTGTACGGTATGCGTTGTGCGTTATACGATATGCGTTATGCGTTATGCGAAATGCGTTATGCGTTATGCGTTATGCGTTATGCTTTATGCGTTATGCGTTATGAGTTACTCGTTATGCTTTATGCGTTATGCGTTATGCGTTATTGCGTTAGGGGTTATGCGTTATGCGTTATGCGTTATGCTTTATGCGTTATGCATTATGCGTTATGCGTGATCCGTTATGCGTTAGGCGTTATGGGTTTTCCGGTGTTCGTTATGCGTTGTGCATTATGCGTTATGCGTTATGAAGTATGGGTTATGGTTTATGCGTTATGCGTTGTGCGCTAAACGTTTGCGTTATGCGTTATGCGTTATGCGTTATACGTTATGCGTTATGCGTTATGCGTTATGGGTTATGCTTCATGAGTTATGCGTTATGTGTTATGCTTTATGCGTTATGCATAATGCGTTATCCGTTATGTATTATGCGTTATGCCTTATGCGTTATGCGATATGCGTCATGCATCAAGCATTATGCGTTATGCGATATGCGTTATGCGTCATGCATCAAGCCTTATGCGTTATGCGTTATGCGTTATGCGTTATGCGTTTTGCGTTATGCGTTATGCGTTATGCGTTATGCTTTATGCGTTATGCATTATGCGTTATGCGTGATCTGACATGCGTTATGCGATATGCGTTATGCATTATGCCTTATTCCTTATGGTTTGCGTTATGCGTTATGCGTTATGCATAATGCGTTATACGTTATGTATTATGCGTTATGCGTTACGCGTTATGCGTTATGCGTTATGCGTTATGCGTTATGCGTTATGTGTTATGCGTTATGCGTTATGCGTTATGCGTTATGCGTTATGAGTAATGCGTGATCCGTCATGCGTTATGCGTTATGCTATATGCGTTATGCCTTATGCCTTATGCGTTATACGTAATGCGTTATGCGTTATGAGTAATGCTTGATCCGATATGCGTTATGCGGTATGCGTTATGCGTTATGAGTAATGCTGGATCCGTTATGCGTTATGCGTTTTGCGTTATTCGTTATGCGTTGTGCTTTATGCGTTATGCGTTATGGATTATGCGTTATGCGTTATGCGTTATGAGTAATGCTGGATCCGTTATGCGTTATGCGTTTTGCGTTATTTGTTATGCGTTATGCTTTATGCGTTATGCCTTATGCGTTGTGCGTTATGCGTTATGCGTTATGCGTTATGCGTTACGCGTTATGCGTTATGCGTTATGAGTTATGCGTTATGCGTTATGCGTTATGCGTTATGCGTTATGCGTTATGCGTTATGGGTTATTTTTTGTGCGTTATGCGTTATGCGTTATGAGTAATGCGTGATCCGTCATGCGTTATGCGTTGCTATATGCGTGATGCCATATGCCTTATGCGTTAGGCGTTATGCGTTATGCGTTATTCGTTATGCGTTATGTGTTATGCGTTATTCGTTATGCGTTATGCGTTATGCCTTATGCCTTATGCGTTATGCGTTATGAGTAATGCGTTTTTCGTTATGCGTTATGCCTTATGCGTTATGCGTTATGCGTTATGCGTTATGCGTTGGCGTTATGCGTTATGCGTTATGCGTTATAAGTTATGGGTTATGCGTTATGCGTTATGCGTTATGCGTTATGCGTTATGCGTTATGCGTTATGCGTTATGCGTTATGCGTTATGCGTTATGCGTTATGCGTTATGAGTAATGCGTGATCCGTTATGCGTTATGCGTTATGCGTTATGCTTTGTGCGTTATGGGTTATGCGTTATGAGTAATGCGTGATCCGTCATGCGTTATGCGTTACGCTATATGCGTTATGCCTTATGCCTTATGCGTTATACGTAATGCGTTATGCGTTATGAGTAATGCTTGATCCGATATGCGTTATGCGTTATGCGTTATGCGATATTCGTTGTGTTATGCGTTATGCGTTATGCGTTATGCGTTATGCGTTATGCGTTGTGCGTTATGCGTTATGCGTTATGCGTTATGCGTTACGCTTTATGCGTTATGCGTTATGCGTTATGCGTTATGCGTTATGCGTTATGCGTTATGGGTTATTTTTTGTGCGATATGCGTTATGCGTTATGAGTAATGCATGATCCGTTATGCGTTATGCGTTATGCGATTTGCGTTATGCGTTATGCGTTATGCGTTATGCGTTGTGCGTTATGCGTTATGCGTTATGCGTTATGCGTTATGCGTTATACGGTATGCTTATGCGTTATGCGTTATGCGTTATGCGTTATACGTTATACGTAATGCGTTATGCGTTATGAGTAATGCTTGATCCGATATGCGTTATGCGTTATGCGTTATGCGATATTCGTTGTGTTATGCGTTATGCGTTATGCGTTATGCGTTATGCGTTATGCGTTGTGCGTTATGCGTTATCCGTTATGCGTTATGCGTTATGCGTTATGCGTTATGCGTTATGCATTATGCGTTATGCGTTATGCGATATGGTTTGTGCGTTATGCGTTGTGCGTTATGAGTAATGCGTGATCCGTCATGCGTTATGCGTTATGCGTTATGCGTTATGCGTTATGCGTTATGCCTTATGCCTTATGCGTTATACGTAATGCGTTATGCGTTATGAGTAATGCTTGATCCGATATGCGCTATGCGTTATGCGTTATGCGATATTCGTTGTGTTATGCGTTATGCGTTATGCGTTATGCGTTATGCGTTGTGCGTTATGCGTTATGCGTTATGCGTTATGCGTTATGCGTTATGCGTTATGCGTTATGCGTTATGCGTTATGCGTTATGCGTTATGGGTTATTTTTTGTGCGATATGCGTTATGCGTTATGAGTAATGCGTGATCCGTTATGCGTTATGCGTTATGCGATTTGCGTTATGCGTTATGCGTTATGCGTTATGCGTTATGCGTTATGCGTTATGCGTTATGCGTTATGCGTTATGCGTTATACGGTATGCTTTATGCGTTATGCGTTATGCGTTATGCGTTATACGTTATACGTAATGCGTTATGCGTTATGAGTAATGCTTGATCCGATATCCGTTATGCGTTATGCGTTATGAGTAATGCGTGATCCGTTATGCGTTATGCGTTATGCGTTATGCGTTATGCGTTATGCGTTATGCGTTATGCGTTATCCGTTATGCGTTATGCATTATGCGTTATGCGTTATGCGTTATGCGTTATGCGTTATGCGTTATGCGTTATGCGATATGCTTTGTGCGTTATGCGTTGTGCGTTATGAGTAATGCGTGATCCGTCATGCGTTATGCGTTATGCGTTATGCGTTATGCGTTATGCGTTATGCGTTATGCGTTATGCGTTATGCGTTATGCGTTATGCGTTATGCGTTATGCGTTATGCGTTATGCGTTATGCGTTAAGCGTTACGCGTTGTGCGTTATGCGTTATGCGTTATGCGTTATGCGTTATGCGTTATGCGTTATGCGTTATGCGTTATGAGTAATGAGTGATCCGTTATGCGTTATGCGTTATGCGTTATGCGTCATGCGTTATACGTGATCCGTTATGCGTTATGCGTTATGTGTTATGCGTGATCCGTTATGCGTTATGCGTTTTGCGTTATGCGTTATGCGTTATGCGTTATGCGTTATGCGTTATGCGTTATGCGTTATGCGTTATGCGTTATGAGTTATGATTTATGCGTTATGGGTAATTTTTTGTGCGTTATGCGTTATGCGTTATGAGTAATGCGTCATCCGTTATGCGTTATGCGTTATGCGATTTGCGTTATGCGTTATGCGTTATGCGTTATACGTGATCCGTTATGCGTTATGCGTTATGCGTTATGCGTTATGCGTTATGCGTTATACGTGATTCGTTATGCGTTATGCGTTATGTGTTATGCGTGATCCGTTATGCGTTATGCGTTATGCGTTATGCGTTATGCGTTATGCGTTATGCGTTATGCTTTATACTTGAACCGTTATGCGTTATGCGTTATGCGTTATGCGTTATGCGTTATGCGTTATGCGTTATGCGTTATACGTGATTCGTTATGCGTTATGCGTTATGTGTTATGCGTGATCCGTTATGCGTTATGCGTTATGCGTTATGCGTTATGCGTTATGCGTTATGTGTTATGCGTGATCCGTTATGCGTTATGCGTTATGCGTTTTGCGTTATGCGTTATGCGTTATGCGTTATGCGTTATGCGTTATACGTGATCCGTTATGCGTTATGCGTTAAGTGATATGCGTGATCCGTTATGCGTTATGCGTTATGCGTTATGCGTTATGCGTTATGCTTTATGCCTTATGCGTTATGGATTATGCGTTATGCGATATTCGTTGTGTTATGCGTTATGCGTTATGCGTTATGCGTTATGCGTTATGCGTTGTGCGTTATGCGTTATGCGTTATGCGTTACGCGTTATGCGTTATGCGTTATGCGTTATGCGTTATGCGTTATGCGTTATGCGTTATGCGTTATGCGTTATGCGTTATGCGTTATGCGTTATGATTTATGCGTTATGGGTTATTTTTTGTGCGTTATGCGTTATGCGTTATGAGTAATGCGTCATCCGTTATGCGTTATGCGTTATGCGATTTGCGTTATGCGTTATGCGTTATGCGTTATACGTGATCCGTTATGCGTTATGCGTTATGCGTTATGCGTTATGCGTTATGCGTTATGCGTTATGCGTTATGCGTTATGCGTTATGCGTTATACGTGATTCGTTATGCGTTATGCGTTATGTGTTATGCGTGATCCGTTATGCGTTATGCGTTATGCGTTATGCGTTATGCGTTATGCGTTATGCGTTATACGTTATGCGTTATGCGTTATGCGTTATGCTATATGCGTTATGCCTTATGCCTCATGCGTTATACGTAATGCGTTATGCGTTATGAGTAATGCTTGATCCGATATGCGTTATGCGGTATGCGTTATGCGTTATGAGTAATGCTGGATCCGTTATGCGTTATGCGTTGTGCGTTATGCGTTATGCGTTATGCGTTATGAGTTATGCGTTATGCGTTATGCGTTATGCGTTATGCGTTATGCGTTTTGCGTTATGGGTTATTTTTTGTGCGTTATGCGTTATGCGTTATGAGTAATGCGTGATCCGTCATGCGTTATGCGTTATGCTATATGCGTGATGCCTTATGCCTTATGCGTTATGCGTTATGCGTTATGCGTTATTCGTTATGCGTTATGGGTTATGCGTTATTCGTTATGAGTAATGCTTGATCCGATATCCGTTATGCGTTATGGGTTATGCGTTGTGAGTAATGCTGGATCCGTTATGCGTTAGGCGTTATTCGTTATGAGTAATGCTGGATCCGTTATGCGTTATGCGTTTTGCGTTATTCGTTATGCGTTCTGCTTTATGCGTTATGCGTTATGCGTTATGCATTATGCGTTATACGTGATCCGTTATGCGTTATGCGTTAAGTGTTATGCGTGATCCGTTATGCGTTATGCGTTATGCGTTATGCGTTATGCGTTATGCGTTATGCGTTATGCGTTATGCGTTATGCGTTATGCGTTATGCGTTATGCGTTATGCGTTATGCGTTATGCTTTGTGCGTTATGCGTTATGCGTTATGAGTAATGCGTGATCCGTCATGCGTTATGCGTTATGCTATATGCGTTATGCCTTATGCCTTATGCGTTATACGTAATGCGTTATGCGTTATGAGTAATGCTTGATCCGATATGCGTTATGCGGTATGCGTTATGCGTTATGAGTAATGCTGGATCCGTTATGCGTTATGCGTTTTGCGTTATTCGTTATGCGTTGTGCGTTATGCGTTATGCGTTACGCGTTATGCGTTACGCGTTATGCGTTATGCGTTATGCGTTATGCGTTATGCGTTATGCGTTATGCGTTATGCGTTATGCGTTATGCGTTATGCGTTATGGGTTATTTTTTGTGCGTTATGCGTTATGCGTTATGAGTAATGCGTGATCCGTCATGCGTTATGCGTTATGCGTTTTGCGTTATTCGTTATGCGTTCTGCTTTATGCGTTATGCGTTATGCGTTATGCGTTATGCGTTATGCGTTATGCGTTATGCGTTATGCGTTATGGGTTATTTTTTGTGCGTTATGCGTTATGCCTTATGCGTCATGCTTTGTGCGTTATGCGTTATGCGTTATACGTTATGCGTTATGGATTATGCGTTATGCGATATTCGTTATGCGTTATGCGTTATGCGTTATGCGTTATGCGTTATGCGTTATGCGTTATGCGTTATGCGTTATGCGTTATGCGTTATGCGTTATGCGTTATGCGTTATGGGTTATTCGTTATGTGTTATGCGTTATGCGCTATGCGTTATGCGTTATGCGTTGTGCGTTATGCGTTATGCGTTATGCGTTATTCGTTATGCGTTATGCGTTATGCGATATGCGATATGCGTTATGCGTTATGCGTTAAGCGATATGCGTTATGCGTTATGAGTAATGCGTGATCCGTTATGCGTTATGCGTTATGCGTTATGCGTTATGCGTTATGCGTTATGCGTTATGCGTTATGCGCTATGCGTTATGCGTTATGCGTTATGCGTTATGAGTAATGCGTGATCCGTTATGCGTTATGCGTTATGGGTTATTCTTTATGTGTTATGCGTTATGCGTTATGCGTTATGCGTTATGCGTTATGCGTTATGCGTTATGCGTTATGCGTTATGCGTTATGCGTTATGCGTTGTGCGTTATGCGTTATGCGTTATGCGTTATGCGTTATGCGTTATGCGTTATGCGTTATGAGTAATGCGTGATCCGTTATGCGTTATGCGTTATGGGTTATTCGTTATGTGTTATGCGTTATGCGTTATGCGTTATGCGTTATGCGTTATGCGTTATGCGTTATGCGTTATGCGTTATGCGTTATGCGTTATGCGTTATGCGTTATGCGTTATGCGTTGTGCGTTATGCGTTATGCGTTATGCGTTATGCGTTATGCGTTATGCGTTATACGGTATGCTTTATGCGTTATGAGTAAAGCGTGATCCGTCATGCGTTATGCGTTATGCGTTATGCGTTATGCGTTATGCGTTATGCGTTATGCGTTATGCGTTATGCGTTAAGCGTTACGCGTTGTGCGTTATGCGTTATGCGTTATGCGTTATGCGTTATGCGTTATGCGTTATGCGTTATGAGTAATGAGTGATCCGTTATGCGTTATGCGTTATGCGTTATGCGTTATGCGTCATGCGTTATACGTGATCCGTTATGCGTTATGCGTTATGTGTTATGCGTGATCCGTTATGCGTTATACGTTATGCGTTATGCGTTATGCGTTATGCGTTATGCGTTATGCGTTATGCGTTATGAATTATGCGTTATGCGTTATGCGTTATGCGTTATGCGTTATGCGTTATGCGTTATGCGTTATGCGTTATGCGTTATGCGTTATGCGTTATGCGTTATGCGTTGTGCGTTATGCGATATTCGTTGTGTTATGCGTTTTGCGTTATGCGTTATGCGTTATGCGTTATGCGTTATGCGTTGTGCGTTATGCGTTATGCGTTATGCGTTATGCGTTACGCGTTATGCGTTATGCGTTATGCGTTATGCGTTATGCGTTATGCGTTATGCGTTATGCGTTATGCGTTATGATTTATGCGTTATGGGTTATTTTTTGTGCGTTATGCGTTATGCGTTATGAGTAATGCGTCATCCGTTATGCGTTATGCGTTATGCGATTTGCGTTATGCGTTATGCGTTATGCGTTATACGTGATCCGTTATGCGTTATGCGTTATGCGTTATGCGTTATGCGTTATGCGTTATGCGTTATGCGTTATACGTGATTCGTTATGCGTTATGCGTTATGTGTTATGCGTGATCCGTTATGAGTTATGCGTTATGCGTTATGCGTTATGCGTTATGCGTTATGCGTTATGCTTTATACTTGATCCGTTATGCGTTATGCGTTATGCGTTATGCGTTATGCGTTATGCGTTATGCGTTATGCGTTATGCGTTATGCGTTATGCGTTATACGTGATTCGTTATGCGTTATGCGTTATATGTTATGCGTGATCCGTTATGCGTTATGCGTTATGCGTTATGCGTTATGCGTTATGCGTTATGCGTTATGCGTTATGCGTTATGTGTTATGCGTGATCCGTTATGCGTTATGCGTTATGCGTTTTGCGTTATGCGTTATGCGTTATGCGTTATGCGTTATACGTGATCCGTTATGCGTTATGCGTTAAGTGTTATGCGTGATCCGTTATGCGTTATGCGTTATGCGTTATGCGTTATGCGTTATGCGTTATGCGTTATGCGTTATGCGTTATGCGTTATGGATTATGCGTTATGCGATATTCGTTGTGTTATGCGTTATGCGTTATGCGTTATGCTTTATGCGTTATGCGTTGTGCGTTGTGCGTTATGCGTTATGCGTTATGCGTTATGCGTTACGCGTTATGCGTTATGCGTTATGCGTTATGCGTTATACGTGATTCGTTATGCGTTATGCGTTATGTGTTATGCGTGATCCGTTATGCGTTATGCGTTTTGCGTTATGCGTTATGCGTTATGCATCAAGCCTTATGCGTTATACGTGATTCGTTATGCGTTATGCGTTATGTGTTATGCGTGATCCGTTATGCGTTATGCGTTATGCGTTATGCGTTATGCGTTATGCGTTATGCATCAAGCCTTATGCGTTATGGGTTATGCGTTATGGGTTATGCGTTTTGCGTTATGCGTTATGCGTTATGCGTTATGCTTTATGCGTTATGCATTATGCGTTATGCGTGATCTGACATGCGTTATGCGTTATGCGTTATGCGTTATGCCTTGTGCCTTATGGTTTGCGTTATGCGTTATGCGTTATGCGTTATGCGTTATGCATAATGCGTTATACGTTATGTATTATGCGTTATGCGTTACGCGTTCTGCGTTATGCGTTATGCGTTATGCGTTATGCGTTATGCTTTATGCGTTATGCGTTATGCGTTATGAGTAATGCTGGATCCGTTATGCGTTATGCGTTTTGCGTTATTCGTTATGCGTTATGCTTTATGCGTTACGCGTTATGGATTATGCGTTATGCGATATTCGTTGTGTTATGCGTTATGCGTTATGCGTTATGCGTTATGGGTTATTTTTTGTGCGTTATGCGTTATGCGTTATGAGAAATGCGTGATCCGTCATGCGTTATGCGTTATGCTATATGCGTTATGCGTTATGCCTTATGCGTTATGCGTTATGCGTTATGCGTTATTCGTTATGCGTTATGCGTTATGCGTTATTCGTTATGAGTAATGCTTGATCCGATATCCGTTATGCGTTATGGGTTATGCGTTGTGAGTAATGCTGGATCCGTTATGCGTTAGGCGTTATTCGTTATGAGTAATGCTGGATCCGTTATGCGTTATGCGTTTTGCGTTATTCGTTATGCGTTCTGCTTTATGCGTTATGCGTTATGCGTTATGCATTATGCGTTATACGTGATCCGTTATGCGTTATGCGTTAAGTGTTATGCGTGATCCGTTATGCGTTATGCGTTATGCGTTATGCGTTATGCGTTATGCGTTATGCGTTATGCGTTATGCGTTATGCGTTATGCGTTATACGTTATGCGTTATGCGTTATGCGTTATGCTTTGTGCGTTATGCGTTATGCGTTATGAGTAATGCGTGATCCGTCATGCGTTATGCGTTATGCGTTATGCTATATGCGTTATGCCTTATGCCTTATGCGTTATACGTAATGCGTTATGCGTTATGAGTAATGCTTGATCCGATATGCGTTATGCGGTATGCGTTATGCGTTATGAGTAATGCTGGATCCGTTATGCGTTATGCGTTTTGCGTTATTCGTTATGCGTTGTGCTTTATGCGTTATGCGTTATGGATTATGCGTTATGCGTTATGCGTTATGAGTAATGCTGGATCCGTTATGCGTTATGCGTTTTGCGTTATTCGTTATGGGTTATGCTTTATGCGTTATGCGTTATGCGTTGTGCGTTATGCGTTATGCGTTATGCGTTATGCGTTACGCGTTATGCGTTATGCGTTATGAGTTATGCGTTATGCGTTATGCGTTATGCGTTATGCGTTATGCGTTATGCGTTATGCGTTATTGCGTTAGGGGTTATGCGTTATGCGTTATGCGTTATGCGTTATGCTTTATGCGTTATGCATTATGCGTTATGCGTGATCCGTTATGCGTTAGGCTTAATGGGTTTTCCGGTGTTCGTTATGCGTTGTGCATTATGTGTTATGCGTTATGAAGTATGGGTTATGGTTTATGCGTTATGCGTTGTGCGCTATACGTTTGTGTTATGCGTTATGCGTTATGCGTTATACGTTATGCGTTATGCGTTATGCGTTATGGGTAATGCTTCATGCGTTATGCGTTATGCGTTATGCTTTATGCGTTATGCGTTATGCGTTATGCGTTATGCACAATGCGTTATGCATTATGCGTTATGCGTTATGCGTTATGCGTTATGCTTTATGCGTTATGCGTTATGAGTTATGCGTTATGCGTTATGCGCTATGCGTTGTGCGTTATAAGTTTGCGTTATGCGTTATGCGTTATGCGTTATGAGTTATGCCTTATGCCTTATGATTTGCGTTATTCGTTTGCGTTATGCGTTATGCGTTATGCGTTGTACGGTATGCGTTGTGCGTTATACGATATGCGTTATGCGTTATGCGAAATGCGTTATGCGTTATGCGTTATGCGTTATGCTTTATGCGTTATGCGTTATGAGTTACTCGTTATGCTTTATGCGTTATGCGTTATGCGTTATTGCGTTAGGGGTTATGCGTTATGCGTTATGCGTTATGCTTTATGCGTTATGCATTATGCGTTATGCGTGATCCGTTATGCGTTAGGCGTTATGGGTTTTCCGGTGTTCGTTATGCGTTGTGCATTATGCGTTATGCGTTATGAAGTATGGGTTATGGTTTATGCGTTATGCGTTGTGCGCTATACGTTTGCGTTATGCGTTATGCGTTATGCGTTATGCGTTATACGTTATGCGTTATGCGTTATGCGTTATGGGTTATGCTTCATGAGTTATGCGTTATGTGTTATGCTTTATGCGTTATGCATAATGCGTTATCCTTTATGTATTATGCGTTATGCCTTATGCGTTATGCGATATGCGTCATGCATCAAGCATTATGCGTTATGCGATATGCGATATGCGTCATGCATCAAGCCTTATGCGTTATGGGTTATTCGTTATGCGTTCTGCTTTATGCGTTATGCGTTATACGTGATCCGTTATGCGTTATGCGTTAAGTGTTATGCGTGATTCGTTATGCGTTATGCGTTATGCGTTATGCGTTATGCGTTATGCGTTATGCGTTATGCGTTATGCGTTATGCGTTATGCGTTATGCGTTATGCGTTATGCGTTATGCTTTGTGCGTTATGCGTTATGCGTTATGAGTAATGCGTGATCCGTCATGCGTTATGCGTTATGCTATATGCGTTATGCCTTATGCCTTATGCGTTATACGTAATGCGTTATGCGTTATGAGTAATGCTTGATCCGATATGCGTTATGCGGTATGCGTTATGCGTTATGAGTAATGCTGGATCCGTTATGCGTTATGCGTTTTGCGTTATTCGTTATGCGTTGTGCTTTATGCGTTATGCGTTATGGATTATGCGTTATGCGTTATGCGTTATGAGTAATGCTGGATCCGTTATGCGTTATGCGTTTTGCGTTATTCGTTATGGGTTATGCTTTATGCGTTATGCGTTATGCGTTGTGCGTTATGCGTTATACGTTATGCGTTATGCGTTATGCGTTATGGGTTATGCTTCATGCGTTATGCGTTATGCGTTATGCTTTATGCGTTATGCGTTATGCGTTATGCGTTATGCGTTATGCGTTATGCGTTATGCGTTATGCGTTATGCGTTATGCATAATGCGTTATGCGTTATGCGTTATGCGTTATGCGTTATGCGTTATGCTTTATGCGTTATGCGTTATGAGTTATGCGTTATGCGTTATGCGCTATGCGTTGTGCGTTATAAGTTTGCGTTATGCGTTATGCGTTATGCGTTATGCGTTATGCGTTATGCCTTATGCCTTATGATTTGCGTTATTCGTTTGCGTTATGCGTTATGCGTTATGCGTTGTACGGTATGCGTTGTGCGTTATACGATATGCGTTATGCGTTATGCGAAATGCGTTATGCGTTATGCGTTATGCGTTATGCTTTATGCGTTATGCGTTATGAGTTACTCGTTATACTTTATGCGTTATGCGTTATGCGTTATTGCGTTAGGGGTTATGCGTTATGCGTTATGCGTTATGCTTTATGCGTTATGCATTATGCGTTATGCGTGATCCGTTATGCGTTAGGCGTTATGGGTTTTCCGGTGTTCGTTATGCGTTGTGCATTATGCGTTATGCGTTATGAAGTATGGGTTATGGTTTATGCGTTATGCGTTGTGCGCTATACGTTTGCGTTATGCGTTATGCTTTATGCGTTATACGTTATGCGTTATGCGTTATGCGTTATGGGTTATGCTTCATGAGTTATGCGTTATGTGTTATGCTTTATGCGTTATGCATAATGCGTTATCCGTTATGTATTATGCGTTATGCCTTATGCGTTATGCGATATGCGTCATGCATCAAGCATTATGCGTTATGCGATATGCGATATGCGTCATGCATCAAGCCTTATGCGTTATGGGTTATGCGTTATGGGTTATGCGTTTTGCGTTATGCGTTATGCGTTATGCGTTATGCTTTATGCGTTATGCATTATGCGTTATGCGTGATCTGACATGCGTTATGCGTTATGCGTTATGCGTTATGCCTTATGCCTTATGGTTTGCGTTATGCGTTATGCGTTATGCGTTATGCATAATGCGTTATACGTTATGTATTATGCGTTATGCGTTACGCGTTATGCGTTATGCGTTATGCGTTATGCGTTATGCGTTATGTGTTATGCGTTATGCGTTATGCGTTATGCGTTATGAGTAATGCGTGATCCGTCATGCGTTATGCGTTATGCTATATGCGTTATGCCTTATGCCTTATGCGTTATACGTAATGCGTTATGCGTTATGAGTAATGCTTGATCCGATATGCGTTATGCGGTATGCGTTATGCGTTATGAGTAATGCTGGATCCGTTATGCGTTATGCGTTTTGCGTTATTCGTTATGCGTTGTGCGTTATGCGTTATGCGTTATGGATTATGCGTTATGCGTTATGCGTTATGAGTAATGCTGGATCCGTTATGCGTTATGCGTTTTGCGTTATTTGTTATGCGTTATGCTTTATGCGTTATGCCTTATGCGTTGTGCGTTATGCGTTATGCGTTATGCGTTATGCGTTACGCGTTATGCGTTATTCGTTATGCGTTATGTGTTATGCGTTATTCGTTATGCGTTATGCGTTATGCCTTATGCGTTATGCGTTATGCGTTATGAGTTATGCGTTATGCGTTATGCGTTGGCGTTATGCGTTATGCGTTATGCGTTATAAGTTATGGGTTATGCGTTATGCGTTATGCGTTATGCGTTATGCGTTGTGCGTTATGCGTTATGCGTTATGCCTTATGCGTTACGCGTTATGCGTTATGCGTTATGCGTTATGCGTTATGCGTTATGCGTTATGCGTTATGCGTTATGGGTTATTTTTTGTGCGATATGCGTTATGCGTTATGAGTAATGCGTGATCCGTTATGCGTTATGCGTTATGCGATTTGCGTTATGCGTTATGCGTTATGCGTTATGCGTTGTGCGTTATGCGTTATGCGTTATGCGTTATGCGTTATGCGTTATACGGTATGCGTTATGCGTTATGCGTTATGCGTTATGCGTTATACGTTATACGTAATGCGTTATGCGTTATGAGTAATGCTTGATCCGATATCCGTTATGCGTTATGCGTTATGAGTAATGCGTGATCCGTTAGGCGTTATGCGTTATGCGTTATGCGTTATGCGTTATGCGTTATGCGTTATGCGTTATCCGTTATGCGTTATGCATTATGCGTTATGCGTTATGCGTTATGCGTTATGCGTTATGCGTTATGCGATATGCTTTGTGCGTTATGCGTTGTGCGTTATGAGTAATGCGTGATCCGTCATGCGTTATGCGTTATGCGTTATGCGTTATGCGTTATGCGTTATGCGTTATGCGTTATGCGTTATGCGTTATGCGTTAAGCGTTACGCGTTGTGCGTTATGCGTTATGCGTTATGCGTTATGCGTTATGCGTTATGCGTTATGCGTTATGCGTTGTGCGTTATGCGTTATGCGTTATGCGTTAAGCGTTACGCGTTGTGCGTTATGCGTTATGCGTTATGCGTTATGCGTTATGCGTTATGCGTTTTGCGTTATGCGTTATGCGTTATGCGTTATGCGTTATACGTGATCCGTTATGCGTTATGCGTTAAGTGTCATGCGTGATCCGTTATGCGTTATGCGTTATGCGTTATGCGTTATGCGTTATGCGTTATGCGTTATGCTTTATGCGTTATGCGTTATGCGTTATGAGTAATGCTGGATCCGTTATGCGTTATGCGTTTTGCGTTATTCGTTATGCGTTATGCTTTATGCGTTACGCGTTATGGATTATGCGTTATGCGATATTCGTTGTGTTATGCGTTTTGCGTTATGCGTTATGCGTTATGCGTTATGCGTTATGCGTTGTGCGTTATGCGTTATGCGTTATGCGTTATGCGTTATGCGTTATGCGTTATGCGTTATGCGTTATGCGTTATGCGTTATGCGTTATGCGTTATGCGTTATGCGTTATGCGTTATGCGTTATGATTTATGCGTTATGGGTTATTTTTTGTGCGTTATGCGTTATGCGTTATGAGTAATGCGTCATCCGTTATGCGTTATGCGTTATGCGTTTTGCGTTATGCGTTATGCGTTATGCGTTATACGTGATCCGTTATGCGTTATGCGTTATGCGTTATGCGTTATGCGTTATGCGTTATGCGTTATACGTGATTCGTTATGCGTTATGCGTTATGTGTTATGCGTGATCCGTTATGAGTTATGCGTTATGCGTTATGCGTTATGCGTTATGCGTTATGCGTTATGCTTTATACTTGATCCGTTATGCGTTATGCGTTATGCGTTATGCGTTATGCGTTATGCGTTATGCGTTATGCGTTATGCGTTATGCGTTATGCGTTATGCGTTATACGTGATTCGTTATGCGTTATGCGTTATATGTTATGCGTGATCCGTTATGCGTTATGCGTTATGCGTTATGCGTTATGCGTTATGCGTTATGCGTTATGCGTTATGCGTTATGTGTTATGCGTGATCCGTTATGCGTTATGCGTTATGCGTTTTGCGTTATGCGTTATGCGTTATGCGTTATACGTGATCCGTTATGCGTTATGCGTTAAGTGTTATGCGTGATCCGTTATGCGTTATGCGTTATGCGTTATGCGTTATGCGTTATGCGTTATGCGTTATGCTTTATGCGTTATGCGTTATGGATTATGCGTTATGCGATATTCGTTGTGTTATGCGTTATGCGTTATGCGTTATGCTTTATGCGTTATGCGTTGTGCGTTGTGCGTTATGCGTTATGCGTTATGCGTTATGCGTTACGCGTTATGCGTTATGCGTTATGCGTTATGCGTTATACGTGATTCGTTATGCGTTATGCGTTATGTGTTATGCGTGATCCGTTATGCGTTATGCGTTATGCGTTATGCGTTATGCGTTATGCATCAAGCCTTATGCGTTATACGTGATTCGTTATGCGTTATGCGTTATGTGTTATGCGTGATCCGTTATGCGTTATGCGTTATGCGTTATGCGTTATGCGTTATGCATCAAGCCTTATGCGTTATGGGTTATGCGTTATGGGTTATGCGTTTTGCGTTATGCGTTATGCGTTATGCGTTATGCTTTAGGCGTTATGCATTATGCGTTATGCGTGATCTGACATGCGTTATGCGTTATGCGTTATGCGTTATGCCTTGTGCCTTATGGTTTGCGTTATGCGTTATGCGTTATGCGTTATGCATAATGCGTTATACGTTATGTATTATGCGTTATGCGTTACGCGTTCTGCGTTATGCGTTATGCGTTATGCGTTATGCGTTATGCGTTATGCGTTATGCGTTATGCGTTATGCGTTATGAGTAATGCTGGATCCGTTATGCGTTATGCGTTTTGCGTTATTCGTTATGCGTTATGCTTTATGCGTTACGCGTTATGGATTATGCGTTATGCGATATTCGTTGTGTTATGCGTTATGCGTTATGCGTTATGCGTTATGGGTTATTTTTTGTGCGTTATGCGTTATGCGTTATGAGAAATGCGTGATCCGTCATGCGTTATGCGTTATGCTATATGCGTTATGCCTTATGCCTTATGCGTTAGGCGTTATGCGTTATGCGTTATTCGTTATGCGTTATGCGTTATGCGTTATTCGTTATGAGTAATGCTTGATCCGATATCCGTTATGCGTTATGGGTTATGCGTTGTGAGTAATGCTGGATCCGTTATGCGTTAGGCGTTATTCGTTATGAGTAATGCTGGATCCGTTATGCGTTATGCGTTATGCGTTATTCGTTATGCGTTCTGCTTTATGCGTTATGCGTTATGCGTTATGCATTATGCGTTATACGTGATCCGTTATGCGTTATGCGTTAAGTGTTATGCGTGATCCGTTATGCGTTATGCGTTATGCGTTATGCGTTATGCGTTATGCGTTATGCGTTATGCGTTATACTTAATGCGTTATGCGTTATGCGTTATGCTTTGTGCGTTATGCGTTATGCGTTATGAGTAATGCGTGATCCGTCATGCGTTATGCGTTATGCTATATGCGTTATGCCTTATGCCTTATGCGTTATACGTAATGCGTTATGCGTTATGAGTAATGCTTGATCCGATATGCGTTATGCGGTATGCGTTATGCGTTATGCGTTATGCGTTATGCGTTATACGTTATACGTAATGCGTTATGCGTTATGAGTAATGCTTGATCCGATATCCGTTATGCGTTATGCGTTATGAGTAATGCGTGATCCGTTATGCGTTATGCGTTATGCGTTATGCGTTATGCGTTATGCGTTATGCGTTATGCGTTATCCGTTATGCGTTATGCATTATGCGTTATGCGTTATGCGTTATGCATTATGCGTTATGCGTTATGCGATATGCTTTGTGCGTTATGCGTTGTGCGTTATGAGTAATGCGTGATCCGTCATGCGTTATGCGTTATGCGTTATGCGTTATGCGTTATGCGTTATGCGTTATGCGTTATGCGTTAAGCGTTACGCGTTGTGCGTTATGCGTTATGCGTTATGCGTTATGCGTTATGCGTTATGCGTTATGCGTTGTGCGTTATGCGTTATGCGTTATGCGTTAAGCGTTACGCGTTGTGCGTTATGCGTTATGCGTTATGCGTTATGCGTTATGCGTTATGCGTTTTGCGTTATGCGTTATGCGTTATGCGTTATGCGTTATACGTGATCCGTTATGCGTTATGCGTTAAGTGTCATGCGTGATCCGTTATGCGTTATGCGTTATGCGTTATGCGTTATGCGTTATGCGTTATGCGTTATGCGTTATGCGTTATGCGTTATGAGTAATGCTGGATCCGTTATGCGTTATGCGTTTTGCGTTATTCGTTATGCGTTATGCTTTATGCGTTACGCGTTATGGATTATGCGTTATGCGATATTCGTTGTGTTATGCGTTTTGCGTTATGCGTTATGCGTTATGCGTTATGCGTTATGCGTTGTGCGTTATGCGTTATGCGTTATGCGTTATGCGTTACGCGTTATGCGTTATGCGTTATGCGTTATGCGTTATGCGTTATGCGTTATGCGTTATGCGTTATGCGTTATGCGTTATGCGTTATGCGTTATGCGTTATGCGTTATGATTTATGCGTTATGGGTTATTTTTTGTGCGTTATGCGTTATGCGTTATGAGTAATGCGTCATCCGTTATGCGTTATGCGTTATGCGATTTGCGTTATGCGTTATGCGTTATGCGTTATACGTGATCCGTTATGCGTTATGCGTTATGCGTTATGCGTTATGCGTTATGCGTTATGCGTTATACGTGATTCGTTATGCGTTATGCGTTATGTGTTATGCGTGATCCGTTATGAGTTATGCGTTATGCGTTATGCGTTATGCGTTATGCGTTATGCGTTATGCTTTATACTTGATCCGTTATGCGTTATGCGTTATGCGTTATGCGTTATGCGTTATGCGTTATGCGTTATGCGTTATGCGTTATGCGTTATGCGTTATACGTGATTCGTTATGCGTTATGCGTTATATGTTATGCGTGATCCGTTATGCGTTATGCGTTATGCGTTATGCGTTATGCGTTATGCGTTATGCGTTATGCGTTATGCGTTATGCGTTATGTGTTATGCGTGATCCGTTATGCGTTATGCGTTATGCGTTTTGCGTTATGCGTTATGCGTTATGCGTTATGCGTTATACGTGATCCGTTATGCGTTATGCGTTAAGTGTTATGCGTGATCCGTTATGCGTTATGCGTTATGCGTTATGCGTTATGCGTTATGCGTTATGCGTTATGCTTTATGCGTTATGCGTTATGGATTATGCGTTATGCGATATTCGTTGTGTTATGCGTTATGCGTTATGCGTTATGCTTTATGCGTTATGCGTTATGAGTTATGCGTTATGCGTTATGCGTTATGCGTTATGCGTTACGCGTTATGCGTTATGCGTTATGCGTTATGCGTTATACGTGATTCGTTATGCGTTATGCGTTATGTGTTATGCGTGATCCGTTATGCGTTATGCGTTATGCGTTATGCGTTATGCGTTATGCATCAAGCCTTATGCGTTATACGTGATTCGTTATGCGTTATGCGTTATGTGTTATGCGTGATCCGTTATGCGTTATGCGTTATGCGTTATGCGTTATGCGTTATGCATCAAGCCTTATGCGTTATGGGTTATGCGTTATGGGTTATGCGTTTTGCGTTATGCGTTATGCGTTATGCGTTATGCTTTATGCGTTATGCGTTATGCGTTATGCGTGATCTGACATGCGTTATGCGTTATGCGTTATGCGTTATGCCTTGTGCCTTATGGTTTGCGTTATGCGTTATGCGTTATGCGTTATGCATAATGCGTTATACGTTATGTATTATGCGTTATGCGTTACGCGTTCTGCGTTATGCGTTATGCGTTATGCGTTATGCGTTATGCGTTATGCTTTATGCGTTATGCGTTATGCGTTATGAGTAATGCTGGATCCGTTATGCGTTATGCGTTTTGCGTTATTCGTTATGCGTTATGCTTTATGCGTTACGCGTTATGGATTATGCGTTATGCGATATTCGTTGTGTTATGCGTTATGCGTTATGCGTTATGCGTTATGGGTTATTTTTTGTGCGTTATGCGTTATGCGTTATGAGAAATGCGTGATCCGTCATGCGTTATGCGTTATGCTATATGCGTCATGCCTTATGCCTTATGCGTTAGGCGTTATGCGTTATGCGTTATTCGTTATGCGTTATGCGTTATGCGTTATTCGTTAAGTGTTATGCGTGATCCGTTATGCGTTATGCGTTATGCGTTATGCGTTATGCGTTATGCGTTATGCGTTATGCGTTATACGTTATGCGTTATGCGTTATGCGTTATGCTTTGTGCGTTATGCGTTATGCGTTATGAGTAATGCGTGATCCGTCATGCGTTATGCGTTATGCTATATGCGTTATGCCTTATGCCTTATGCGTTATACGTAATGCGTTATGCGTTATGAGTAATGCTTGATCCGATATGCGTTATGCGGTATGCGTTATGCGTTATGAGTAATGCTGGATCCGTTATGCGTTATGCGTTTTGCGTTATTCGTTATGCGTTGTGCTTTATGCGTTATGCGTTATGGATTATGCGTTATGCGTTATGCGTTATGAGTAATGCTGGATCCGTTATGCGTTATGCGTTTTGCGTTATTCGTTATGGGTTATGCTTTATGCGTTATGCGTTATGCGTTGTGCGTTATGCGTTATGCGTTATGCGTTATGCGTTACGCGTTATGCGTTATGCGTTATGAGTTATGCGTTATGCGTTATGCGTTATGCGTTATGCGTTATGCGTTATGCGTTATTGCATTAGGGGTTATGCGTTATGCGTTATGCGTTATGCGTTATGCTTTATGCGTTATGCATTATGCGTTATGCGTGATCCGTTATGCGTTAGGCTTAATGGGTTTTCCGGTGTTCGTTATGCGTTGTGCATTATGTGTTATGCGTTATGAAGTATGGGTTATGGTTTATGCGTTATGCGTTGTGCGCTATACGTTTGTGTTATGCGTTATGCGTTATGCGTTATACGTTATGCGTTATGCGTTATGCGTTATGGGTTATGCTTCATGCGTTATGCGTTATGCGTTATGCTTTATGCGTTATGCGTTATGCGTTATGCGTTATGCATAATGCGTTATGCGTTATGCGTTATGCGTTATGCGTTATGCGTTATGCTTTATGCGTTATGCGTTATGAGTTATGCGTTATGCGTTATGCGCTATGCGTTGTGCGTTATAAGTTTGCGTTATGCGTTATGCGTTATGCGTTATGAGTTATGCCTTATGCCTTATGATTTGCGTTATTCGTTTGCGTTATGCGTTATGCGTTATGCGTTGTACGGTATGCGTTGTGCGTTATACGATATGCGTTATGCGTTATGCGAAATGCGTTATGCGTTATGCGTTATGCGTTATGCTTTATGCGTTATGCGTTATGAGTTACTCGTTATGCTTTATGCGTTATGCGTTATGCGTTATTGCGTTAGGGGTTATGCGTTATGCGTTATGCGTTATGCTTTATGCGTTATGCATTATGCGTTATGCGTGATCCGTTATGCGTTAGGCGTTATGGGTTTTCCGGTGTTCGTTATGCGTTGTGCATTATGCGTTATGCGTTATGAAGTATGGGTTATGGTTTATGCGTTATGCGTTGTGCGCTAAACGTTTGCGTTATGCGTTATGCGTTATGCGTTATACGTTATGCGTTATGCGTTATGCGTTATGGGTTATGCTTCATGAGTTATGCGTTATGTGTTATGCTTTATGCGTTATGCATAATGCGTTATCCGTTATGTATTATGCGTTATGCCTTATGCGTTATGCGATATGCGTCATGCATCAAGCATTATGCGTTATGCGATATGCGATATGCGTCATGCATCAAGCCTTATGCGTTATGGGTTATGCGTTATGGGTTATGCGTTATGCGTTATGCGTTATGCGTTATGCGTTATGCTTTATGCGTTATGCATTATGCGTTATGCGTGATCTGACATGCGTTATGCGATATGCGTTATGCATTATGCCTTATTCCTTATGGTTTGCGTTATGCGTTATGCGTTATGCATAATGCGTTATACGTTATGTATTATGCGTTATGCGTTATGCGTTATGCGTTATGCGTTATGCGTTATGCGTTATGCGTTATGTGTTATGCGTTATGCGTTATGCGTTATGCGTTATGCGTTATGAGTAATGCGTGATCCGTCATGCGTTATGCGTTATGCTATATGCGTTATGCCTTATGCCTTATGCGTTATACGTAATGCGTTATGCGTTATGAGTAATGCTTGATCCGATATGCGTTATGCGGTATGCGTTATGCGTTATGAGTAATGCTGGATCCGTTATGCGTTATGCGTTTTGCGTTATTCGTTATGCGTTGTGCTTTATGCGTTATGCGTTATGGATTATGCGTTATGCGTTATGCGTTATGAGTAATGCTGGATCCGTTATGCGTTATGCGTTTTGCGTTATTTGTTATGCGTTATGCTTTATGCGTTATGCCTTATGCGTTGTGCGTTATGCGTTATGCGTTATGCGTTATGCGTTACGCGTTATGCGTTATGCGTTATGAGTTATGCGTTATGCGTTATGCGTTATGCGTTATGCGTTATGCGTTATGCGTTATGGGTTATTTTTTGTGCGTTATGCGTTATGCGTTATGAGTAATGCGTGATCCGTCATGCGTTATGCGTTGCTATATGCGTGATGCCATATGCCTTATGCGTTAGGCGTTATGCGTTATGCGTTATTCGTTATGCGTTATGTGTTATGCGTTATTCGTTATGCGTTATGCGTTATGCCTTATGCCTTATGCGTTATGCGTTATGAGTAATGCGTGATTCGTTATGCGTTATGCCTTATGCGTTATGAGTTATGCGTTATGCGTTATGCGTTGGCGTTATGCGTTATGCGTTATGCGTTATAAGTTATGGGTTATGCGTTATGCGTTATGCGTTATGCGTTATGCGTTATGCGTTATGCGTTATGCGTTATGCGTTATGCGTTATGCGTTATGCGTTATGCGTTATGAGTAATGCGTGATCCGTTATGCGTTATGCGTTATGCGTTATGCTTTGTGCGTTATGGGTTATGCGTTATGAGTAATGCGTGATCCGTCATGCGTTATGCGTTACGCTATATGCGTTATGCCTTATGCCTTATGCGTTATACGTAATGCGTTATGCGTTATGAGTAATGCTTGATCCGATATGCGTTATGCGTTATGCGTTATGCGATATTCGTTGTGTTATGCGTTATGCGTTATGCGTTATGCGTTATGCGTTATGCGTTGTGCGTTATGCGTTATGCGTTATGCCTTATGCGTTACGCTTTATGCGTTATGCGTTATGCGTTATGCGTTATGCGTTATGCGTTATGCGTTATGGGTTATTTTTTGTGCGATATGCGTTATGCGTTATGAGTAATGCATGATCCGTTATGCGTTATGCGTTATGCGATTTGCGTTATGCGTTATGCGTTATGCGTTATGCGTTGTGCGTTATGCGTTATGCGTTATGCGTTATGCGTTATGCGTTATACGGTATGCTTATGCGTTATGCGTTATGCGTTATGCGTTATACGTTATACGTAATGCGTTATGCGTTATGAGTAATGCTTGATCCGATATGCGTTATGCGTTATGCGTTATGCGATATTCGTTGTGTTATGCGTTATGCGTTATGCGTTATGCGTTATGCGTTATGCGTTGTGCGTTATGCGTTATCCGTTATGCGTTATGCATTATGCGTTATGCGTTATGCGTTATGCATTATGCGTTATGCGTTATGCGATATGGTTTGTGCGTTATGCGTTGTGCGTTATGAGTAATGCGTGATCCGTCATGCGTTATGCGTTATGCGTTATGCGTTATGCGTTATGCGTTATGCCTTATGCCTTATGCGTTATACGTAATGCGTTATGCGTTATGAGTAATGCTTGATCCGATATGCGCTATGCGTTATGCGTTATGCGATATTCGTTGTGTTATGCGTTATGCGTTATGCGTTATGCGTTATGCGTTGTGCGTTATGCGTTATGCGTTATGCCTTATGCGTTACGCGTTATGCGTTATGCGTTATGCGTTATGCGTTATGCGTTATGCGTTATGGGTTATTTTTTGTGCGATATGCGTTATGCGTTATGAGTAATGCGTGATCCGTTATGCGTTATGCGTTATGCGATTTGCGTTATGCGTTATGCGTTATGCGTTATGCGTTATGCGTTATGCGTTATGCGTTATGCGTTATGCGTTATGCGTTATACGGTATGCTTTATGCGTTATGCGTTATGCGTTATGCGTTATACGTTATACGTAATGCGTTATGCGTTATGAGTAATGCTTGATCCGATATCCGTTATGCGTTATGCGTTATGAGTAATGCGTGATCCGTTATGCGTTATGCGTTATGCGTTATGCATTATGCGTTATGCGTTATGCGTTATGCGTTATCCGTTATGCGTTATGCATTATGCGTTATGCGTTATGCGTTATGCATTATGCGTTATGCGTTATGCGTTATGCGATATGCTTTGTGCGTTATGCGTTGTGCGTTATGAGTAATGCGTGATCCGTCATGCGTTATGCGTTATGCGTTATGCGTTATGCGTTATGCGTTATGCGTTATGCGTTATGCGTTATGCGTTATGCGTTATGCGTTATGCGTTATGCGTTATGCGTTATGCGTTATGCGTTAAGCGTTACGCGTTGTGCGTTATGCGTTATGCGTTATGCGTTATGCGTTATGCGTTATGCGTTATGCGTTATGCGTTATGAGTAATGAGTGATCCGTTATGCGTTATGCGTTATGCGTTATGCGTCATGCGTTATACGTGATCCGTTATGCGTTATGCGTTATGTGTTATGCGTGATCCGTTATGCGTTATGCGTTTTGCGTTATGCGTTATGCGTTATGCGTTATGCGTTATGCGTTATACGTTATGCGTTATGCGTTATGCGTTATGAGTTATGATTTATGCGTTATGGGTAATTTTTTGTGCGTTATGCGTTATGCGTTATGAGTAATGCGTCATCCGTTATGCGTTATGCGTTATGCGATTTGCGTTATGCGTTATGCGTTATGCGTTATACGTGATCCGTTATGCGTTATGCGTTATGCGTTATGCGTTATGCGTTATGCGTTATACGTGATTCGTTATGCGTTATGCGTTATGTGTTATGCGTGATCCGTTATGCGTTATGCGTTATGCGTTATGCGTTATGCGTTATGCGTTATGCGTTATGCTTTATACTTGAACCGTTATGCGTTATGCGTTATGCGTTATGCGTTATGCGTTATGCGTTATGCGTTATGCGTTATACGTGATTCGTTATGCGTTATGCGTTATGTGTTATGCGTGATCCGTTATGCGTTATGCGTTATGCGTTATGCGTTATGCGTTATGCGTTATGCGTTATGCGTGATCCGTTATGCGTTATGCGTTATGCGTTTTGCGTTATGCGTTATGCGTTATGCGTTATGCGTTATGCGTTATACGTGATCCGTTATGCGTTATGCGTTAAGTGATATGCGTGATCCGTTATGCGTTATGCGTTATGCGTTATGCGTTATGCGTTATGCTTTATGCCTTATGCGTTATGGATTATGCGTTATGCGATATTCGTTGTGTTATGCGTTATGCGTTATGCGTTATGCGTTATGCGTTATGCGTTGTGCGTTATGCGTTATGCGTTATGCGTTATGCGTTATGCGTTATGCGTTATGCGTTATGCGTTATGCGTTATGCGTTATGCGTTATGCGTTATGCGTTATGCGTTATGCGTTATGCGTTATGATTTATGCGTTATGGGTTATTTTTTGTGCGTTATGCGTTATGCGTTATGAGTAATGCGTCATCCGTTATGCGTTATGCGTTATGCGATTTGCGTTATGCGTTATGCGTTATGCGTTATACGTGATCCGTTATGCGTTATGCGTTATGCGTTATGCGTTATGCGTTATGCGTTATGCGTTATGCGTTATGCGTTATGCGTTATACGTGATTCGTTATGCGTTATGCGTTATGTGTTATGCGTGATCCGTTATGCGTTATGCGTTATGCGTTATGCGTTATGCGTTATGCGTTATGCGTTATACGTTATGCGTTATGCGTTATGCGTTATGCTATATGCGTTATGCCTTATGCCTCATGCGTTATACGTAATGCGTTATGCGTTATGAGTAATGCTTGATCCGATATGCGTTATGCGGTATGCGTTATGCGTTATGAGTAATGCTGGATCCGTTATGCGTTATGCGTTGTGCGTTATGCGTTATGCGTTATGCGTTATGAGTTATGCGTTATGCGTTATGCGTTATGCGTTATGCGTTATGCGTTTTGCGTTATGGGTTATTTTTTGTGCGTTATGCGTTATGCGTTATGAGTAATGCGTGATCCGTCATGCGTTATGCGTTATGCTATATGCGTGATGCCTTATGCCTTATGCGTTAGGCGTTATGCGTTATGCGTTATTCGTTATGCGTTATGGGTTATGCGTTATTCGTTATGAGTAATGCTTGATCCGATATCCGTTATGCGTTATGGGTTATGCGTTGTGAGTAATGCTGGATCCGTTATGCGTTAGGCGTTATTCGTTATGAGTAATGCTGGATCCGTTATGCGTTATGCGTTTTGCGTTATGCGTGATGCGTTCTGCTTTATGCGTTATGCGTTATGCGTTATGCATTATGCGTTATACGTGATCCGTTATGCGTTATGCGTTAAGTGTTATGCGTGATCCGTTATGCGTTATGCGTTATGCGTTATGCGTTATGCGTTATGCGTTATGCGTTATGCGTTATGCGTTATGCGTTATGCGTTATGCGTTATGCGTTATGCGTTATGCGTTATGCTTTGTGCGTTATGCGTTATGCGTTATGAGTAATGCGTGATCCGTCATGCGTTATGCGTTATGCTATATGCGTTATGCCTTATGCCTTATGCGTTATACGTAATGCGTTATGCGTTATGAGTAATGCTTGATCCGATATGCGTTATGCGGTATGCGTTATGCGTTATGAGTAATGCTGGATCCGTTATGCGTTATGCGTTTTGCGTTATTCGTTATGCGTTGTGCGTTATGCGTTATGCGTTATGCGTTATGCGTTATGCGTTATGCGTTATGCGTTATGAGTTATGCGTTATGCGTTATGCGTTATGCGTTATGCGTTATGCGTTATGCGTTATGCGTTATGGGTTATTTTTTGTGCGTTATGCGTTATGCGTTATGAGTAATGCGTGATCCGTCATGCGTTATGCGTTATGCGTTTTGCGTTATTCGTTATGCGTTCTGCTTTATGCGTTATGCGTTATGCGTTATGCATTATGCGTTATGCGTTATGCGTTATGCGTTATGCGTTATGGGTTATTTTTTGTGCGTTATGCGTTATGCCTTATGCGTCATGCTTTGTGCGTTATGCGTTATGCGTTATACGTTATGCGTTATGGATTATGCGTTATGCGATATTCGTTATGCGTTATGCGTTATGCGTTATGCGTTATGCGTTATGCGTTATGCGTTATGCGTTATGCGTTATGCGTTATGCGTTATGCGTTATGCGTTATGCGTTATGGGTTATTCGTTATGTGTTATGCGTTATGCGCTATGCGTTATGCGTTATGCGTTGTGCGTTATGCGTTATGCGTTATGCGTTATTCGTTATGCGTTATGCGTTATGCGATATGCGATATGCGTTATGCGTTATGCGTTAAGCGATATGCGTTATGCGTTATGAGTAATGCGTGATCCGTTATGCGTTATGCGTTATGCGTTATGCGTTATGCGTTATGCGTTATGCGTTATGCGTTATGCGCTATGCGTTATGCGTTATGCGTTATGCGTTATGAGTAATGCGTGATCCGTTATGCGTTATGCGTTATGGGTTATTCTTTATGTGTTATGCGTTATGCGTTATGCGTTATGCGTTATGCGTTATGCGTTATGCGTTATGCGTTATGCGTTATGCGTTATGCGTTATGCGTTGTGCGTTATGCGTTATGCGTTATGCGTTATGCGTTATGCGTTATGCGTTATGCGTTATGAGTAATGCGTGATCCGTTATGCGTTATGCGTTATGGGTTATTCGTTATGTGTTATGCGTTATGCGTTATGCGTTATGCGTTATGCGTTATGCGTTATGCGTTATGCGTTATGCGTTATGCGTTATGCGTTATGCGTTATGCGTTATGCGTTATGCGTTGTGCGTTATGCGTTATGCGTTATGCGTTATGCGTTATGCGTTATGCGTTATACGGTATGCTTTATGCGTTATGAGTAAAGCGTGATCCGTCATGCGTTATGCGTTATGCGTTATGCGTTATGCGTTATGCGTTATGCGTTATGCGTTATGCGTTATGCGTTAAGCGTTACGCGTTGTGCGTTATGCGTTATGCGTTATGCGTTATGCGTTATGCGTTATGCGTTATGCGTTATGAGTAATGAGTGATCCGTTATGCGTTATGCGTTATGCGTTATGCGTTATGCGTCATGCGTTATACGTGATCCGTTATGCGTTATGCGTTATGTGTTATGCGTGATCCGTTATGCGTTATACGTTATGCGTTATGCGTTATGCGTTATGCGTTATGCGTTATGCGTTATGCGTTATGAATTATGCGTTATGCGTTATGCGTTATGCGTTATGCGTTATGCGTTATGCGTTATGCGTTATGCGTTATGCGTTATGCGTTATGCGTTATGCGTTATGCGTTGTGCGTTATGCGTTATGCGTTATGCGTTATGCGTTATGCGTTATACGGTATGCTTTATGCGTTATGCGTTATGCGTTATACGTTATACGTAATGCGTTATGCGTTATGAGTAATGCTTGATCCGATATCCGTTATGCGTTATGCGTTATGAGTAATGCGTGATCCGTTATGCGTTATGCGTTATGCGTTATGCATTATGCGTTATGCGTTATGCGTTATGCGTTATGCGTTATGCGTTATGCATTATGCGTTATGCGTTATGCGTTATGCATTATGCGTTATGCGTTATGCGTTATGCTTTGTGCGTTAAGCGTTACGCGTTGTGCGTTATGCGTTATGCGTTATGCGTTATGCGTTATGCGTTATGCGTTATGGGTTATTTTTTATGCGTTATGCGTTATGCGTTATGAGTAATGCGTGATCCGTCATGCGTTATGCGTTATGCGTTTTGCGTTATTCGTTATGCGTTCTGCTTTATGCGTTATGCGTTATGCGTTATGCATTATGCGTTATGCGTTATGCGTTATGCGTTATGGGTTATGCGTTATGCGTTATGCGTTATGCGTTATGGGTTATTTTTTATGCGTTATGCGTTATGCGTTATGAGTAATGCGTGATCCGTCATGCGTTATGCGTTATGCGTTTTGCGTTATTCGTTATGCGTTCTGCTTTATGCGTTATGCGTTATTCGTTATGCGTTATGCGTTATGCGTTATTCGTTATGAGTAATGCTTGATCCGATATCCGTTATGCGTTGTGAGTATTGCTGGATCCGTTATGCGTTAGGCGTTATTCGTTATGAGTAATGCTGGATCCGTTATGCGTTATGCGTTTTGCGTTATTCGTTATGCGTTCTGCTTTATGCGTTATGCGTTATGCATTATGCGTTATACGTGATCCGTTATGCGTTATGCGTTAAGTGTTATGCGTGATCCGTTATGCGTTATGCGTTATGCGTTATGCGTTATGCGTTATGCGTTATGCGTTATGCGTTATGCGTTATACGTTATGCGTTATGCGTTATGCGTTATGCTTTGTGCGTTATGCGTTATGCGTTATGCGTTGTGCGTTATTCGTTATGAGTAATGCTTGATCCGATATCCGTTATGCGTTGTGAGTAATGCTGGATCCGTTATGCGTTAGGCGTTATTCGTCATGAGTAATGCTGGATCCGTTATGCGTTATGCGTTTTGCGTTATTCGTTATGCGTTCTGCTTTATTCGTTATGCGTTATGCATTATGCGTTATACGTGATCCGTTATGCGTTATGCGTTAAGTGTTATGCGTGATCCGTTATGCGTTGTGCTTTATGCGTTATGCGTTATGGATTATGCGTTATGCGTTATGCGTTATGAGTAATGCTGGATCCGTTATGCGTTATGCGTTTTGCGTTATTCGTTATGCGTTATGCTTTATGCGTTATGCGTTATGCGTTATGCGTTGTGCGTTATGCGTTATGCGTTATGCGTTATGCGTTACGCGTTATGCGTTATGCGTTATGAGTTATGCGTTATGCGTTATGCGTTATGCGTTATGCGTTATGCGTTATGCGTTATGGGTTATTTTTTATGCGTTATGCGTTATGCGTTATGAGTAATGCGTGATCCGTCATGCGTTATGCGTTATGCGTTTTGCGTTATTCGTTATGCGTTCTGCTTTATGCGTTATGCGTCATGCGTTATGCGTTATGCATTATGCGTTATGCGTTATGCGTTATGCGTTATGGGTTATTTTTTGTGCGTTATGCGTTATGCCTTATGCATTATGCGTTCTGCGTTATGCGTTATGCGTTATGGGTTATTTTTTGTGCGTTATGCGTTATGCCTTATGCGTCATGCTTTGTGCGTTATGCGTTATGCGTTATGCGTTATGCGTTATGCGTTATGCGTTATGCGTTATGGGTTATTCGTTATGTGTTATGCGTTATGCGCTATGCGTTATGCGTTATGCGTTGTGCGTTATGCGTTATGCGTTATGCGTTATTCGTTATGCGTTACGCGTTTTGCGTTATTCGTTATGAGTAATGCTGGATCCGTTATGCGTTATGCCTTATGCGTTATGCGTTATGAGTAATGCGTGATTCGTTATGCGTTATGCCTTATGCGTTATGAGTTATGCGTTATGCGTTTTGCGTTAAGCGTTATGCGTTATGCGTTATGCGTTATGCGTTATGAGTATTGCGTGATCCGTTATCCGTTATGCGTTATGCGTTATGCATTATGCGTTATGCGTTATGCGTTATGCGTTATGCGTTATGCGTTATGCATTATGCGTTATGCGTTATGCGTTATGCATTATACGTTATGCGTTATGCGTTATGCTTTGTGCGTTATGCGTTGTGCGTAATGAGTAATGCGTGATCCGTCATGCGTTATGCGTTATGCGTTATGCGTTATGCGTTATGCGATATGCGTTATGCGTTATGCGTTATGCGTTATGCGTTATGCGTTATGCGTTATGCGTTATGCGGTATGCGCTATGCGTTATGCGTTAAGCGTTACGCGTTGTGCGTTATGCGTTATGCGTTATGCGTTATGCGTTATGCGTTATGCGTTATGCGTTATGCGTTATGCGTTATGCGTTATGCGTTATGCGTTATGAGTAATGAGTGATCCGTTATGCGTTATGCGTTATGCGTTATGCGCTATGCGTTATGCGTTATAAGTTATGCGTTATGTGTTATGCGTTATGCGTTATGTGTTATGCGTTATGCGTTGTGCGTTATGCGTTATGCGTTATGCGTTATGCGTTATGCGTTATGCGTTATGCGTTATGCGTTATGCGTTATGCGTTATGCGTTATACGTTATGCGTTATGCGTTATGCGTCATGCGTTATGAGTAATGCGTGATCCGTTATGCGTTATGCGTTATGCGTTATGCGTTATGGGTTATTCGTTATGTGTTATGCGTTATGCGTTATGCGTTATGCGTTATGCGTTATGCGTTATGCGTTATGCGTTATGCGTTATGCGTTTTGCGTTATGCGTTATGCGTTATGAGTAATGCGTGATCCGTTATGCGTTATGCGTTTTGCGTTATGCGTTATGCGTTATGCGTTATGCGTTATGCGTTATGCGTTATGCGTTATGCGTTATGCGTTATGCGTTGTGCGTTATGCGTTATGCGTTATGCGTTATGCGTTATGCGTTAAGCGTTATACGGTATGCTTTATGCGTTATGCGTTATGCGTTATACGTTATACGTAATGCGTTATGCGTTATGAGTAATGCTTGATCCGATATCCGTTATGCGTTATGCGTTATGAGTAATGCGTGATCCGTTATCCGTTATGCGTTATGCGTTATGCATTATGCGTTATGCGTTATGCGTTATGCGTTATGCGTTATGCGTTATGCGTTTTGCGTTATTCGTTATGCGTTCTGCTTTATGCGTTATGCGTTATGCGTTATGCATTATGCGTTATGCGTTATGCGTTATGCGTTATGGGTTATTTTTTGTGCGTTATGCGTTATGCCTTATGCGTCATGCTTTGTGCGTTATGCGTTATGCGTTATGCGTAATGCGTTATGGATTATGCGTTATGCGATATTCGTTATGCGTTATGCGTTATGCCTTATGCGTTATGCGATATGCGTTATGCGTTATGCGTTATGCGTTATGCGTTATGCGTTATGCGTTATGCGTTATGCGTTATGCGTTATGCGTTAAGCGTTACGCGTTGTGCGTTATGCGTTATGCGTTATGCGTTATGCGTTATGCGTTATGCGTTATGCGTTATGCGTTATGCGTTATGCGTTATGCGTTATGCGTTATGCGTTATGAGTAATGAGTGATCCGTTATGCGTTATGCGTTATGCGTTATGCGCTATGCGTTATGCGTTATGCGTTATGAGTAATGCGTTATGCGTTATGAGTAATGCGTGATCCGTTATGCGGTATGCGTTATGAGTAATGCGTGATCCGTTATGCGTTATGCGTTATGCGTTATGCGTTATGAGTTATGCGTTATGCTTTATGCGTTTTGCGTTATGCGTTATGCGTTATGAGTTATGCGTTATGCGTTATGAGTAATGCGTCATCCGATATCCGTTATGCGTTATGCGTTATTTGTTATGCGTTATGCGGTATGCGTTATGCGTTATGCGTTATGCGTTATGCGTTATGCGTTATGCGTTATGCGTTATGCGTTATGCGTTATGCGTTATGCGTTATGCGTTATGAGTAATGCGTGATCCGTTAGGCGTTATGCGTTATGCGTTATGCGTTATGCGTTATGCATTATGAGTAATGCGTCATCCGTTATGCGTTATGCGTTATGCGTTATGCGTTATGCGTTATGCGTTATGCGTTATGCGTTATGCGTTATGAGTAATGCCTGATCCGATATCCGTTATGGGTTATGCGTTATGCGTTGCGAGTAATGCTGGATCCGTTATGCGTTATGCGTTATTCGTTGTGAGTAATGCTGGATCCGTTATGCGTTATGCGTTTTGCGTTATTCGTTATGCGTTATGCGTTATGCGTTATGGATTATGCGTTATGCGATATGCGTTATGCGTTATGCGTTATGCGTTATGCGTTATGCGTTATGCGTTTTGCGTTATTCGTTATGCGTTATGCGTTATGCGTTATGGATTATGCGTTATGCGTTATGCGTTATGCATTATGCGTTATGCGTTATGCGTTATGCGTTTTGCGTTATTCGTTATGCGTTCTGCTTTATGCGTTATGCGTTATGCGTTATGCATTATGCGTTATGCGTTATGCGTTATGCGTTATGGGTTATTTTTTGTGCGTTATGCGTTATGCCTTATGCGTCATGCTTTGTGCGTTATGCGTTATGCGTTATGCGTTATGTGTTATGGATTATGCGTTACGCGATATTCGTTATGCGTTATGCGTTATGCGTTATGCGATATGCGTTATGCGTTATGCGTTATGCGTTATGCGTTATGCGTTATGCGTTATGCGTTATGCGTTAAGCGTTACGCGTTGTGCGTTATGCGTTATGCGTTATGCGTTATGCGTTATGCGTTATGCGTTATGCGTTATGCGTTATGCGTTATGCGTTATGCGTTATGAGTAATGAGTGATCCGTTATGCGTTATGCGTTATGCGTTATGCGCTATGCGTTATGCGTTATGCGTTATGAGTAATGCGTTATGCGTTATGTGTAATGCGTGATCCGTTATGCGTTATGCGTTATGAGTAATGCGTGATCCGTTATGCGTTATGCGTTATGCGTTATGAGTTATGCGTTATGCTTTATGCGTTTTGCGTTATGCGTTATGCGTTATGAGTTATGCGTTATGCGTTATGAGTAATGCGTGATCCGTTATCCGTTATGCGTTATGCGTTATGCATTATGCGTTATGCGTTATGCGTTATGCGTTATGCGTTATGCGTTATGCGTTATGCGTTTTGCGTTATTCGTTATGCGTTCTGCTTTATGCGTTATGCGTTATGCGTTATGCATTATGCGTTATGCGTTATGCGTTATGCGTTATGGGTTATTTTTTGTGCGTTATGCGTTATGCCTTATGCGTCATGCTTTGTGCGTTATGCGTTATGCGTTATGCGTTATGTGTTATGGATTATGCGTTACGCGATATTCGTTATGCGTTATGCGTTATGCGTTATGCGTTATGCGATATGCGTTATGCGTTATGCGTTATGCGTTATGCGTTATGCGTTATGCGTTATGCGTTATGCGTTATGCGTTAAGCGTTACGCGTTGTGCGTTATGCGTTATGCGTTATGCGTTATGCGTTATGCGTTATGCGTTATGCGTTATGCGTTATGCGTTATGCGTTATGCGTTATGCGTTATGAGTAATGAGTGATCCGTTATGCGTTATGCGTTATGCGTTATGCGCTATGCGTTATGCGTTATGCGTTATGAGTAATGCGTTATGCGTTATGAGTAATGCGTGATCCGTTATGCGTTATGCGTTATGAGTAATGCGTGATCCGTTATGCGTTATGCGTTATGCGTTATGAGTTATGCGTTATGCTTTATGCGTTTTGCGTTATGCGTTATGCGTTATGAGTTATGCGTTATGCGTTATGAGTAATGCGTCATCCGATATCCGTTATGCGTTATGCGTTATTTGTTATGCGTTATGCGGTATGCGTTATGCGTTATGCGTTATGCGTTATGCGTTATGCGTTATGCGTTATGCGTTATGAGTAATGCGTGATCCGTTATGCGTTATGCGTTATGCGTTATGCGTTATGCGTTATGCATTATGAGTAATGCGTCATCCGTTATGCGTTATGCGTTATGCGTTATGCGTTATGCGTTATGCGTTATGCGTTATGCGTTATGCGTTATGCGTAATGCGTTATGAGTAATGCGTGATCCGTTAGGCGTTATGCGTTATGCGTTATGCGTTATGCGTTATGCATTATGAGTAATGCGTCATCCGTTATGCGTTATGCGTTATGCGTTATGCGTTATGCGTTATGCGTTATGCGTTATGCGTTATGAGTAATGCCTGATCCGATATCCGTTATGGGTTATGCGTTATGCGTTGCGAGTAATGCTGGATCCGTTATGCGTTATGCGTTATTCGTTGTGAGTAATGCTGGATCCGTTATGCGTTATGCGTTTTGCGTTATTCGTTATGCGTTATGCGTTATGCGTTATGGATTATGCGATATGCGTTATGCGTTATGCGTTATGAGTAATGCGTGATCCGTTATCCGTTATGCGTTATGCGTTATGCATTATGCGTTATGCGTTATGCGTTATGCGTTATGCGTTATGCGTTATGCGTTATGCGTTTTGCGTTATTCGTTATGCGTTCTGCTTTATGCGTTATGCGTTATGCGTTATGCATTATGCGTTATGCGTTATGCGTTATGCGTTATGGGTTATTTTTTGTGCGTTATGCGTTATGCCTTATGCGTCATGCGTTGTGCGTTATGCGTTATGCGTTATGCTTTATGCGTTATGGATTATGCGTTATGCGATATTCGTTATGCGTTATGCGTTATGCGTTATGCGTTATGCGATATGCGTTATGCGTTATGCGTTATGCGTTATGCGTTATGCGTTATGCGTTATGCGTTATGCGTTATGCGTTATGCGTTATGCGTTATGCGTTAAGCGTTACGCGTTGTGCGTTATGCGTTATGCGTTATGCGTTATGCGTTATGCGTTATGCGTTATGCGTTATGCGTTATGCGTTATGCGTTATGCGTTATGCGTTATAAGTAATGAGTGATCCGTTATGCGTTATGCGTTATGCGTTATGCGCTATGCGTTATGCGTTATGCGTTATGAGTAATGCGTTATGCGTTATGAGTAATGCGTGATCCGTTATGCGTTATGCGTTATGAGTAATGCGTGATCCGTTATGCGTTATGCGTTATGCGTTATGAGTTATGCGTTATGCTTTATGCGTTTTGCGTTATGCGTTATGCGTTATGAGTTATGCGTTATGCGTTATGAGTAATGCGTCATCCGATATCCGTTATGCGTTATGCGTTATTTGTTATGCGTTATGCGGTATGCGTTATGCGTTATGCGTTATGCGTTATGCGTTATGCGTTATGCGTTATGCGTTATGCGTTATGCATTATGAGTAATGCGTCATCCGTTATGCGTTATGCGTTATGCGTTATGCGTTATGCGTTATGCGTTATGCATTATGAGTAATGCGTCATCCGTTATGCGTTATGCGTTATGCGTTATGCGTTATGCGTTATGCGTTATGCGTTATGAGTAATGCCTGATCCGATATCCGTTATGGGTTATGCGTTATGCGTTGCGAGTAATGCTGGATCCGTTATGCGTTATGCGTTATTCGTTGTGAGTAATGCTGGATCCGTTATGCGTTATGCGTTTTGCGTTATTCGTTATGCGTTATGCGTTATGCGTTATGGATTATGCGATATGCGTTATGCGTTATGCGTTATGAGTAATGCTTGATCCGATATCCGTTATGCGTTATGCGTTATGAGTAATGCGTGATCCGTTATCCGTTATGCGTTATGCGTTATGCATTATGCGTTATGCGTTATGCGTTATGCGTTATGCGTTATGCGTTATGCGTTATGCGTTATGCGTTTTGCGTTATTCGTTATGCGTTATGCGTTATGCGTTATGCGTTATGCGTTATGCGTTATGCGTTATGCGTTATGCTTTATGAGTAATGCGTGATCCGTTATGCGTTATGCGTTTTGCGTTATGCGTTATGCGTTATGCGTTATGCGTTATGCGTTATGCGTTATGCGTTATGCGTTATGCGTTGTGCGTTATGCGTTATGCGTTATGCGTTATGCGTTATGCGTTAAGCGTTATACGGTATGCTTTATGCGTTATGCGTTATGCGTTATACGTTAAACGTAATGCGTTATGCGTTATGAGTAATGCTTGATCCGATATCCGTTATGCGTTATGCGTTATGAGTAATGCGTGATCCGTTATCCGTTATGCGTTATGCGTTATACATTATGCGTTATGCGTTATGCGTTATGCGTTATGCGTTATGCGTTATGCGTTATGCGTTTTGCGTTATTCGTTATGCGTTCTGCTTTATGCGTTATGCGTTATGCGTTATGCATTATGCGTTATGCGTTATGCGTTATGCGTTATGGGTTATTTTTTGTGCGTTATGCGTTATGCCTTATGCGTCATGCTTTGTGCGTTATGCGTTATGCGTTATGCGTTATGCGTTATGGATTATGCGTTATGCGATATTCGTTATGCGTTATGCGTTATGCGTTATGCGTTATGCGATATGCGTTATGCGTTATGCGTTATGCGTTATGCGTTATGCGTTATGCGTTATGCGTTATGCGTTATGCGTTATGCGTTATGCGTTATGCGTTATGCGTTATGCGTTATGAGTAATGAGTGATCCGTTATGCGTTATGCGTTATGCGTTATGCGCTATGCTTTATGCGTTATGCGTTATGAGTAATGCGTTATGCGTTATGAGTAATGCGTGATCCGTTATGCGTTATGCGTTATGAGTAATGCGTGATCCGTTATGCGTTATGCGTTATGCGTTATGAGTTATGCGTTATGCTTTATGCGTTTTGCGTTATGCGTTATGCGTTATGAGTTATGCGTTATGCGTTATGAGTAATGCGTCATCCGATATCCGTTATGCGTTATGCGTTATTTGTTATGCGTTATGCGGTATGCGTTATACGTTATGCGTTATGCGTTATGCGTTATGCGTTATGCGTTATGCGTTATGCGTCATGCGTTATGCGTTATGCGTTATGAGTAATGCGTGATCCGTTATGCGTTATGCGTTATGCGTTATGCGTTATGCGTTATGCGTTATGCATTATGAGTAATGCGTCATCCGTTATGCGTTATGCGTTATGCGTTATGCGTTATGCGTTATGCGTTATGAGTAATGCCTGATCCGATATCCGTTATGCGTTATGCGTTATGCGTTGTGAGTAATGCTGGATCCGTTATGCGTTATGCGTTTTGCGTTATTCGTTGTGAGTAATGCTGGATCCGTTATGCGTTATGCGTTATGCGTTATGCGTTATTCGTTATGCGTTATGCGTTATGCGTTATGGATTATGCGTTATGCGATATGCGTTATGCGTTATGCGTTATGCGTTATGCGTTATGCGTTATGCGTTATGCGTTTTGCGTTATTCGTTATGCGTTATGCGTTATGCGTTATGGATTATGCGTTATGCGATATGCGTTATGCGTTATGCGTTATGCGTTATGCGTTATGCGTTATGCGTTATGCGATATGCGATATGCGTTATGCGTTATGCGTTATGCGTTATGCGTTATGCGTTATGCGTTATGCGTTATGCGATATGCGATATGCGTTATGCGTTATGCGTTATGAGTAATGCTTGATCCGATATCCGTTATGCGTTATGCGTTATGCGTTGTGAGTAATGCTGGATCCGTTATGCGTTATGCGTTTTGCGTTATTCGTTGTGAGTAATGCTGGATCCGTTATGCGTTATGCGTTATGCGTTTTGCGTTATTCGTTATGAGTAATGCGTGATCCGTTATGCGTTATGCGTTTTGCGTTATGCGTTATGCGTTATGCGTTATGCGTTATGCGTTATGCGTTATGCGTTATGCGTTATGCGTTATGCTTTATGCGTTTTGCGTTATGCGTTATGCGTTATGAGTTATGCGTTATGAGTAATGCGTCATCCGATATCCGTTATGCGTTATGCGTTATTTGTTATGCGTTATGCGGTATGCGTTATGCGTTATGCGTTATGCGTTATGCGTTATGCGTTATGCGTTATGCGTTATGCGTTATGCGTTATGCGTTATGCGTTATGCGTTATGCGTTATGAGTAATGCGTGATCCGTTATGCGTTATGCGTTATGCGTTATGCGTTATGCGTTATGCGTTATGCGTTATGCGATATGCGATATGCGTTATGCGTTATGCGTTATGCGTTATGCGTTATGCGTTATGCGTTATGCGTTATGCGTTATGCGTTATGCGTTATGCGTTATGCGATATGCGATATGCGTTATGCGTTATGCGTTATGCGTTATGCGTTATGCGTTATGCGTTATGCGTTATGCGTTATGCGATATGCGATATGCGTTATGCGTTATGCGTTATGAGTAATGCTTGATCCGATATCCGTTATGCGTTATGCGTTATGAGTAATGCGTGATCCGTTATCCGTTATGCGTTATGCGTTATGCGTTATGCGTTATGCGTTATGCGTTTTGCGTTATTCGTTATGCGTTCTGCTTTATGAGTTATGCGTTATGCGTTATGCATTATGCGTTATGCGTTATGCGTTATGCGTTATGGGTTATTTTTTGTGCGTTATGCGTTATGCCTTATGCGTCATGCTTTGTGCGTTATGCGTTATGCGTTATGCGTTATGCGTTATGGATTATGCGTTATGCGATATTCGTTATGCGTTATGCGTTATGCGTTATGCGTTATGCGATATGCGTTATGCGTTATGCGTTATGCGTTATGCGTTATGCGTTATGCGTTATGCGTTATGCGTTATGCGTTAAGCGTTACGCGTTGTGCGTTATGCGTTATGCGTTATGCGTTATGCGTTATGCGTTATGCGTTATGCGTTATGCGTTATGCGTTATGCGTTATGCGTTATGCGTTATGCGTTATGCGTTATGCGTTATGCGTTATGAGTTATGCGTTATGCTTTATGCGTTTTGCGTTATGCGTTATGCGTTATGCGTTATGCGTTATGCGTTATGAGTAATGCGTGATCCGTTATGCGTTATGCGTTATGCGTTATGCGTTATGCGTTATGCGTTATGCGTTATGCGTTATGCGTTATGCGATATGCGATATGCGTTATGCGTTATGCGTTATGCGTTATGCGTTATGCGTTATGCGTTATGCGTTATGCGTTATGCGTTATGCGTTATGCGTTATGCGATATGCGATATGCGTTATGCGTTATGCGTTATGCGTTATGCGTTATGCGTTATGCGTTATGCGTTATGCGTTATGCGTTATGCGATATGCGATATGCGTTATGCGTTATGCGTTATGAGTAATGCTTGATCCGATATCCGTTATGCGTTATGCGTTATGAGTAATGCGTGATCCGTTATCCGTTATGCGTTATGCGTTATGCATTATGCGTTATGCGTTATGCGTTATGCGTTATGCGTTTTGCGTTATTCGTTATGCGTTCTGCTTTATGAGTTATGCGTTATGCGTTATGCATTATGCGTTATGCGTTATGCGTTATGCGTTATGGGTTATTTTTTGTGCGTTATGCGTTATGCCTTATGCGTCATGCTTTGTGCGTTATGCGTTATGCGTTATGCGTTATGCGTTATGGATTATGCGTTATGCGATATTCGTTATGCGTTATGCGTTATGCGTTATGCGTTATGCGATATGCGTTATGCGTTATGCGTTATGCGTTATGCGTTATGCGTTATGCGTTATGCGTTATGCGTTATGCGTTAAGCGTTACGCGTTGTGCGTTATGCGTTATGCGTTATGCGTTATGCGTTATGCGTTATGCGTTATGCGTTATGCGTCATCCGTTATGCGTTATGCGTTATGCGTTATGCGTTATGCGTTATGCGTTATGCGTTATGAGTAATGCCTGATCCGATATCCGTTATGCGTTATGCGTTATGCGTTGTGAGTAATGCTGGATCCGTTATGCGTTATGCGTTTTGCGTTATTCGTTGTGAGTAATGCTGGATCCGTTATGCGTTATGCGTTATGCGTTTTGCGTTATTCGTTATGAGTAATGCGTGATCCGTTATGCGTTATGCGTTTTGCGTTATGCGTTATGCGTTATGCGTTATGCGTTATGCGTTATGCTTTATGCGTTTTGCGTTATGCGTTATGCGTTATGAGTTATGCGTTATGAGTAATGCGTCATCCGATATCCGTTATGCGTTATGCGTTATTTGTTATGCGTTATGCGGTATGCGTTATGCGTTATGCGTTATGCGTTATGCGTTATGCGTTATGCGTTATGCGTTATGCGTTATGCGTTATGCGTTATGCGTTATGCGTTATGCGTTATGAGTAATGCGTGATCCGTTATGCGTTATGCGTTATGCGTTATGCGTTATGCGTTATGCGTTATGCGTTATGCGTTATGCGTTATGCGATATGCGATATGCGTTATGCGTTATGCGTTATGCGTTATGCGTTATGCGTTATGCGTTATGCGTTATGCGTTATGCGTTATGCGTTATGCGTTATGCGTTATGCGTTATGCGTTATGCGTTAAGCGATATGCGTTATGAGTAATGCGTGATCCGTTATGCGTTATGCGTTATGCGTTATGCGTTATGCGTTATGCGTTATGCGTTATGCGTTATGCGTTATGCGTTATGCGTTATGAGTAATGCGTGATCCGTTTGCGTTATGCGTTATGCGTTATGCGTTATGGGTTATTCGTTATGTGTTATGCGTTATGCGTTATGCGTTATGCGTTATGCGTTATGCGTTATGCGTTATGCGTTATGCGTTATGCGTTATGCGTTATGCGTTATACGTTATGCGTTATGCGTTATGCCTTATGCCTTATGCGTTGTGCGTTATGAGTAATGCGTGATTCGTTATGCGTTATGCCTTATGCGTTATGAGTTATGCGTTATGCGTTATGCGTTTTGCGTTATGCGTTATGCGTTATGCGTTATGCGTTATGCGTTATAAGTTATGCGTTATGTGTTATGCGTTATGCGTTGTGCGTTATGCGTTATGCGTTATGCGTTATGCGTTATGCGTTATGCGTTATGCGTTATGCGTTATGCGTTATGAGTAATGCGTGATCCGTTATGCGTTATGCGTTTTGCGTTATGCGTTATGCGTTATGAGTAATGCGTGATCCGTTATGCGTTATGCGTTTTGCGTTATGCGTTATGCGTTATGCGTTATGCGTTATGCGTTATGCGTTATGCGTTATGCGTTGTGCGTTATGCGTTATGCGTTATGCGTTATGCGTTATGCGTTATACGGTATGCTTTATGCGTTATGCGTTATGCGTTCTACGTTATACGTAATGCGTTATGCGTTATGAGTAATGCTTGATCCGATATCCGTTATGCGTTATGCGTTATGAATAATGCGTGATCCGTTATGCGTTATGCGTTATGCGTTATGCATTATGCGTTATGCGTTATGCGTTATGCGTTATGCGTTATGCGTTATGCGTTAGGCGTTATACGTTATGCGTTATGCGTTATGCGTTATGCTTTGTGCGTTATGCGTTATGCGTTATGAGTAATGCGTGATCCGTCATGCGTTATGCGTTATGCTATATGCGTTATGCCTTATGCCTTATGCGTTATACGTAATGCGTTATGCGTTATGAGTAATGCTTGATCCGATATGCGTTATGCGGTATGCGTTATGCGTTATGAGTAATGCTGGATCCGTTATGCGTTATGCGGTTTGCGTTATTCGTTATGCGTTGTGCTTTATGCGTTATGCGTTATGGATTATGCGTTATGCGTTATGCATTATGAGTAATGCTGGATCCGTTATGCGTTATGCGTTTTGCGTTATTCGTTATGCGTTATGCTTTATGCGTTATGCGTTATGCGTTGTGCGTTATGCGTTATGCGTTATGCGTTATGCGTTACGCGTTATGCGTTATGCGTTATGAGTTATGCGTTATGCGTTATGCGTTATGCGTTATGCGTTATGCGTTATGCGTTATGCGTTATGCGTTATGCGTTATGCGTTATGCGTTATGGGTTATTTTTTATGCGTTATGCGTTATGCGTTATGAGTAATGCGTGATCCGTCATGCGTTATGCGTTATGCGTTTTGCGTTATTCGTTATGCGTTATGCGTTATGCGTTATGCGTTATGCGTTATGCGTTATGCGTTATGCGTTATGCGTTATACGTTATGCGTTATGCGTTATGCCTTATGCCTTATGCGTTGTGCGTTATGAGTAATGCGTGATTCGTTATGCGTTATGCCTTATGCGTTATGAGTTATGCGTTATGCGTTATGCGTTTTGCGTTATGCGTTATGCGTTATGCGTTATAAGTTATGCGTTATGTGTTATGCGTTATGCGTTGTGCGTTATGCGTTATGCGTTATGCGTTATGCGTTATGCGTTATGCGTTATGCGTTATGCGTTATGCGCTATGCGTTATGAGTAATGCGTGATCCGTTATGCGTTATGCGTTTTGCGTTATGCGTTATGCGTTATGAGTAATGCGTGATCCGTTATGCGTTATGCGTTTTGCGTTATGCGTTATGCGTTATGCGTTATGCGTTATGCGTTATGCGTTATGCGTTATGCGTTATGCGTTATGCGTTGTGCGTTATGCGTTATGCGTTATGCGTTATGCGTTTTGCGTTATGCGTTATGCGTTATGAGTTATGCGTTATGCGTTATGAGTAATGCGTCATCCGATATCCGTTATGCGTTATGCGTTATTTGTTATGCGTTATGCGGTATGCGTTATGCGTTATGCGTTATGCGTTATGCGTTATGCGTTATGCGTTATGCGTTATGCGTTATGCGTTATGCGTTATGAGTAATGCGTGATCCGTTATGCGTTATGCGTTATGCGTTATGCGTTATGCATTATGAGTAATGCGTCATCCGTTATGCGTTATGCGTTATGCGTTATGCGTTATGCGTTATGCGTTATGCGTTATGCGTTATGCGTTATGAGTAATGCCTGATCCGATATCCGTTATGCGTTATGCGTTATGCGTTGTGAGTAATGCTGGATCCGTTATGCGTTATGCGTTTTGCGTTATTCGTTGTGAGTAATGCTGGATCCGTTATGCGTTATGCGTTATGCGTTTTGCGTTATTCGTTATGAGTAATGCGTGATCCGTTATGCGTTATGCGTTTTGCGTTATGCGTTATGCGTTATGCGTTATGCGTTATGCGTTATGCGTTATGCTTTATGCGTTTTGCGTTATGCGTTATGCGTTATGAGTTATGCGTTATGAGTAATGCGTCATCCGATATCCGTTATGCGTTATGCGTTATGCGTTATTTGTTATGCGTTATGCGGTATGCGTTATGCGTTATGCGTTATGCGTTATGCGTTATGCGTTATGCGTTATGCGTTATGCGTTATGCGTTATGCGTTATGCGTTATGCGTTATGCGTTATGCGTTATGAGTAATGCGTGATCCGTTATGCGTTATGCGTTATGCGTTATGCGTTATGCGATATGCGATATGCGTTATGCGTTATGCGTTATGCGTTATGCGTTATGCGTTATGCGTTATGCGTTATGCGTTATGCGTTATGCGTTATGCGTTATGCGTTATGCGTTATGCGTTAAGCGATATGTGTTATGAGTAATGCGTGATCCGTTATGCGTTATGCGTTATGCGTTATGCGTTATGCGTTATGCGTTATGCGTTATGCGTTATGCGTTATGCGTTATGCGTTATGAGTAATGCGTGATCCGTTTGCGTTATGCGTTATGCGTTATGCGTTATGGGTTATTCGTTATGTGTTATGCGTTATGCGTTATGCGTTATGCGTTATGCGTTATGCGTTATGCGTTATGCGTTATGCGTTATGCGTTATGCGTTATACGTTATGCGTTATGCGTTATGCCTTATGCCTTATGCGTTGTGCGTTATGAGTAATGCGTGATTCGTTATGCGTTATGCCTTATGCGTTATGAGTTATGCGTTATGCGTTATGCGTTTTGCGTTATGCGTTATGCGTTATGCGTTATGCGTTATAAGTTATGCGTTATGCGTTATGCGTTATGCGTTGTGAGTTATGCGTTATGCGTTATGCGTTATGCGTTATGCGTTATGCGTTATGCGTTATGCGTTATGCGTTATGAGTAATGCGTGATCCGTTATGCGTTATGCGTTTTGCGTTATGCGTTATGCGTTATGAGTAATGCGTGATCCGTTATGCGTTATGCGTTTTGCGTTATGCGTTATGCGTTATGCGTTATGCGTTATGCGTTATGCGTTATGCGTTATGCGTTATGCGTTGTGCGTTATGCGTTATGCGTTATGCGTTATGCGTTATGCGTTATACGGTATGCTTTATGCGTTATGCGTTATGCGTTATACGTTATACGTAATGCGTTATGCGTTATGAGTAATGCTTGATCCGATATCCGTTATGCGTTATGCGTTATGAATAATGCGTGATCCGTTATGCGTTATGCGTTATGCGTTATGCGTTATGCGTTATGCGTTATGCGTTATGCGTTATGCGTTATACGTTATGCGTTATGCGTTATGCGTTATGCTTTGTGCGTTATGCGTTATGCGTTATGAGTAATGCGTGATCCGTCATACGTTATGCGTTATGCTATATGCGTTATGCCTTATGCCTTATGCGTTATACGTAATGCGTTATGCGTTATGAGTAATGCTTGATCCGATATGCGTTATGCGGTATGCGTTATGCGTTATGAGTAATGCTGGATCCGTTATGCGTTATGCGTTTTGCGTTATTCGTTATGCGTTGTGCTTTATGCGTTATGCGTTATGGATTATGCGTTATGCGTTATGCGTTATGAGTAATGCTGGATCCGTTATGCGTTATGCGTTTTGCGTTATTCGTTATGCGTTATGCTTTATGCGTTATGCGTTATGCGTTGTGCGTTATGCGTTATGCGTTATGCGTTATGCGTTACGCGTTATGCGTTATGCGTTATGAGTTATGCGTTATGCGTTATGCGTTATGCGTTATGCGTTATGCGTTATGCGTTATGCGTTATGCGTTATGCGTTATGCGTTATGCATTATGGGTTATTTTTTATGCGTTATGCGTTATGCGTTATGAGTAATGCGTGATCCGTCATGCGTTATGCGTTATGCGTTTTGCGTTATTCGTTATGCGTTATGCGTTATGCGTTATGCGTTATGCGTTATGCGTTATACGTTATGCGTTATGCGTTATGCCTTATGCCTTATGCGTTGTGCGTTATGAGTAATGCGTGATTCGTTATGCGTTATGCGTTATGCGTTATGAGTTATGCGTTATGCGTTATGCGTTTTGCGTTATGCGTTATGCGTTATGCGTTATAAGTTATGCGTTATGTGTTATGCGTTATGCGTTGTGCGTTATGCGTTATGCGTTATGCGTTATGCGTTATGCGTTATGCGTTATGCGTTATGCGTTATGCGTTATGCGTTATGCGTTATGCGTTATGCGTTATGCGTTATGAGTAATGCGTGATCCGTTATGCGTTATGCGTTTTGCGTTATGCGTTATGCGTTATGAGTAATGCGTGATCCGTTATGCGTTATGCGTTTTGCGTTATGCGTTATGCGTTATGCGTTATGCGTTATGCGTTATGCGTTATACGTTATACGTAATGCGTTATGCGTTATGAGTAATGCTTGATCCGATATCCGTTATGCGTTATGCGTTATGAGTAATGCGTGATCCGTTATGCGTTATGCGTTATGCGTAATGCGTGATCCGTCATGCGTTATGCGTTATGCTATATGCGTTATGCCTTATGCCTTATGCGTTATACGTAATGCGTTATGCGTTATGAGTAATGCTTGATCCGATATGCGTTATGCGGTATGCGTTATGCGTTATGAGTAATGCTGGATCCGTTATGCGTTATGCGTTTTGCGTTATTCGTTATGCGTTGTGCTTTATGCGTTATGCGTTATGGATTATGCGTTATGCGTTATGCGTTATGAGTAATGCTGGATCCGTTATGCGTTATGCGTTTTGCGTTATTCGTTATGCGTTATGCTTTATGCGTTATGCGTTATGCGTTGTGCGTTATGCGTTATGCGTTATGCGTTATGCGTTACGCGTTATGCGTTATGCGTTATGAGTTATGCGTTATGCGTTATGCGTTATGCGTTATGCGTTATGCGTTATGCGTTATGCGTTATGCGTTATGCGTTATGCGTTATGCGTTATGGGTTATTTTTTATGCGTTATGCGTTATGCGTTATGAGTAATGCGTGATCCGTCATGCGTTATGCGTTATGCGTTTTGCGTTATTCGTTATGCGTTATGCGTTATGCGTTATGCGTTATGCGTTATGCGTTATACGTTATGCGTTATGCGTTATGCCTTATGCCTTATGCGTTGTGCGTTATGAGTAATGCGTGATTCGTTATGCGTTATGCCTTATGCGTTATGAGTTATGCGTTATGCGTTATGCGTTTTGCGTTATGCGTTATGCGTTATGCGTTATAAGTTATGCGTTATGTGTTATGCGTTATGCGTTGTGCGTTATGCGTTATGCGTTATGCGTTATGCGTTATGCGTTATGCGTTATGCGTTATGCGTTATGCGTTATGCGTTATGCGTTTTGCGTTATTCGTTATGCGTTGTGCTTTATGCGTTATGCGTTATGGATTATGCGTTATGCGTTATGCGTTATGAGTAATGCTGGATCCGTTATGCGTTATGCGTTTTGCGTTTTGCGTTATTCGTTATGCGTTATGCTTTATGCGTTATGCGTTATGCGTTGTGCGTTATGCGTTATGCGTTATGCGTTATGCGTTATGCGTTATGCGTTATGCGTTATGAGTTATGCGTTATGCGTTATGTGTTATGCGTTATGCGTTATGCGTTATGCGTTATGCGTTATGCGTTATGGGTTATTTTTTATGCGTTATGCGTTATGCGTTATGAGTAATGCGTGATCCGTCATGCGTTATGCGTTATGCGTTTTGCGTTATTCGTTATGCGTTCTTCTTTATGCGTTATGCGTTATGCGTTATGCATTATTCGTTATGCGTTATGCGTTATGCGTTATGGGTTATTTTTTGTGCGTTATGCGTTATGCCTTATGCGTCATGCTTTGTGCGTTATGCGTTATGCGTTATGCGTTATGCGTTATGGATTATGCGTTATGCGATATTCGTTATGCGTTATGCGTTATGCGTTATGCGTTATGCGATATGCGTTATGCGTTATGCGTTATGCGTTATGCGTTATGCGTTATGCGTTATGCGTTATGGGTTATTCGTTATGTGTTATGCGTTATGCGCTATGCGTTATGCGTTATGCGTTGTGCGTTATGCGTTATGCGTTATGCGTTAATCGTTATGCGTTATGCGTTATGCGTTATGCGTTATGCGTTATGCGTTATGCGTTATGCGTTATGCGTTATGCGTTATGCGTTATGCGTTATGCGTTATGCGTTATGCGTTATGAGTAATGCGTCATCCGATATCCGTTATGCGTTATGCGTTATGCGTTATGCGTTATGCGTTATGCGTTATGCGTTATGCGTTATGCGTTATGCGTTATGCGTTATGCGTTATGAGTTATGCGTTATGCTTTATGCTTTATGCGTTATGCGTTATGCGTTATGCGTTATGAGTTATGCGTTATGCGTTATGAGTAATGCGTCATCCGATATCCGTTATGCGTTATGCGTTATGCGTAATGCGTTATGCGTTATGCGTTATGCGTTATGCGTTTTGCGTTATTCGTTATGCGTTCTTCTTTATGCGTTATGCGTTATGCGTTATGCATTATGCGTTATGCGTTATGCGTTATGCGTTATGGGTTATTTTTTGTGCGTTATGCGTTATGCCTTATGCGTCATGCTTTGTGCGTTATGCGTTATGCGTTATGCGTTATGCGTTATGGATTATGCGTTATGCGATATTCGTTATGCGTTATGCGTTATGCGTTATGCGTTATGCGATATGCGTTATGCGTTATGCGTTATGCGTTATGCGTTATGCGTTATGCGTTATGCGTTATACGTTATGCGTTATGCGTTATGCGTTATGCTTTGTGCGTTATGCGTTATGCGTTATGAGTAATGCGTGATCCGTCATGCGTTATGCGTTATGCTATATGCGTTATGCCTTATGCCTTATGCGTTATACGTAATGCGTTATGCGTTATGAGTAATGCTTGATCCGATATGCGTTATGCGGTATGCGTTATGCGTTATGAGTAATGCTGGATCCGTTATGCGTTATGCGTTATGCGTTATTCGTTATGCGTTGTGCTTTATGCGTTATGCGTTATGGATTATGCGTTATGCGTTATGCGTTATGAGTAATGCTGGATCCGTTATGCGTTATGCGTTTTGCGTTATTCGTTATGCGTTATGCTTTATGCGTTATGCGTTATGCGTTGTGCGTTATGCGTTATGCGTTATGCGTTATGCGTTACGCGTTATGCGTTATGCGTTATGAGTTATGCGTTATGCGTTATGCGTTATGCGTTATGCGTTATGCGTTATGCGTTATGCGTTATGCGTTATGCGTTATGCGTTATGCATTATGGGTTATTTTTTATGCGTTATGCGTTATGCGTTATGAGTAATGCGTGATCCGTCATGCGTTATGCGTTATGCGTTATGCGTTATGCGTTATGCGTTATGCGTTATGCGTTATGCGTTATGCGTTATGCGTTATACGTTATGCGTTATGCGTTATGCCTTATGCCTTATGCGTTGTGCGTTATGAGTAATGCGTGATTCGTTATGCGTTATGCCTTATGCGTTATGCGTTATGCGTTATGCGTTATGCGTTTTGCGTTATGCGTTATGCGTTATGCGTTATAAGTTATGCGTTATGTGTTATGCGTTATGCGTTGTGCGTTATGCGTTATGCGTTATGCGTTATGCGTTATGCGTTATGCGTTATGCGTTATGCGTTATGCGTTATGCGTTATGCGTTATGCGTTATGCGTTATGAGTAATGCGTGATCCGTTATGCGTTATGCGTTTTGCGTTATGCGTTATGCGTTATGAGTAATGCGTGATCCGTTATGCGTTATGCGTTATGCGTTATGCGTTATGCGTTATGCGTTATGCGTTATGCGTTATGCGTTATACGTTATACGTAATGCGTTATGCGTTATGAGTAATGCTTGATCCGATATCCGTTATGCGTTATGCGTTATGAATAATGCGTGATCCGTTATGCGTTATGCGTTATGCGTAATGCGTGATCCGTCATGCGTTATGCGTTATGCTATATGCGTTATGCCTTATGCCTTATGCGTTATACGTAATGCGTTATGCGTTATGAGTAATGCTTGATCCGATATGCGTTATGCGGTATGCGTTATGCGTTATGAGTAATGCTGGATCCGTTATGCGTTATGCGTTTTGCGTTATGCGTTATGCGTTGTGCTTTATGCGTTATGCGTTATGGATTATGCGTTATGCGTTATGCGTTATGAGTAATGCTGGATCCGTTATGCGTTATGCGTTTTGCGTTATTCGTTATGCGTTATGCTTTATGCGTTATGCGTTATGCGTTATGCGTTATGCGTTATGCGTTATGCGTTATGCGTTACGCGTTATGCGTTATGCGTTATGAGTTATGCGTTATGCGTTATGCGTTATGCGTTATGCGTTATGCGTTATGCGTTATGCGTTATGCGTTATGCGTTATGCGTTATGCGTTATGGGTTATTTTTTATGCGTTATGCGTTATGCGTTATGAGTAATGCGTGATCCGTCATGCGTTATGCGTTATGCGTTTTGCGTTATTCGTTATGCGTTATGCGTTATGCGTTATGCGTTATGCGTTATGCGTTATACGTTATGCGTTATGCGTTATGCCTTATGCCTTATGCGTTGTGCGTTATGAGTAATGCGTGATTCGTTATGCGTTATGCCTTATGCGTTATGAGTTATGCGTTATGCGTTATGTGTTTTGCGTTATGCGTTATGCGTTATGCGTTATAAGTTATGCGTTATGTGTTATGCGTTATGCGTTGTGCGTTATGCGTTATGCGTTATGCGTTATGCGTTATGCGTTATGCGTTATGCGTTATGCGTTATGCGTTATGCGTTATGCGTTTTGCGTTATTCGTTATGCGTTGTGCTTTATGCGTTATGCGTTATGGATTATGCGTTATGCGTTATGCGTTATGAGTAATGCTGGATCCGTTATGCGTTATGCGTTTTGCGTTTTGCGTTATTCGTTATGCGTTATGCTTTATGCGTTATGCGTTATGCGTTATGCGTTATGCGTTATGCGTTATGCGTTATGCGTTATGCGTTATGCGTTATGCGTTATGAGTTATGCGTTATGCGTTATGTGTTATGCGTTATGCGTTATGCGTTATGCGTTATGCGTTATGCGTTATGGGTTATTTTTTATGCGTTATGCGTTATGCGTTATGAGTAATGCGTGATCCGTCATGCGTTATGCGTTATGCGTTTTGCGTTATTCGTTATGCGTTCTTCTTTATGCGTTATGCGTTATGCGTTATGCGTTATGCGTTATGCGTTATGCGTTATGCGTTATGGGTTATTTTTTGTGCGTTATGCGTTATGCCTTATGCGTCATGCTTTGTGCGTTATGCGTTATGCGTTATGCGTTATGCGTTATGGATTATGCGTTATGCGATATTCGTTATGCGTTATGCGTTATGCGTTATGCGTTATGCGATATGCGTTATGCGTTATGCGTTATGCGTTATGCGTTATGCGTTATGCGTTATGCGTTATGGGTTATTCGTTATGTGTTATGCGTTATGCGCTATGCGTTATGCGTTATGCGTTGTGCGTTATGCGTTATGCGTTATGCGTTAATCGTTATGCGTTATGCGTTATGCGTTATGCGTTATGCGTTATGCGTTATGCGTTATGCGTTATGCGTTATGCGTTATGCGTTATGCGTTATGCGTTATGCGTTATGCGTTATGAGTAATGCGTCATCCGATATCCGTTATGCGTTATGCGTTATGCGTTATGCGTTATGCGTTATGCGTTATGCGTTATGCGTTATGGGTTATTTTTTGTGCGTTATGCGTTATGCCTTATGCGTCATGCTTTGTGCGTTATGCGTTATGCGTTATGCGTTATGCGTTATGGATTATGCGTTATGCGATATTCGTTATGCGTTATGCGTTATGCGTTATGCGTTATGCGATATGCGTTATGCGTTATGCGTTATGCGTTATGCGTTATGCGTTATGCGTTATGCGTTATGCGTTATGGGTTATTCGTTATGTGTTATGCGTTATGCGCTATGCGTTATGCGTTATGCGTTGTGCGTTATGCGTTATGCGTTATGCGTTAATCGTTATGCGTTATGCGTTATGCGTTATGCGTTATGCGTTATGCGTTATGCGTTATGCGTTATGCGTTATGCGTTATGCGTTATGGGTTATTCGTTATGTGTTATGCGTTATGCGCTATGCGTTATGCGTTATGCGTTGTGCGTTATGCGTTATGGATTATGCGTTATGCGTTATGCGTTATGAGTAATGCTGGATCCGTTATGCGTTATGCGTTTTGCGTTTTGCGTTATTCGTTATGCGTTATGCTTTATGCGTTATGCGTTATGCGTTGTGCGTTATGCGTTATGCGTTATGCGTTATGCGTTACGCGTTATGCGTTATGCGTTATGAGTTATGCGTTATGCGTTATGTGTTATGCGTTATGCGTTATGCGTTATGCGTTATGCGTTATGCGTTATGGGTTATTTTTTATGCGTTATGCGTTATGCGTTATGAGTAATGCGTGATCCGTCATGCGTTATGCGTTATGCGTTTTGCGTTATTCGTTATGCGTTCTTCTTTATGCGTTATGCGTTATGCGTTATGCGTTATGCGTTATGCGTTATGCGTTATGCGTTATGGGTTATTTTTTGTGCGTTATGCGTTATGCCTTATGCGTCATGCTTTGTGCGTTATGCGTTATGCGTTATGCGTTATGCGTTATGGATTATGCGTTATGCGATATTCGTTATGCGTTATGCGTTATGCGTTATGCGTTATGCGATATGCGTTATGCGTTATGCGTTATGCGTTATGCGTTATGCGTTATGCGTTATGCGTTATGGGTTATTCGTTATGTGTTATGCGTTATGCGCTATGCGTTATGCGTTATGCGTTGTGCGTTATGCGTTATGCGTTATGCGTTAATCGTTATGCGTTATGCGTTATGCGTTATGCGTTATGCGTTATGCGTTATGCGTTATGCGTTATGCGTTATGCGTTATGCGTTATGCGTTATGCGTTATGCGTTATGCGTTATGAGTAATGCGTCATCCGATATCCGTTATGCGTTATGCGTTATGCGTTATGCGTTATGCGTTATGCGTTATGCGTTATGCGTTATGCGTTATGCGTTATGCGTTATGCGTTATGAGTTATGCGTTATGCTTTATGCTTTATGCGTTTTGCGTTATGCGTTATGCGTTATGAGTTATGCGTTATGCGTTATGAGTAATGCGTCATCCGATATCCGTTATGCGTTATGCGTTATGCGTAATGCGTTATGCGTTATGCGTTATGCGTTATGCGTTTTGCGTTATTCGTTATGCGTTCTTCTTTATGCGTTATGCGTTATGCGTTATGCATTATGCGTTATGCGTTATGCGTTATGCGTTATGGGTTATTTTTTGTGCGTTATGCGTTATGCCTTATGCGTCATGCTTTGTGCGTTATGCGTTATGCGTTATGCGTTATGCGTTATGGATTATGCGTTATGCGATATTCGTTATGCGTTATGCGTTATGCGTTATGCGTTATGCGATATGCGTTATGCGTTATGCGTTATGCGTTATGCGTTATGCGTTATGCGTTATGCGTTATACGTTATGCGTTATGCGTTATGCGTTATGCTTTGTGCGTTATGCGTTATGCGTTATGAGTAATGCGTGATCCGTCATACGTTATGCGTTATGCTATATGCGTTATGCCTTATGCCTTATGCGTTATACGTAATGCGTTATGCGTTATGAGTAATGCTTGATCCGATATGCGTTATGCGGTATGCGTTATGCGTTATGAGTAATGCTGGATCCGTTATGCGTTATGCGTTATGCGTTATTCGTTATGCGTTGTGCTTTATGCGTTATGCGTTATGGATTATGCGTTATGCGTTATGCGTTATGAGTAATGCTGGATCCGTTATGCGTTATGCGTTTTGCGTTATTCGTTATGCGTTATGCGTTATGCGTTATGCGTTATGCGTTGTGCGTTATGCGTTATGCGTTATGCGTTATGCGTTACGCGTTATGCGTTATGCGTTATGAGTTATGCGTTATGCGTTATGCGTTATGCGTTATGCGTTATGCGTTATGCGTTATGCGTTATGCGTTATGCGTTATGCGTTATGCATTATGGGTTATTTTTTATGCGTTATGCGTTATGCGTTATGAGTAATGCGTGATCCGTCATGCGTTATGCGTTATGCGTTTTGCGTTATTCGTTATGCGTTATGCGTTATGCGTTATGCGTTATGCGTTATGCGTTATACGTTATGCGTTATGCGTTATGCCTTATGCCTTATGCGTTGTGCGTTATGAGTAATGCGTGATTCGTTATGCGTTATGCGTTATGCGTTATGCGTTATGCGTTATGCGTTATGCGTTTTGCGTTATGCGTTATGCGTTATGCGTTATAAGTTATGCGTTATGTGTTATGCGTTATGCGTTGTGCGTTATGCGTTATGCGTTATGCGTTATGCGTTATGCGTTATGCGTTATGCGTTATGCGTTATGCGTTATGCGTTATGCGTTATGCGTTATGCGTTATGAGTAATGCGTGATCCGTTATGCGTTATGCGTTTTGCGTTATGCGTTATGCGTTATGAGTAATGCGTGATCCGTTATGCGTTATGCGTTATGCGTTATGCGTTATGCGTTATGCGTTATGCGTTATGCGTTATGCGTTATACGTTATACGTAATGCGTTATGCGTTATGAGTAATGCTTGATCCGATATCCGTTATGCGTTATGCGTTATGAATAATGCGTGATCCGTTATGCGTTATGCGTTATGCGTAATGCGTGATCCGTCATGCGTTATGCGTTATGCTATATGCGTTATGCCTTATGCCTTATGCGTTATACGTAATGCGTTATGCGTTATGAGTAATGCTTGATCCGATATGCGTTATGCGGTATGCGTTATGCGTTATGAGTAATGCTGGATCCGTTATGCGTTATGCGTTTTGCGTTATTCGTTATGCGTTGTGCTTTATGCGTTATGCGTTATGGATTATGCGTTATGCGTTATGCGTTATGAGTAATGCTGGATCCGTTATGCGTTATGCGTTTTGCGTTATTCGTTATGCGTTATGCTTTATGCGTTATGCGTTATGCGTTGTGCGTTATGCGTTATGCGTTATGCGTTATGCGTTACGCGTTATGCGTTATGCGTTATGAGTTATGCGTTATGCGTTATGCGTTATGCGTTATGCGTTATGCGTTATGCGTTATGCGTTATGCGTTATGCGTTATGCGTTATGCGTTATGGGTTATTTTTTATGCGTTATGCGTTATGCGTTATGAGTAATGCGTGATCCGTCATGCGTTATGCGTTATGCGTTTTGCGTTATTCGTTATGCGTTATGCGTTATGCGTTATGCGTTATGCGTTATGCGTTATACGTTATGCGTTATGCGTTATGCCTTATGCCTTATGCGTTGTGCGTTATGAGTAATGCGTGATTCGTTATGCGTTATGCCTTATGCGTTATGAGTTATGCGTTATGCGTTATGCGTTATGCGTTATGCGTTATGCGTTATGCGTTATAAGTTATGCGTTATGTGTTATGCGTTATGCGTTGTGCGTTATGCGTTATGCGTTATGCGTTATGCGTTATGCGTTATGCGTTATGCGTTATGCGTTATGCGTTATGCGTTATGCGTTTTGCGTTATTCGTTATGCGTTGTGCTTTATGCGTTATGCGTTATGGATTATGCGTTATGCGTTATGCGTTATGAGTAATGCTGGATCCGTTATGCGTTATGCGTTTTGCGTTTTGCGTTATTCGTTATGCGTTATGCTTTATGCGTTATGCGTTATGCGTTATGCGTTATGCGTTATGCGTTATGCGTTATGCGTTATGCGTTATGCGTTATGCGTTATGAGTTATGCGTTATGCGTTATGTGTTATGCGTTATGCGTTATGCGTTATGCGTTATGCGTTATGCGTTATGGGTTATTTTTTATGCGTTATGCGTTATGCGTTATGAGTAATGCGTGATCCGTCATGCGTTATGCGTTATGCGTTTTGCGTTATTCGTTATGCGTTCTTCTTTATGCGTTATGCGTTATGCGTTATGCGTTATGCGTTATGCGTTATGCGTTATGCGTTATGGGTTATTTTTTGTGCGTTATGCGTTATGCCTTATGCGTCATGCTTTGTGCGTTATGCGTTATGCGTTATGCGTTATGCGTTATGGATTATGCGTTATGCGATATTCGTTATGCGTTATGCGTTATGCGTTATGCGTTATGCGATATGCGTTATGCGTTATGCGTTATGCGTTATGCGTTATGCGTTATGCGTTATGCGTTATGGGTTATTCGTTATGTGTTATGCGTTATGCGCTATGCGTTATGCGTTATGCGTTGTGCGTTATGCGTTATGCGTTATGCGTTAATCGTTATGCGTTATGCGTTATGCGTTATGCGTTATGCGTTATGCGTTATGAGTAATGCGTCATCCGATATCCGTTATGCGTTATGCGTTATGCGTTATGCGTTATGCGTTATGCGTTATGCGTTATGCGTTATGCGTTATGCGTTATGCGTTATGCGTTATGAGTTATGCGTTATGCTTTATGCTTTATGCGTTTTGCGTTATGCGTTATGCGTTATGAGTTATGCGTTATGCGTTATGAGTAATGCGTCATCCGATATCCGTTATGCGTTATGCGTTATGCGTAATGCGTTATGCGTTATGCGTTATGCGTTATGCGTTATGCGTTATGCGTTATGCGTTATGAGTAATGAGTGATCCGTTATGCGTTATGCGTTATGCGTTATGCGCTATGCGTTATGCGTTATGCGTTATGAGTAATGCGTTATGCGTTATGAGTAATGCGTTATGCGTTATGAGTAATGCGTGATCCGTTATGCGTTATGCGTTATGCGTTATGCGTTATGAGTTATGCGTTATGCTTTATGCTTTATGCGTTTTGCGTTATGCGTTATGCGTTATGAGTTATGCGTTATGCGTTATGAGTAATGCGTCATCCGATATCCGTTATGCGTTATGCGTTATTTGTTATGCGTTATGCGGTATGCGTATTGCGTTATGCGTTATGCGTTATGCGTTATGCGTTATGCGTTATGCGTTATGAGTAATGCGTGATCCGTTATGCGTTATGCGTTATGCGTTATGCGTTATGCATTATGAGTAATGCGTCATCCGTTATGCGTTATGCGTTATGCGTTATGCGTTATGCGTTATGCGTTATGCGTTATGCGTTATGCGTTATGCGTTATGCGTTATGCGTTATGCGTTATGCGTTATGCGTTATGCGTTATGCCTTATGCCTTATGCGTTATGCGTTATGAGTAATGCGTGATTCGTTATGCGTTATGCCTTATGCGTTATGAGTTATGCGTTATGCGTTTTGCGTTATGCGTTATGCGTTATAAGTTATGCGTTATGCGTTATGCGTTATGCGTTATGCGTTATGCGTTATGGGTTATTTTTTGTGCGTTATGCGTTATGCCTTATGCGTCATGCTTTGTGCGTTATGCGTTATGCGTTATGCGTTATGCGTTATGGATTATGCGTTATGCGATATTCGTTATGCGTTATGCGTTTTGCGTTATGCGTTATGCGTTATGAGTTATGCGTTATGAGTAATGCGTCATCCGATATCCGTTATGCGTTATGCGTTATTTGTTATGCGTTATGCGTTATGCGTTATGCGTTATGCGTTATGCGTTATGCGTTATGAGTAATGCGTGATCCGTTATGCGTTATGCGTTTTGCGTTATGCGTTATGCGTTATGCGTTATGCGCTATGCGTTTTGCGTTATGCGTTATGCGTTATGCGTTATGCGTTATGCGTTATGCGTTATGCGTTGTGCGTTATGCGTTATGCGTTATGCGTTATGCGTTATGCGTTATGCGTTATACGGTATGCTTTATGCGTTATGCGTTATGCGTTATACGTTATACGTAATGCGTTATGCGTTATGAGTAATGCTTGATCCGATATCCGTTATGCGTTATGCGTTATGAGTAATGCGTGATCCGTTATCCGTTATGCGTTATGCGTTATGCATTATGCGTTATGCGTTATGCGTTATGCGTTATGCGTTATGCGTTATGAATTATGCGTTATGCGTTATGCGTTATGCATTATGCGTTATGAGTAATGCGTTATGCGTTATGAGTAATGCGTGATCCGTTATGCGTTATGCGTTATGAGTAATGCGTGATCCGTTATGCGTTATGCGTTATGCGTTATGCGTTATGAGTTATGCGTTATGCTTTATGCTTTATGCGTTTTGCGTTATGCGTTATGCGTTATGAGTTATGCGTTATGCGTTATGAGTAATGCGTGATCCGTTATCCGTTATGCGTTATGCGTTATGCATTATGCGTTATGCGTTATGCGTTATGCGTTATGCGTTATGCGTTATGAATTATGCGTTATGCGTTATGCGTTATGCGTTATGCGTTATGCGTTATGCGTTATGCGTAATGCGTTATGCGTTATGCGTTATGCGTTATGCGTTATGCGTTATGCGTTATGCGTTATGAGTAATGCGTCATCCGATATCCGTTATGCGTTATGCGTTGTGCGTTATGCGTTATGCGTTATGCGTTATGCGTTAAGCGTTATACGGTATGCTTTATGCGTTATGCGTTATGCGTTATACGTTATACGTAATGCGTTATGCGTTATGAGTAATGCTTGATCCGATATCCGTTATGCGTTATGCGTTATGAGTAATGCGTGATCCGTTATCCGTTATGCGTTATGCGTTATGCATTATGCGTTATGCGTTATGCGTTATGCGTTATGCGTTATGCGTTATGCGTTATGCATTATGCGTTATGCGTTATGCGTTATGCATTATGCGTTATGCGTTATGCGTTATGCTTTGTGCGTTATGCGTTATGCGTTATGAGTAATGCGTGATCCGTCATGCGTTATGCGTTATGCGTTATGCGTTATGCGTTATGCGTTATGCGTTATGCGTTATGCGTTATGCGTTATGAGTAATGCGTGATCCGTTATGCGTTATGCGTTATGCGTTATGCGTTATGCATTATGAGTAATGCGTCATCCGTTATGCGTTATGCGTTATGCGTTATGCGTTATGCGTGATGCGTTATGCGTTATGCGTTATGCGTTATGCGTTATGCGTTATACGTTATGCGTTATGCGTTATGCCTTATGCCTTATGCGTTGTGCGTTATGAGTAATGCGTGATTCGTTATGCGTTATGCCTTATGCGTTATGAGTTATGCGTTATGCGTTATGCGTTTTGCGTTATGCGTTATGCGTTATGCGTTATAAGTTATGCGTTATGTGTTATGCGTTATGCGTTGTGCGTTATGCGTTATGCGTTATGCGTTATGCGTTATGCGTTATGCGTTATGCGTTATGCGTTATGCGTTATGAGTAATGCGTGATCCGTTATGCGTTATGCGTTATGCCTTATGCCTTATGCGTTGTGCGTTATGAGTAATGCGTGATTCGTTATGCGTTATGCCTTATGCGTTATGAGTTATGCGTTATGCGTTATGCGTTTTGCGTTATGCGTTATGTGTTATAAGTTATGCGTTATGTGTTATGCGTTATGCGTTGTGCGTTATGCGTTATGCGTTATGCGTTATGCGTTATGCGTTATGCGTTATGCGTTATGCGTTATGCGTTATGCGTTATGTGTTATGCGTTATGCGTTATGCGTTATGCGTTATGCGTTATGCGTTATGCGTTATGCGTTATGCGTTATGCGTTATGCGTTATACGTTATGCGTTATGCGTTATGCCTTATGCCTTATGCGTTGTGCGTTATGAGTAATGCGTGATTCGTTATGCGTTATGCCTTATGCGTTATGAGTTATGCGTTATGCGTTATGCGTTTTGCGTTATGCGTTATGCGTTATGCGTTATAAGTTATGCGTTATGTGTTATGCGTTATGCGTTGTGCGTTATGCGTTATGCGTTATGCGTTATGCGTTATGCGTTATGCGTTATGCGTTATGCGTTATGCGTTATGAGTAATGCGTGATCCGTTATGCGTTATGCGTTTTGCGTTATGCGTTATGCGTTATGAGTAATGCGTGATCCGTTATGCGTTATGCGTTTTGCGTTATGCGTTATGCGTTATGCGTTATGCGTTATGCGTTATGCGTTATGCGTTATGCGTTGTGCGTTATGCGTTATGCGTTATGCGTTATGCGTTATGCGTTATACGGTATGCTTTATGCGTTATGCGTTATGCGTTATACGTTATACGTAATGCGTTATGCGTTATGAGTAATGCTTGATCCGATATCCGTTATGCGTTATGCGTTATGAATAATGCGTGACCGTTATGCGTTATGCGTTATGCGTTATGCATTATGCGTTATGCGTTATGCGTTATGCGTTATGCGTTATGCGTTATGCGTTATGCGTTATGCGTTATGCGTTATACGTTATGCGTTATGCGTTATGCGTTATGCTTTGTGCGTTATGCGTTATGCGTTATGAGTAATGCGTGATCCGTCATGCGTTATGCGTTATGCTATATGCGTTATGCCTTATGCCTTATGCGTTATACGTAATGCGTTATGCGTTATGAGTAATGCTTGATCCGATATGCGTTATGCGGTATGCGTTATGCGTTATGAGTAATGCTGGATCCGTTATGCGTTATGCGTTTTGCGTTATTCGTTATGCGTTGTGCTTTATGCGTTATGCGTTATGGATTATGCGTTATGCGTTATGCGTTATGAGCAATGCTGGATCCGTTATGCGTTATGCGTTTTGCGTTATTCGTTATGCGTTATGCTTTATGCGTTATGCGTTATGCGTTGTGCGTTATGCGTTATGCGTTATGCGTTATGCGTTACGCGTTATGCGTTATGCGTTATGAGTTATGCGTTATGCGTTATGCGTTATGCGTTATGCGTTATGCGTTATGGGTTATTTTTTATGCGTTATGCGTTATGCGTTATGAGTAATGCGTGATCCGTCATGCGTTATGCGTTATGCGTTTTGCGTTATTCGTTATGCGTTCTGCTTTATGCGTTATGCGTTATGCGTTATGCATTATGCGTTATGCGTTATGCGTTATGCGTTATGGGTTATTTTTTGTGCGTTATGCGTTATGCCTTATGCGTCATGCTTTGTGCGTTATGCGTTATGCGTTATGCGTTATGGATTATGCGTTATGCGATATTCGTTATGCGTTATGCGTTATGCGTTATGCGTTATGCGATATGCGTTATGCGTTATGCGTTATGCGTTATGCGTTATGCGTTATGCGTTATGCGTTATGCGTTATGCGTTATGCGTTATGGGTTATTCGTTATGTGTTATGCGTTATGCGCTATGCGTTATGCGTTATGCGTTGTGCGTTATGCGTTATGCGTTATGCGTTATGCGTTATGCGTTATGCGTTATCCGTTATGCGTTATGCGTTATGCGTTATGCGTTATGCGTTATGAGTAATGCCTGATCCGATATCCGTTATGCGTTATGCGTTATGCGCTGTGAGTAATGCTGGATCCGTTATGCGTTACGCGTTTTGCGTTATTCGTTATGAGTAATGCTGGATCCGTTATGCGTTATGCCTTATGCGTTATGCGTTATGAGTAATGCGTGGTTCGTTATGCGTTATGCCTTATGCGTTATGAGTTATGCGTTATGCGTTATGCGTTTTGCGTTAAGCGTTATGCGTTATGCGTTATACGTTATGCGTTTTTCGTTATGCGTTATGCGTTATGCGTTATGCGTTATGCGTTATGCGTTATGCGTTATGCGTTATGCGTTATGCATTATGCGTTATGCGTTATGCGTTATGCGTTATGCGTTATGCGTTATGCGTTATGCATTATGCGTTATGCGTTATGCGTTATGCATTATGCGTTATGCGTTATGCGTTATGCTTTGTGCGTTATGCGTTGTGCGTTATGAGTAATGCGTGATCCGTCATGCGTTATGCGTTATGCGTTATGCGTTATGCGTTATGCGATATGCGTAATGCGTTATGCGTTATGCGTTATGCGTTATGCGTTATGCGTTATGCGTTATGCGTTAAGCGTTACGCGTTGTGCGTTATGCATTATGAGTAATGCGTCATCCGTTATGCGTTATGCGTTATGCGTTATGCGTTATGCGTTATGCGTTATGCGTTATGCGTTATGCGTTATGCGTTATGCGTTATGAGTTATGCGTTATGCGTTATGCGTTATGCGTTATGCCTTATGCCTTATGCGTTATGCGTTATGAGTAATGCGTGATTCGTTATGCGTTATGCCTTATGCGTTATGAGTTATGCGTTATGCGTTTTGCGTTATGCGTTATGCGTTATAAGTTATGCGTTATGCGTTATGCGTTATGCGTTATGCGTTATGCGTTATGCGTTATGCGTTATGCGTTATGCGTTATGCGTTATGCGTTATGCGTTATGCGTTATGCGTTATGCGTTATGCGTTATGAGTAATGCGTGATCCGTTATGCGTTATGCGTTTTGCGTTATGCGTTATGCGTTATGCGTTATGCGTTATGCGTTTTGCGTTATGCGTTATGCGTTATGCGTTATGCGTTATGCGTTATGCGTTATGCGTTGTGCGTTATGCGTTATGCGTTATGCGTTATGCGTTATGCGTTATGCGTTATACGGTATGCTTTATGCGTTATGCGTTATGCGTTATACGTTATACGTAATGCGTTATGCGTTATGAGTAATGCTTGATCCGATATCCGTTATGCGTTATGCGTTATGAGTAATGCGTGATCCGTTATCCGTTATGCGTTATGCGTTATGCATTATGCGTTATGCGTTATGCGTTATGCGTTATGCGTTATGCGTTATGCGTTATGCATTATGCGTTATGCGTTATGCGTTATGCATTATGCGTTATGCGTTATGCGTTATGCTTTGTGCGTTATGCGTTGTGCGTTATGAGTAATGCGTGATCCGTCATGCGTTATGCGTTATGCGTTATGCGTTATGCGTTATGCGTTATGCGATATGCGTTATGCGTTATGCGTTATGCGTTATGCGTTATGCGTTATGCGTTATGCGTTATGCGCTATGCGTTATGCGTTATGCGTTATGCGTTATGCGTTATGCGTTATGCGTTATGCGTTATGCGTTATGCGTTATGCGTTATGCGTTATGCGTTATGCGTTATGCGTTATGCGTTATGCGTTATGCGTTATGCGTTATGAGTAATGCGTTATGCGTTATGAGTAGTGCGTGATCCGTTATCCGTTATGCGTTATGAGTAATGCGTGATCCGTTATGCGTTATGCGTTATGCGTTATGAGTTATGCGTTATGCTTTATGCGTTTTGCGTTATACGTTATGCGTTATGCGTTATGAGTTATGCGTTATGCGTTATGAGTAATGCGTCATCCGATATCCGTTATGCGTTATGCGTTATTTGTTATGCGTTATGCGGTATGCGTTATGCGTTATGCGTTATGCGTTATGCGTTATGCGTTATGCGTTATGCGTTATGCGTTATGCGTTATGCGTTATGCGTTATGCGTTATGCGTTATGAGTAATGCGTGATCCGTTATGCGTTATGCGTTATGCGTTATGCGTTATGCGTTATGCATTATGAGTAATGCGTCATCCGTTATGCGTTATGCGTTATGCGTTATGCGTTATGAGTAATGCCTGATCCGATATCCGTTATGCGTTATGCGTTGTGAGTAATGCTGGATCCGTTATGCGTTATGCGTTTTGCGTTATTCGTTATGAGTAATGCTGGATCCGATATGCGTTATGCGTTTTGCGTTATTCGTTATGCGTTATGCGTTATGCGTTATGGATTATGCGTTATGCGATATGCGTTATGCGTTATGCGTTATGCGTTATGCGTTATGCGTTATGCGTTATGCGATATGCGATATGCGTTATGCGTTATGCGTTATGCGTTATGCGTTATGCGTTATGCGTTATGCGTTATGCGTTATGCGTTATGCGTTATGCGTTATGCGTTATGCGTTATGCGTTATACGTTATGCGTTATGCGTTATGCGTTATGCTTAGTGCGTTATGCGTTATGCGTTATGCGTTATAAGTAATGCGTGATCCGTCATGCGTTATGCGTTCCGCTATATGCGTTATGCCTTATGCCTTATGCGTTATACGTAATGCGTTATGCGTTATGAGTAATGCTTTATGCGTTACGCGTTATGGATTATGCGCTATGCAATATTCGTTGTGTTATGCGTTATGCGTTATGCGTTATGCGTTATGCGTTATACGTTGTGCGTTATGCGTTATGCGTTATGCGTTATGCGTTACGCGTTATGCGTTATGCGTTATGCGTTATGCGTTATGCGTTATGCGTTATGGGTTATTTTTTGTGCGTTATGCGTTATAAGTAATGCGTGATCCGTCATGTGTTATGCGTTATGCGTTATGATATATGCGTGATGCCTTATGCCTTATGCGTTATGCGTTATGCGTTAGGCGTTTTGCGTTATGCGTTATGCGTTATGAGTAATGCGTTATGCGTTATGAGTAATGCGTTATGCGTTATGAGTAATGCGTGATCCGTTATGCGTCATGCGATATGAGTAATGCGTGATCCGTTATGCGTTATGCGTTATGCCTTTTGCGCTATGCGTTATGCGTTATGCGTTATACGTGATCCGTTATGTGTTATGCGTGATCCGTTATGCGTTATGCGTTATACGTTATGCGTTATGCGTTATGCGTTATGCTTAATGCGTTATGAGTAATGCGTTATGCGTTATGAGTAATGCGTGATCCGTTATGCGTTATGCGTTATGCGTTATACGTGATCCGTTATGCGTTATGCGTTATGCGTTATGCGTTATGCGTTATGCGTTTTGCGTTATGCGTTATGCGTTATACGTGATCCGTTATGCGTTATGTGTTATGCGTGATCCGTTATGCGTTATGCGTTATGCGTTATGCGTTATGCGTTATGCTATATGCGTGATGCCTTATGCCTTATGCGTTATGCGTTATGCGTTTTGCGTTATGCGTTATGCGTTATGAGTAATGCTGGATCTGTTATGCGTTATGCGTTTTGCGTTATTCGTTATGAGTAATGCTGGAACCGTTATGCGTTATGCGTTATGTGTTATGCGTGATCCGTTATGCGTTATGCGTTATGCGTTATGCGTAATGCATTATGCGTTATGCGTTATGCGTTATGCTTTGTGCGTTATGCGTTATGCGTTATGCGTTATAAGTAATGCGTGATCCGTCATGCGTTATGCGTTACGCTATATGCGTTATGCCTTATGCCTTATGCGTTATACGTAATGCGTTATGCGTTATGAGTAATGCTTGATCCGATATGCGTTATGCGTTATGCGTTATGCGTTATGTGTTATGCGTTATGAGTAATGCTGGATCCGTTATGCGTTATGCGTTATGCTTTATGCGTTACGCGTTATGGATTATGCGCTATGCAATATTCGTTGTGTTATGCGTTATGCGTTATGCGTTATGCGTTATGCGTTATACGTTGTGCGTTATGCGTTATGCGTTATGCGTTATGCGTTATGCGTTATGCGTTATGCGTTATGAGTAATGCCTGATCCGATATCCGTTATGCGTTATGCGTTGTGAGTAATGCTGGATCCGTTATGCGTTATGCGTTTTGCGTTATTCGTTATGAGTAATGCTGGATCCGATATGCGTTATGCGTTTTGCGTTATTCGTTATGCGTTATGCGTTATGCGTTATGGATTATGCGTTATGCGATATGCGTTATGCGTTATGCGTTATGCGTTATGCGTTATGCGTTATGCGTTATGCGTTATGCGATATGCGATATGCGTTATGCGTTATGCGTTATGCGTTATGCGTTATGCGTTATGCGTTATGCGTTATGCGTTATGCGTTATGCGTTATGCGTTATGCGTTATGCGTTATACGTTATGCGTTATGCGTTATGCGTTATGCTTTGTGCGTTATGCGTTATGCGTTATGCGTTATAAGTAATGCGTGATCCGTCATGCGTTATGCGTTACGCTATATGCGTTATGCCTTATGCCTTATGCGTTATACGTAATGCGTTATGCGTTATGAGTAATGCTTGATCCGATATGCGTTATGCGTTATGCGTTATGCGTTATGTGTTATGCGTTATGAGTAATGCTGGATCCGTTATGCGTTATGCGTTATGCGTTATGCTTTATGCGTTACGCGTTAAGGATTATGCGCTATGCAATATTCGTTGTGTTATGCGTTATGCGTTATGCGTTATGCGTTATGCGTTATACGTTGTGCGTTATGCGTTATGCGTTATGCGTTATGCGTTACGCGTTATGCGTTATGCGTTATGCGTTATGCGTTATGCGTTATGCGTTATGCGTTATGGGTTATTTTTTGTGCGTTATGCGTTATGAGTAATGCGTGATCCGTCATGCGTTATGCGTTATGCGTTATGCTATATGCGTGATGCATTATGCCTTATGCGTTATGCGTTATGCGTTATGCGTTTTGCGTTATGCGTTATGCGTTATGAGTAATGCGTTATGCGTTATGAGTAATGCGTTATGCGTTATGAGTAATGCGTGATCCGTTATGCGTCATGCGTTATGAGTAATGCGTGATCCGTTATGCGTTATGCGTTATGCTTTTTGCGCTATGCGTTATGCGTTATGCGTTATACGTGATCCGTTATGTGTTATGCGTGATCCGTTATGCGTTATGCGTTATACGTTATGCGTTATGCGTTATGCGTTATGCTTAATGCGTTATGAGTAATGCGTTATGCGTTATGAGTAATGCGTGATCCGTTATGCGTTATGCGTTATGCGTTATACGTGATCCGTTATGCGTTATGCGTTATGCGTTATGCGTTATGCGTTTTGCGTTATGCGTTATGCGTTATACGTGATCCGTTATGCGTTATGTGTTATGCGTGATCCGTTATGCGTTATGCGTTATGCGTTATGCGTTATGCGTTATGCTATATGCGTGATGCCTTATGCCTTATGCGTTATGCGTTATGCGTTTTGCGTTATGCGTTATGCGTTATGAGTAATGCTGGATCTGTTATGCGTTATGCGTTTTGCGTTATTCGTTATGAGTAATGCTGGAACCGTTATGCGTTATGCGTTATGTGTTATGCGTGATCCGTTATGCGTTATGCGTTATGCGTTATGCGTAATGCATTATGCGTTATGCGTTATGCGTTATGCTTTGTGCGTTATGCGTTATGCGTTATGCGTTATAAGTAATGCGTGATCCGTCATGCGTTATGCGTTACGCTATATGCGTTATGCCTTATGCCTTATGCGTTATACGTAATGCGTTATGCGTTATGAGTAATGCTTGATCCGATATGCGTTATGCGTTATGCGTTATGCGTTATGCGTTATGTGTTATGCGTTATGAGTAATGCTGGATCCGTTATGCGTTATGCGTTATGCTTTATGCGTTACGCGTTATGGATTATGCGCTATGCAATATTCGTTGTGTTATGCGTTATGCGTTATGCGTTATACGTTGTGCGTTATGCGTTATGCGTTATGCGTTATGCGTTACGCGTTATGCTTTATGCGTTATGCGTTATGCGTTATGCGTTATGGGTTATTTTTTGTGCGTTATGCGTTATGAGTAATGCGTGATCCGTCATGCGTTATGCGTTATGCGTTATGCTATATGCGTGATGCCTTATGCCTTATGCGTTATGCGTTATGCGTTATGCGTTTTGCGTTATGCGTTATGCGTTATGAGTAATGCGTTATGCGTTATGAGTAATGCGTTATGCGTTATGAGTAATGCGTGATCCGTTATGCGTCATGCGTTATGAGTAATGCGTGATCCGTTATGCGTTATGCGTTATGCTTTTTGCGCTATGCGTTATGCGTTATGCGTTATACGTGATCCGTTATGTGTTATGCGTGATCCGTTATGCGTTATGCGTTATACGTTATGCGTTATGCGTTATGCGTTATGCTTAATGCGTTATGAGTAATGCGTTATGCGTTATGAGTAATGCGTGATCCGTTATGCGTTATGCGTTATGCGTTATACGTGATCCGTTATGCGTTATGCGTTATGCGTTATGCGTTATGCGTTATGCGTTTTGCGTTATGCGTTATGCGTTATACGTGATCCGTTATGCGTTATGTGTTATGCGTGATCCGTTATGCGTTATGCGTTATGCGTTATGCGTTATGCGTTATGCTATATGCGTGATGCCTTATGCCTTGTGCGTTATGCCTTATGCGTTTTGCGTTATGCGTTATGCGTTATGAGTAATGCTGGATCTGTTATGCGTTATGCGTTTTGCGTTATTCGTTATGAGTAATGCTGGATCCGTTATGCGTTATGCGTTCTGCGTTATGCGTTATGCGTTATGCCTTATGCGTTATACGTAATGCGTTATGCGTTATGAGTAATGCTTGATCCGATATGCGTTATGCGTTATGCGTTATGAGTAATGCGTGATCCGTTATGCGTTATGCTTTTTGCGCTATGCGTTATGCGTTATGCGTTATACGTGATCCGTTATGTGTTATGCGTGATCCGTTATGCGTTATGCGTTATACGTTATGCGTTATGCGTTATGCGTTATGCGTTATGCGTTATGCGTTATGAGTAATGCGTTATGCGTTATGAGTAATGCGTGATCCGTTATGCGTAATGCGTTATGCGTTATACGTGATCCGTTATGCGTTATGCGTTATGCGATTTGCGCTATGCGTTCTTCGTTATACGTGATCCGTTATGCCTTATGCGTTATGCGTTATGTGTTATGCGTTATGCGTTATGCGTTATGCGTTATGCGTTATGCGTTATGCGTTTGGCGTTATGCGTTATGCGTTATACGTGATCCGTTATGCGTTATGCGTTATGTGTTATGCGTGATCCGTTATGCGTTATGCGTTATGCGTTATGCGTTTGGCGTTATGCGTTATGCGTTATACGTGATCCGTTATGCGTTATGCGTTATGTGTTATGCGTGATCCGTTATGCGTTATGCGTTATGCGTTATGCGTTATGCGTTATGCGTTATGCGTTATGCTTTATGCGATATGCGATATGCGTTATGCGTTATGCGTTATGCGTTATGCGTTATGCGTTATGCGTTATGCGTTATGCGTTATGCGTTATGCGTTATGCGTTATGCGTTATGCGTTATGCGTTATGCGTTATGCGTTGTGAGTAATGCTGGATCTGTTATGCGTTATGCGTTTTGCGTTATTCGTTATGAGTAATGCTGGATCCGTTATGCGTTATGCGTTATTCGTTATGCGTTATGCGTTATGCGTTATGGATTATGCGTTATGCGATATGCGTTATGCGTTATGCGTTATGCGTTATGCGTTATGCGTTATGCGTTATGCGATATGCGATATGCGTTATGCGTTATGCGTTATGCGTTATGCGTTATGCGTTATGCGTTATGCGTTATGCGTTATGCGTTATGCGTTATGCGATATGCGATATGCGTTATGCGTTATGCGTTATGCATTATGCGTTATGCGTTATGCGTTATGCGTTATGCGTTATGCTATATGCGTGATGCCTTATGCCTTATGCGTTATGCGTTATGCGTTTTGCGTTATGCGTTATGCGTTATGGGTTATTTTTTGTGCGTTATGCGTTATGAGTAATGCGTGATCCGTCATGCGTTATGCGTTATGCGTTTTGCGTTATGCGTTATGCGTTATGAGTAATGCGTTATGCGTTATGAGTAATGCGTTATGCGTTATGAGTAATGCGTGATCCGTTATGCGTTATGCGTTATGAGTAATGCGTGATCCGTTATGCGTTATGCGTTATGCTTTTTGCGCTATGCGTTATGCGTTATGCGTTATACGTGATCCGTTATGTGTTATGCGTGATCCGTTATGCGTTATGCGTTATACGTTATGCGTTATGCGTTATGCGTTATGCGTTATGCGTTATGCGTTATGAGTAATGCGTTATGCGTTATGAGTAATGCGTGATCCGTTATGCGTTATGCGTTATACGTTATGCGTTATACGTTATGCGTTATGCGTTATGCGTTATGCGTTATGCGTTATGCGTTATGCGTTATGCGTTATGCGTTATGCGTTTGGCGTTATGCGTTATGCGTTATACGTGATCCGTTATGCGTTATGCGTTATGTGTTATGCGTGATCCGTTATGCGTTATGCGTTATGCGTTATGCGTTATGCGTTATGCGTTATGCGTTATGCTATATGCGTGATGCCTTATGCCTTATGCGTTATGCGTTATGCGTTTTGCGTTATGCGTTATGCGTTATGAGTAATGCGTTATGCGTTATGAGTAATGCGTGATCCGTTATGCGTTATGCGTTATGAGTAATGTGTGATCCGTTATGCGTTATGCGTTATGCGATTTGCGCTATGCGTTATGCGTTATACGTGATCCGTTATGCGTTATGCGTTATGCGTTATGCGTTATGCGTTATGCGTTATGCGTTATGCGTTATGCGTTATGCGTTATGCGTTATGCGTTATGCGTTATGCGTTATACGTGATCCGTTATGCGTTATGCGTTATGAGTAATGCGTGATCCGTTATGCGTTATGCGTTATTGCGTTTTGCGTTAAGCGATATGCGTTATGCGTTATGAGTAATGCGTGATCCGTTATGCGTTATGCGTTATGCGTTATGCGTTATGAGTAACGCGTGATCCGTTATGCGTTATGCGTTATGCGTTATGCGTTATATGTTATGCGTTATGCGTTACGCTTTGTGCGTTATGCGTTATGCGTTATGAGTAATGCGTGATCCGTCATGCGTTATGCGTTATGCTATATGCGTTATGCGTTATGCGTTATGCGTTATGCGTTATGCGTTATGCGTTATGCGTTATGCGTTATGCGTTATGCGTTATACGTTTTGCGTTATGCGTTATGCGTAATGCGTTATGAGTTATGCGTTATGCGTTATGCGTTATGCGTAATGCGTTATGCGTTATGCGTTATGCGTTATGCCTTATGCGTTATTCGTTATGCGTTATGCGTTATGCGTTATGCGCTATGCGTTATGCGTTATGCGTTATGCGTTATGCGTTATGCGTTATGCGTTATGCGTTATGCGTTGTGAGTAATGCTGGATCTGTTATGCGTTATGCGTTTTGCGTTATTCGTTATGAGTAATGCTGGATCCGTTATGCGTTATGCGTTATTCGTTATGCGTTATGCGTTATGCGTTATGGATTATGCGTTATGCGATATGCGTTAAGCGTTATGCGTTATGCGTTATGCGTTATGCGTTATGCGTTATGCGATATGCGATATGCGTTATGCGTTATGCGTAATGCGTAATGCGTTATGCGTTATGCGTTATGCGTTATGCGTTCTGCGTTATGCGTTATGCGTTATGCGTTATGCGTTATGCGTTATGCGTTATGCGTTATGCGTTACGCGTTCTGCGTTATGCGTTATGCGTTATGCGTTATGCTTTGTGCGTTATGCGTTATGCGTTATGAGTAATGCGCGATCCGTCATGCGTTATGCGTTATGCTATATGCGTTATGCCTTATGCCTTATGAGTTATGCGTTATGCGTTATGCGTTATGCGTTATGCGTTATGCGTTATGCGTTATGCGTTATTCGTTATGCGTTATGCGTTATGCCTTATGCCTTATGCGTTATGCGTTATGAGTAATGCGTGATTCGTTATGCGTTATGCCTTATGCGTTATGAGTTATGCGTTATGCGTTATGCGTTTTGCTTTATGCGTTATGCGTTATGCGTTATGCGTTATGCGTTATGCGTTATGCGTTGTGCGTTGTGCGTTATGCGTTATGCGTTATGCGTTATGCGTTATACGGTATGCTTTATGCGTTATGCGTTATGCGTTATGCGTTATGCGTTATGCGTTATGCGTTATACGTTATGCGTTATGCGTTATGCGTTATGCGTTATGCGTTATGCGTTATGCGTTATGCGTTATGCGTTTTGCGTTATGCGTTATGCGTTATGCGTTATGCGTTATGCGTTATGCGTTATGCGTTATGCGTTATGCGTTGTGCGTTGTGCGTTATGCGTTATGCGTTATGAGTAATGCGTGATCCGTCATGCGTTATGCGTTATGCGTTTATGCGTTATGCGTTATGCGTTATGCGTTATGCGTTATGCGTTATGCGTTATGCGTTATGCGTTATGCGTTATGCGTTATGCGTTATGCTTTGTGCGTTATGCGTTATGCCTTATGCGTTATGCGTTATGCGTTATGCGTTATGCGTTCTGCGTTATGCGTTATGCGTTATGCGTTATGCGTTATGCGTTATGCGTTATGCGTTATGCGTTATGCGTTATGCGTTCTGCGTTATGCGTTATGCGTTATGCGTTATGCTTTGTGCGTTATGCGTTATGCGTTATGAGTAATGCGCGATCCGTCATGCGTTATGCGTTATGCTATATGCGTTATGCCTTATGCCTTATGAGTTATGCGTTATGCGTTATGCGTTATGCGTTATGCGTTATGCGTTATGCGTTATGCGTTATGCGTTCTGCGTTATGCGTTATGCGTTATGCTTTGTGCGTTATGCGTTATGCGTTATGAGTAATGCGCGATCCGTCATGCGTTATTCGTTATGCGTTATGCGTTATGCTATATGCGTTATGCCTTATGCCTTATGAGTTATGCGTTATGCGTTATGCGTTATGCCTTATGCGTTATGAGTTATGCGTTATGCGTTATGCGTTTTGCGTTATGCGTTATGCGTTATGCGTTATAAGTTATGCGTTATGCCTTATGCGTTATGCGTTATGCGTTATGCGTTATGCGTTATGCGTTATGCGTTATGCGTTATGCGTTATGCGTTATGCGTTATGCGTTATGCGAAAAGCGTTATGGGTTATTCGTTATGTGTTATCCGTTATGCGTTATGCGTTATGCGTTATGCGTTATGCGTTATGCGTTATGCGTTATGCGTTATGCGTTATGCGTTATGCGTTATGCGTTATGCGTTATGCGTTATACGTTATGCGTTATGCGTTATGCGTTATGCTTTGTGCGTTATGCGTTATGCGTTATGCGTTATGAGTAATGCGTGATCCGTCATGCGTTATGCGTTACGCTATATGCGTTATGCCTTATGCCTTATGCGTTATACGTAATGCGTTATGCGTTATGAGTAATGCTTGATCCGATATGCGTTATGCGTTATGCGTTATGCGTTATGTGTTATGCGTTATGAGTAATGCTGGATCCGTTATGCGTTATGCGTTATGCGTTATGCTTTATGCGTTATGAGTTATGCGTTATGCGTTATGCGTTATGCGTTATGCGTTATGCGTTATGCGTTGTGCGTTATGAGTAATGCTTGATCCGATATCCGTAATGCGTTATGCGTTATGAGTAATGCGTGATCCGTTATGCGTTATGCGTTATGCGTTATGCGTTATGCGTTATGCGTTATGAGTAATGCGTTATGCGTTCTGCGTTATGCCTTATGCCTTATGAGTTATGCGTTATGCGTTATGCGTTATGCCTTATGCGTTATGAGTTATGCGTTATGCGTTATGCGTTTTGCGTTATGCGTTATGCGTTATGCGTTATGCGTTATAAGTTATGCGTTATGCCTTATGCGTTATGCGTTATGCGTAATGCTTGATCCGATATCCGTAATGCGTTATGCGTTATGAGTAATGCGTGATCCGTTATGCGTTATGCGTTATGCGTTATGCGTTATGCGTTATTCGTTATGCGTTATGCGTTATGCTATATGCGTTATGCCTTATGCCTTATGAGTTATGCGTTATGCGTTATGCGTTATGCCTTATGCGTTATGAGTTATGCGTTATGCGTTATGCGTTTTGCGTTATGCGTTATGCGTTATGCGTTATAAGTTATGCGTTATGCCTTATGCGTTATGCGTTATGCGTTATGCGTTATGCGTTATGCGTTATGCGTTATGAGTAATGCGTGATCCGTTATGCGTTATGCGTTATGCGTTATGCGAAAAGCGTTATGGGTTATTCGTTATGTGTTATCCGTTATGCGTTATGCGTTATGCGTTATACGTTATGCGTTATGCGTTATGCGTTATGCGTTATGCGTTATGCGTTATGCGTTATGAGTAATGCGTGATCCGTTATGCGTTATGCGTTATGCGTTATTCGTTATGCGTTATGCGTTACGCTATATGCGTTATGCCTTATGCCTTATGCGTTATACGTAATGCGTTATGCGTTATGAGTAATGCTTGATCCGATATGCGTTATGCGTTATGCGTTATGTGTTATGCGTTATGAGTAATGCTGGATCCGTTATGCGTTATGCGTTATGCGTTATGCTTTATGCGTTATGAGTTATGCGTTATGCGTTATGCGTTATGCGTTATGCGTTGTGCGTTATGAGTAATGCTTGATCCGATATCCGTAATGCGTTATGCGTTATGAGTAATGCGTGATCCGTTATGCGTTATGCGTTATGCGTTATGCGTTATGCGTTATGCGTTATGAGTAATGCGTTATGCGTTCTGCGTTATGCGTTATGCGTTATGCGTTATGCGTTATGCGTTATGCGTTCTGCGTTATGCGTTATGCGTTATGCGTTATGCTTTGTGCGTTATGCGTTATGCGATATGAGAAATGCGCGATCCGTCATGCGTTATGCGTTATGCGTTATGCGTTATGCGTTATGCGTTATGCGTTATGCCTTATGCGTTATGCGTTATGCGTTATGCGTTATGCGTTATGAGTAATGCGTGATCCGTTATGCGTTATGCGTTATGCGTTATGCGAAAAGCGTTATGGGTTATTCGTTATGTGTTATCCGTTATGCGTTATGCGTTATGCGTTATGCGTTATGCGTTATGCGTTATGCGTTATGCGTTATGCGTTATGCGTTATGCGTTATGCGTTATGCGTTATACGTTATGCGTTATGCGTTATGCGTTATGCTTTGTGCGTTATGCGTTATGCGTTACGCGTTATGAGTAATGCGTGATCCGTCATGCGTTATACGTTACGCTATATGCGTTATGCCTTATGCCTTATGCGTTATACGTAATGCGTTATGCGTTATGAGTAATGCTTGATCCGATATGCGTTATGCGTTATGCGTTATGTGTTATGCTGGATCCGTTATGCGTTATGCGTTATGCGTTATGCTATATGCGTTACGCGTTATGGATTATGCGCTATGCAATATTCGTTGTGTTATGCGTTATGCGTTATGCGTTATGCGTTATACGTTGTGCGTTATGCGTTATGCGTTATGCGTTATGCGTTATGCGTTACGCGTTATGCGTTATGCGTTATGCGTTATGCGTTATGCGTTATGCGTTATGCGTTATGCGTTATACGTTATGCGTTATGCGTTATGCGTTATGCTTTGTGCGTTATGCGTTATGCGTTATGCGTTATGAGTAATGCGTGATCCGTCATGCGTTATACGTTACGCTATATGCGTTATGCCTTATGCCTTATGCGTTATACGTAATGCGTTATGCGTTATGAGTAATGCTTGATCCGATATGCGTTATGCGTTATGCGTTATGTGTTATGCTGGATCCGTTATGCGTTATGCGTTATGCGTTATGCTTTATGCGTTACGCGTTATGGATTATGCGCTATGCAATATTCGTTGTGTTATGCGTTATGCGTTATGCGTTATGCGTTATGCGTTATACGTTGTGCGTTATGCGTTATGCGTTATGCGTTATGCGTTACGCGTTATGCGTTATGCGTTATGCGTTATGCGTTATGGGTTATTTTTTGTGCGTTATGCGTTATGAGTAATGCGTGATCCGTCATGCGTTATGCGTTATGCTATATGCGTGATCCGTTATGCGTTATGCGTTATGCTTTTTGCGCTATGCGTTATGCGTTATGCGTTATACGTGATCCGTTATGTGTTATGCGTGATCCGTTATGCGTTATGCGTTATACGTTATGCGTTATGCGTTATGCGTTATGCGTTATGCGTTATGAGTAATGCGTTATGCGTTATGAGTAATGCGTGATCCGTTATGCGTTATGCGTTATGCGTTATACGTGATCCGTTATGCGTTATGCGTTATGCGTTATGCGTTATGCGTTATGCGTTGTGCGTTTTGCGTTATGCGTTATGCGTTATACGTGATCTGTTATGCGTTATGCGTTATGTGTTATGCGTGATCCGTTATGCGTTATGCGTTATGCGTTATGCGTTATGCGTTATGCGTTACGCTATATGCGTGATGCCTTATGCCTTATGCGTTATGCGTTATGCGTTTTGCGTTATGCGTTATGCGTTATGAGTAATGCGTTATGCGTTATGAGTAATGCGTGATCCGTTATGCGTTATGCGTTATGAGTAATGTGTGATCCGTTATGCGTTATGCGTTATGCGATTTGCGCTATGCGTTATGCGTTATACGTGATCCGTTATGCGTTATGGGTTATGCGTTATGCGTTATACGTGATCCGTTATGCGTTATGCGTTATGCGTTATGCGTTATGCGTTATGCGTTGTGCGTTTTGCGTTATGCGTTATGCGTTATACGTGATCTGTTATGCGTTATGCGTTATGTGTTATGCGTGATCCGTTATGCGTTATGCGTTATGCGTTATGCGTTATGCGTTATGCGTTACGCTATATGCGCGATGCCTTATGCCTTATGCGTTATGCGTTATGCGTTTTGCGTTATGCGTTATGCGTTATGAGTAATGCGTTATGCGTTATGAGTAATGCGTGATCCGTTATGCGTTATGCGTTATGAGTAATGTGTGATCCGTTATGCGTTATGCGTTATGCGATTTGCGCTATGCGTTATGCGTTATACGTGATCCGTTATGCGTTCTGCGTTATGCGTTATGCGTTATGCGTTATGCGTTATACGTGATCCGTTATGCGTTATGCGTTATGTGTTATGCGTGATCCGTTATGCGTTATGCGTTATGCGTTATGCGTTATGCGTTATGCGTTATGCGTTATGGGTTATTTTTTGTGCGTTATGCGTTATGAGTAATGTGTGATCCGTCATGCGTTATGCGTTATGCTATATGCGTGATGCCTTATGCCTTATGCGTTATGCGTTATGCGTTTTGCGTTATGCGTTATGCGTTATGAGTAATGCGTTATGCGTTATGAGTAATGCGTTATGCGTTATGAGTAATGCGTGATCCGTTATGCGTTATGCGTTATGAGTAATGTGTGATCCGTTATGCGTTATGCGTTATGCGTTATGCGTTATGCGTTATACGTGATCCGTTATGTGTTATGCGTGATCCGTTATGCGTTATGCGTTATACGTTATACGTTATGCGTTATGCGTTATGCGTTATGCGTTATGCGTTATGCGTTATGCTATATGCGTTATGCCTTATGCCTTATGAGTTATGCGTTATGCGTTATGCGTTATGCCTTATGCGTTATGAGTTATGCGTTATGCGTTATGCGTTTTGCGTTATGCGTTATGCGTTATGCGTTATAAGTTATGCGTTATGCGTTGTGCGTTATGAGTAATGCTTGATCCGATATCCGTAATGCGTTATGCGTTATGAGTAATGCGTGATCCGTTATGCGTTATGCGTTATGCGTTATGCGTTATGCGTTATGAGTAATGCGTTATGCGTTCTGCGTTATGCCTTATGCCTTATGAGTTATGCGTTATGCGTTATGCGTTATGCCTTATGCGTTATGAGTTATGCGTTATGCGTTATGCGTTTTGCGTTATGCGTTATGCGTTATGCGTTATGCGTTATAACTTATGCGTTATGCCTTATGCGTTATGCGTTATGCGTAATGCTTGATCCGATATCCGTAATGCGTTATGCGTTATGAGTAATGCGTGATCCGTTATGCGTTATGCGTTATGCGTTATGCGTTATGCGTTATTCGTTATGCGTTATGCGTTATGCTATATGCGTTATGCCTTATGCCTTATGAGTTATGCGTTATGCGTTATGCGTTATGCCTTATGCGTTATGAGTTATGCGTTATGCGTTATGCGTTTTGCGTTATGCGTTATGCGTTATGCGTTATAAGTTATGCGTTATGCCTTATGCGTTATGCGTTATGCGTTATGCGTTATGCGTTATGCGTTATGCGTTATGCGTTATGAGTAATGCGTGATCCGTTATGCGTTATGCGTTATGCGTTATGCGAAAAGCGTTATGGGTTATTCGTTATGTGTTATCCGTTATGCGTTATGCGTTATGCGTTATACGTTATGCGTTATGCGTTATGCGTTATGCGTTATGCGTTATGCGTTATGCGTTATGCGTTATGAGTAATGCGTGATCCGTTATGCGTTATGCGTTATTCGTTATGCGTTATGCGTTACGCTATATGCGTTATGCCTTATGCCTTATGCGTTATACGTAATGCGTTATGCGTTATGAGTAATGCTTGATCCGATATGCGTTATGCGTTATGCGTTATGTGTTATGCGTTATGAGTAATGCTGGATCCGTTATGCGTTATGCGTTATGCGTTATGCTTTATGCGTTATGAGTTATGCGTTATGCGTTATGCGTTATGCGTTATGCGTTGTGCGTTATGAGTAATGCTTGATCCGATATCCGTAATGCGTTATGCGTTATGAGTAATGCGTGATCCGTTATGCGTTATGCGTTATGCGTTATGCGTTATGCGTTATGCGTTATGAGTAATGCGTTATGCGTTTTGCGTTATGCGTTATGCGTTATGCGTTATAAGTTATGCGTTATGCGTTGTGCGTTATGAGTAATGCTTGATCCGATATCCGTAATGCGTTATGCGTTATGAGTAATGCGTGATCCGTTATGCGTTATGCGTTATGCGTTATGCGTTATGCGTTATGAGTAATGCGTTATGCGTTCTGCGTTATGCCTTATGCCTTATGAGTTATGCGTTATGCGTTATGCGTTATGCCTTATGCGTTATGAGTTATGCGTTATGCGTTATGCGTTTTGCGTTATGCGTTATGCGTTATGCGTTATGCGTTATAAGTTATGCGTTATGCCTTATGCGTTATGCGTTATGCGTAATGCTTGATCCGATATCCGTAATGCGTTATGCGTTATGAGTAATGCGTGATCCGTTATGCGTTATGCGTTATGCGTTATGCGTTATGCATTATTCGTTATGCGTTATGCGTTATGCTATATGCGTTATGCCTTATGTCTTATGAGTTATGCGTTATGCGTTATGCGTTATGCCTTATGCGTTATGAGTTATGCGTTATGCGTTATGCGTTTTGCGTTATGCGTTATGCGTTATGCGTTATAAGTTATGCGTTATGCCTTATGCGTTATGCGTTATGCGTTATGCGTTATGCGTTATGCGTTATGCGTTATGCGTTATGAGTAATGCGTGATCCGTTATGCGTTATGCGTTATGCGTTATGCGAAAAGCGTTATGGGTTATTCGTTATGTGTTATCCGTTATGCGTTATGCGTTATGCGTTATACGTTATGCGTTATGCGTTATGCGTTATGCGTTATGCGTTATGCGTTATGCGTTATGAGTAATGCGTGATCCGTTATGCGTTATGCGTTATTCGTTATGCGTTATGCGTTACGCTATATGCGTTATGCCTTATGCCTTATGCGTTATACGTAATGCGTTATGCGTTATGAGTAATGCTTGATCCGATATGCGTTATGCGTTATGCGTTATGTGTTATGCGTTATGAGTAATGCTGGATCCGTTATGCGTTATGCGTTATGCGTTATGCTTTATGCGTTATGAGTTATGCGTTATGCGTTATGCGTTATGCGTTATGCGTTGTGCGTTATGAGTAATGCTTGATCCGATATCCGTAATGCGTTATGCGTTATGAGTAATGCGTGATCCGTTATGCGTTATGCGTTATGCGTTATGCGTTATGCGTTATGCGTTATGAGTAATGCGTTATGCGTTCTGCGTTATGCGTTATGCGTTATGCGTTATGCGTTATGCGTTATGCGTTATGCGTTATGCGTTATGCGTTATGCGTTATGCGTTATGCGTTATGCGTTATGCTTTGTGCGTTATGCGTTATGCGATATGAGAAATGCGCGATCCGTCATGCGTTATGCGTTATGCGTTATGCGTTATGCGTTATGCGTTATGCGTTATGCCTTATGCGTTATGCGTTATGCGTTATGCGTTATGCGTTATGCGTTATGAGTAATGCGTGATCCGTTATGCGTTATGCGTTATGCGTTATGCGAAAAGCGTTATGGGTTATTCGTTATGTGTTATCCGTTATGCGTTATGCGTTATGCGTTATGCGTTATGCGTTATGCGTTATGCGTTATGCGTTATGCGTTATGCGTTATGCGTTATGCGTTATACGTTATGCGTTATGCGTTATGCGTTATGCTTTGTGCGTTATGCGTTATGCGTTATGCGTTATGAGTAATGCGTGATCCGTCATGCGTTATACGTTACGCTATATGCGTTATGCCTTATGCCTTATGCGTTATACGTAATGCGTTATGCGTTATGAGTAATGCTTGATCCGATATGCGTTATGCGTTATGCGTTATGTGTTATGCTGGATCCGTTATGCGTTATGCGTTATGCGTTATGCTTTATGCGTTACGCGTTATGGATTATGCGCTATGCAATATTCGTTGTGTTATGCGTTATGCGTTATGCGTTATGCGTTATACGTTGTGCGTTATGCGTTATGCGTTATGCGTTATGCGTTACGCGTTATGCGTTATGCGTTATGCGTTATGCGTTATGCGTTATGCGTTATGGGTTATTTTTTGTGCGTTATGCGTTATGAGTAATGCGTGATCCGTCATGCGTTATGCGTTATGCTATATGCGTGATCCGTTATGCGTTATGCGTTATGCTTTTTGCGCTATGCGTTATGCGTTATGCGTTATACGTGATCCGTTATGTGTTATGCGTGATCCGTTATGCGTTATGCGTTATACGTTATGCGTTATGCGTTATGCGTTATGCGTTATGCGTTATGCGTTATGAGTAATGCGTTATGCGTTATGAGTAATGCGTGATCCGTTATGCGTTATGCGTTATGCGTTATACGTGATCCGTAATGCGTTATGCGTTATGCGTTATGCGTTATGCGTTGTGCGTTTTGCGTTATGCGTTATGCGTTATACGTGATCTGTTATGCGTTATGCGTTATGTGTTATGCGTGATCCGTTATGCGTTATGCGTTATGCGTTATGCGTTATGCGTTATGCGTTACGCTATATGCGTGATGCCTTATGCCTTATGCGTTATGCGTTATGCGTTTTGCGTTATGCGTTATGCGTTATGAGTAATGCGTTATGCGTTATGAGTAATGCGTGATCCGTTATGCGTTATGCGTTATGAGTAATGTGTGATCCGTTATGCGTTATGCGTTATGCGATTTGCGCTATGCGTTATGCGTTATACGTGATCCGTTATGCGTTATGCGTTATGCGTTATGCGTTATACGTGATCCGTTATGCGTTATGCGTTATGCGTTATGCGTTATGCGTTATGCGTTGTGCGTTTTGCGTTATGCGTTATGCGTTATACGTGATCTGTTATGCGTTATGCGTTATGTGTTATGCGTGATCCGTTATGCGTTATGCGTTATGCGTTATGCGTTATGCGTTACGCTATATGCGCGATGCCTTCTGCCTTATGCGTTATGCGTTATGCGTTTTGCGTTATGCGTTATGCGTTATGAGTAATGCGTTATGCGTTATGAGTAATGCGTGATCCGTTATGCGTTATGCGTTATGAGTAATGTGTGATCCGTTATGCGTTATGCGATTTGCGCTATGCGTTATGCGTTATACGTGATCCGTTATGCGTTATGCGTTATGCGTTATGCGTTATGCGTTATGCGTTATACGTGATCCGTTATGCGTTATGCGTTATGTGTTATGCGTGATCCGTTATGCGTTATGCGTTATGCGTTATGCGTTATGCGTTATGCGTTATGCGTTATGGGTTATTTTTTGTGCGTTATGCGTTATGAGTAATGCGTGATCCGTCATGCGTTATGCGTTATGCTATATGCGTGATGCCTTATGCCTTATGCGTTATGCGTTATGCGTTTTGCGTTATGCGTTATGCGTTATGAGTAATGTGTGATCCGTTATGCGTTATGCGTTATGCGATTTGCGCTATGCGTTATGCGTTATACGTGATCCGTTATGCGTTATGCGTTATGCGTTATGCGTTATGCCTTATGCGTTATGCGTTATGCGTTATACGTGATCCGTTATGCGTTATGCGTTATGCGTTATGTGTTATGCGTGATCCGTTATGCGTTATGCGTTATGCGTTATGCGTTATGCGTTATGGGTTATTTTTTGTGCGTTATGCGTTATGAGTAATGCGTGATCCGTCATGCGTTATGCGTTATGCTATATGCGTGATGCCTTATGCCTTATGCGTTATGCGTTATGCGTTTTGCGTTATGCGTTATGCGTTATGAGTAATGCGTTATGCGTTATGAGTAATGCGTTATGCGTTATGAGTAATGCGTGATCCCTTATGCGTTATGCGTTATGAGTAATGCGTGATCCGTTATGCGTTATGCGTTATGCTTTTTGCGCTATGCGTTATGCGTTATACGTGATCCGTTATGTGTTATGCGTGATCCGTTATGCGTTATGCGTTATACGTTATGCGTTATGCGTTATGCGTTATGCGTTATGCGTTATGAGTAATGCGTTATGCGTTATGTGTAATGCGTGATCCGTTATGCGTTATGCGTTATGCGTTATACGTGATCCGTTATGCGTTATGCGTTATGCGTTATGCGTTCTGCCTTATGCGTTATGCGTTATGCGTTATGCTTTGTGCGTTATGCGTTATGCGTTATGAGTAATGCGCGATCCGTCATGCGTTATGCGTTATGCTATATGCGTTATGCCTTATGCCTTATGAGTTATGCGTTATGCGTTATGCGTTATACCTTATGCGTTATGAGTTATGCGTTATGCGTTATGCGTTTTGCGTTATGCGTTATGCGTTATGTGTTATAAGTTATGCGTTATGCCTTATGCGTTATGCGTTATGCGTTATGCGTTATGCGTTATGAGTAATGCGTGATCCGTTATGCGTTATGCGTTATGCGTTATGCGTTATGCGAAAAGCGTTATGGGTTATTCGTTATGTGTTATCCGTTATGCGTTATGCGTTATGCGTTATGCGTTATGCGTTATGCGTTATGCGTTATGCGTTATGCGTTATGCGTTATGCGTTATGCGTTATGCGTTATGCGTTATGCTTTGTGCGTTATGCGTTATGCCTTATGCCTTATGCGTTATGCGTTATGAGTAATGCGTGATTCGTTATGCGTTATGCCTTATGCGTTATGAGTTATGCGTTATGCGTTATGCGTTTTGCGTTATGCGTTATGCGTTATGCGTTATGCGTTATGCGTTATAAGTTATGCGTTATGCGTTATGCGTTATGCGTTATGCGTTATGCGTTATGCGTTATGCGTTATGCGTTATGCGTTATGCGTTATAAGTTATGCGTTATGCGTTATGCGTTATGCGTTATGCGTTATGCATTATGCGTTATGCGTTATGCGTTATGCGTTATGCGTTATGCGTTATGCGTTATGCGTTATGCGTTATGCGTTATGCGTTATGCGTTATGCGTTATGCTTTGTGCGTTATGCGTTATGCCTTATGCCTTATGCGTTATGCGTTATGAGTAATGCGTGATTCGTTATGCGTTATGCCTTATGCGTTATGAGTTATGCGTTATGCGTTATGCGTTTTGCGTTATGCGATATGCGTTATGCGTTATGCGTTATGCGTTATGCGTTATAAGTTATGCGTTATGCGTTATGCGTTATGCGTTATGCGTTATGCGTTATGCGTTATGCGTTATGCGTTATGCGTTATGCGTTATGCGTTATGCGTTATGCGTTATGCGTTATGCGTTATGCGTTATGCGTTATGCGTTATGAGTAAAGCGTGATCCGTTATGCGTTATGCGTTTTGCGTTATGCGTTATGCGTTATGCGTTATGCGTTATGCGTTCTGCGTTATGCGTTATGCGTTATGCGTTATGCTTTGTGCGTTATGCGTTATGCGTTATGAGTAATGCGCGATCCGTCATGCGTTATGCGTTATGCTATATGCGTTATGCCTTATGCCTTATGAGTTATGCGTTATGCGTTATGCGTTATGCGTTATGCGTTATGCGTTCTGCGTTATGCGTTATGCGTTATGCGTTATGCTTTGTGCGTTATGCGTTATGCGTTATGAGTAATGCGCGATCCGTCATGCGTTATGCGTTATGCTATATGCGTTATGCCTTATGCCTTATGAGTTATGCGTTATGCGTTATGCGTTATGCCTTATGCGTTATGAGTTATGCGTTATGAGTAATGCGTGATCCGTTATGCGTTATGCGTTATGCGTTATGCGTTATGCGAAAAGCGTTATGGGTTATTCGTTATGTGTTATCCGTTATGCGTTATGCGTTATGCGTTACGCTATATGCGTTATGCCTTATGCCTTATGCGTTATACGTAATGCGTTATGCGTTATGAGTAATGCTTGATCCGATATGCGTTATGCGTTATGCTATATGCGTTATGCCTTATGCCTTATGAGTTATGCGTTATGCGTTATGCGTTATACCTTATGCGTTATGAGTTATGCGTTATGCGTTATGCGTTTTGCGTTATGCGTTATGCGTTATGTGTTATAAGTTATGCGTTATGCCTTATGCGTTATGCGTTATGCGTTATTCATTTTGCGTTATGAGTAATGCGTGATCCGTTATGCGTTATGCGTTATGCGTTATGCGTTATGCGAAAAGCGTTATGGGTTATTCGTTATGTGTTATCCGTTATGCGTTATGCGTTATGCGTTATGCGTTATGCGTTATGCGTTATGCGTTATGCGTTATGCGTTATGCGTTATGCGTTATGCGTTATGCTTTGTGCGTTATGCGTTATGCCTTATGCCTTATGCGTTATGCGTTATGAGTAATGCGTGATTCGTTATGCGTTATGCCTTATGCGTTATGAGTTATGCGTTATGCGTTATGCGTTTTGCGTTATGCGTTATGCGTTATGCGTTATGCGTTATGCGTTATAAGTTATGCGTTATGCGTTATGCGTTATGCGTTATGCGTTATGCGTTATGCGTTATGCGTTATGCGTTAAGCGTTATAAGTTATGCGTTATGCGTTATGCGTTATGCGTTATGCGTTATGCATTATGCGTTATGCGTTATGCGTTATGCGTTATGCGTTATGCGTTATGCGTTATGCGTTATGCGTTATGCGTTATGCGTTATGCTTTGTGCGTTATGCGTTATGCCTTATGCCTTATGCGTTATGCGTTATGAGTAATGCGTGATTCGTTATGCGTTATGCCTTATGCGTTATGAGTTATGCGTTATGCGTTATGCGTTTTGCGTTATGCGTTATGCGTTATGCGTTATGCGTTATAAGTTATGCGTTATGCGTTATGCGTTATGCGTTATGCGTTATGCGTTATGCGTTATGCGTTATGCGTTATGCGTTATGCGTTATGCGTTATGCGTTATGCGTTATGCGTTATGCGTTATGCGTTATGCGTTATGAGTAAAGCGTGATCCGTTATGCGTTATGCGTTTTGCGTTATGCGTTATGCGTTATGCGTTATGCGTTATGCGTTATGCGTTCTGCGTTATGCGTTATGCGTTATGCGTTATGCTTTGTGCGTTATGCGTTATGCGTTATGAGTAATGCGCGATCCGTCATGCGTTATGCGTTATGCTATATGCGTTATGCCTTATGCCTTATGAGTTATGCGTTATGCGTTATGCGTTATGCGTTATGCGTTATGCGTTCTGCGTTATGCGTTATGCGTTATGCGTTATGCTTTGTGCGTTATGCGTTATGCGTTATGAGTAATGCGCGATCCGTCATGCGTTATGCGTTATGCTATATGCGTTATGCCTTATGCCTTATGAGTTATGCGTTATGCGTTATGCGTTATGCCTTATGCGTTATGAGTTATGCGTTATGAGTAATGCGTGATCCGTTATGCGTTATGCGTTATGCGTTATGCGTTATGCGAAAAGCGTTATGGGTTATTCGTTATGTGTTATCCGTTATGCGTTATGCGTTATGCGTTACGCTATATGCGTTATGCCTTATGCCTTATGCGTTATACGTAATGCGTTATGCGTTATGAGTAATGCTTGATCCGATATGCGTTATGCGTTATGCGTTATGTGTTATGCGTTATGAGTAATGCTGGATCCGTTATGCGTTATGCGTTATGCGTTATGCGTTATGCTTTATGCGTTATGAGTTATGCGTTATGCGTTATGCGTTATGCGTTATGCGTTGTGCGTTATGAGTAATGCTTGATCCGATATCCGTAATGCGTTATGCGTTATGAGTAATGCGTGATCCGTTATGCGTTATGCGTTATGCGTTATGCGTTATGCGTTATGAGTAATGCGTGATCCGTCATGCGTTATGCGTTACGCTATATGCGTTATGCCTTATGCCTTATGCGTTATACGTAATGCGTTATGCGTTATGAGTAATGCTTGATCCGATATGCGTTATGCGTTATGCGTTATGTGTTATGCGTTATGAGTAATGCTGGATCCGTTATGCGTTATGCGTTATGCGTTATGCTTTATGCGTTATGAGTTATGCGTTATGCGTTATGCGTTATGCGTTATGCGTTATGCGTTGTGCGTTATGAGTAATGCTTGATCCGATATCCGTAATGCGTTATGCGTTATGAGTAATGCGTGATCCGTTATGCGTTATGCGTTATGCTATATGCGTTATGCCTTATGCCTTATGAGTTATGCGTTATGCGTTATGCGTTATGCCTTATGCGTTATGAGTTATGCGTTATGCGTTATGCGTTTTGCGTTATGCGTTATGCGTTATGCGTTATAAGTTATGCGTTATGCCTTATGCGTTATGCGTTATGAGTAATGCGTTATGCGTTCTGCGTTATGCCTTATGCCTTATGAGTTATGCGTTATGCGTTATGCCTTATGCGTTATGAGTTATGCGTTATGCGTTATGCGTTTTGCGTTATGCGTTATGCGTTATGCGTTATGCGTTATAAGTTATGCGTTATGCCTTATGCGTTATGCGTTATGCGTAATGCTTGATCCGATATCCGTAATGCGTTATGCGTTATGAGTAATGCGTGATCCGTTATGCGTTATGCGTTATGCGTTATGCGTTATGCGTTATTCGTTATGCGTTATGCGTTATGCTATATGCGTTATGCCTTATGCCTTATGAGTTATGCGTTATGCGTTATGCGTTATGCTTTGTGCGTTATGCGTTATGCGTTATGCGTTATGAGTAATGCGTGATCCGTCATGCGTTATGCGTTACGCTATATGCGTTATGCCTTATGCCTTATGCGTTATACGTAATGCGTTATGCGTTATGAGTAATGCTTGATCCGATATGCGTTATGCGTTATGTGTTATGCGTTATGAGTAATGCTGGATCCGTTATGCGTTATGCGTTATGCGTTATGCTTTATGCGTTATGAGTTATGCGTTATGCGTTATGCGTTATGCGTTATGCGTTATGCGTTGTGCGTTATGAGTAATGCTTGATCCGATATCCGTAATGCGTTATGCGTTATGAGTAATGCGTGATCCGTTATGCGTTATGCGTTAAGCGTTATGCGTTATGCGTTATGCGTTATGAGTAATGCGTTATGCGCTCTGCGTTATGCGTTATGCGTTATGCGTTATGCGTTATGCGTTATGCGTTATGCGTTATGCGTTATGCGTTATGCGTTATGCGTTATGCGTTATGCGTTATGCTTTGTGCGTTATGCGTTATGCGTTATGAGTAATGCGCGATCCGTCATGCGTTATGCGTTATGCGTTATGCGTTATGCGTTATGCGTTATGCGTTATGCGTTATGCGTTATGCGTTATGCGTTATGAGTAATGCGTGATCCGTCATGCGTTATACGTTACGCTATATGCGTTATGCCTTATGCCTTATGCGTTATACGTAATGCGTTATGCGTTATGAGTAATGCTTGATCCGATATGCGTTATGCGTTATGCGTTATGAGTAATGCGCGATCCGTCATGCGTTATGCGTTATGCGTTATGCGTTATGCGTTATGCGTTATGCGTTATGCGTTATGCGTTATGCGTTATGCGTTATGAGTAATGCGTGATCCGTCATGCGTTATACGTTACGCTATATGCGTTATGCCTTATGCCTTATGCGTTATACGTAATGCGTTATGCGTTATGAGTAATGCTTGATCCGATATGCGTTATGCGTTATGCGTTATGTGTTATGCTGGATCCGTTATGCGTTATGCGTTATGCGTTATGCTTTATGCGTTACGCGTTATGGATTATGCGCTATGCAATATTCGTTGTGTTATGCGTTATGCGTTATGCGTTATGCGTTATGCGTTATACGTTGTGCGTTATGCGTTATGCGTTATGCGTTATGCGTTACGCGTTATGCGTTATGCGTTATGCGTTATGCGTTATGCGTTATGGGTTATTTTTTGTGCGTTATGCGTTATGAGTAATGCGTGATCCGTCATGCGTTATGCGTTATGCTATATGCGTGATCCGTTATGCGTTATGCGTTATGCTTTTTGCGCTATGCGTTATGCGTTATGCGTTATACGTGATCCGTTATGTGTTTTGCGTGATCCGTTATGCGTTATGCGTTATACGTTATGCGTTATGCGTTATGCGTTATGCGTTATGCGTTATGAGTAATGCGTTATGCGTTATGAGTAATGCGTGATCCGTTATGCGTTATGCGTTATGCGTTATACGTGATCCGTTATGCGTTATGCGTTATGCGTTATGCGTTATGCGTTGTGCGTTTTGCGTTATGCGTTATGCGTTATACGTGATCTGTTATGCGTTATGCGTTATGTGTTATGCGTGATCCGTTATGCGTTATGCGTTATGCGTTATGCGTTATGCGTTACGCGTTACGCTATATGCGTGATGCCTTATGCCTTATGCGTTATGCGTTATGCGTTTTGCGTTATGCGTTATGCGTTATGAGTAATGCGTTATGCGTTATGAGTAATGCGTGATCCGTTATGCGTTATGCGTTATGAGTAATGTGTGATCCGTTATGCGTTATGCGTTATGCGATTTGCGCTATGCGTTATGCGTTATACGTGATCCGTTATGCGTTATGCGTTATGCGTTATGCGTTATGCGTTATACGTGATCCGTTATGCGTTATGCGTTATGTGTAATGCGTGATCCGTTATGCGTTATGCGTTATGCGTTATGCGTTATGTGTTATGCGTTATGGGTTATTTTTTGTGCGTTATGCGTTATGAGTAATGCGTGATCCGTCATGCGTTATGCGTTATGCTATATGCGTGATGCCTTATGCCTTATGCGTTATGCGTTATGCGTTTTGCGTTATGCGTTATGCGTTATGAGTAATGCGTTATGCGTTATGAGTAATGCGTTATGCGTTATTAGTAATGCGTGATCCGTTATGCGTTATGCGTTATGAGTAATGCGTGATCCGTTATGTGTTATGCGTGATCCGTTATGCGTTATGCGTTATACGTTATGCGTTATGCGTTATGAGTAATGCGTTATGCGTTATGAGTAATGCGTGATCCGTTATGCGTTATGCGTTATGCGTTATACGTGATCCGTTATGCGTTATGCGTTATGCGTTATGCGTTGTGCGTTTTGCGTTATGCGTTATGCGTTATACGTGATCCGTTATGCGTTATGCGTTATATGTTATGCGTGATCCGTTATGCGTTATGCGTTATGCGTTATGCTATATGCGTGATGCCTTATGCCTTATGCGTTATGCGTGATGCCTTATGCCTTATGCGTTATGCGTTATGCGTTTTGCGTTATGCGTTATGAGTAATGCGTTATGCGTTATGAGTAATGCGTGATCCGTTATGCGTTATGCGTTATGAGTAATGTGTGATCCGTTATGCGTTATGCGTTATGCGTTATGCGTTATGCGTTATACGTGATCCGTTATGTGTTATGCGTGATCCGTTATGCGTTATGCGTTATGCGTTATGCGTTATGCGTTATGCGTTATGCGTTATGCGTTATGCGTTATGAGTAATGCGTTATGCGTTATGAGTAATGCGTGATCCGTTATGCGTTATGCGTTATGCGTTATACGTGATCCTTTATGCGTTATGCGTTATGCGTTATGCGTTATGCGTTATGCGTTGTGCGTTTTGCGTTATGCGTTATGCGTTATGCGTTATGAGTAATGCGTGATCCGTTATGCGTTATGCGTTATGAGTAATGTGTGATCCGTTATGCGTTATGCGTTATGCGATTTGCGCTATGCGTTATGCGTTATACGTGATCCGTTATGCGTTATGCGTTATGCGTTATGCGTTATGCCTTATGCGTTATGCGTTATGCGTTATACGTGATCCGTTATGCGTTATGCGTTATGTGTTATGCGTGATCCGTTATGCGTTATGCGTTATGCGTTATGCGTTATGCGTTATGCGTTATGAAGTAAGGGTTATGGTTTATGCATTATGCGTTGTGCGTATGTGTTATGCGATATGCGTTATGCGTTATGCGTTATGCGTTATGCGTTATGCGTTATGCGTTATGCGTTATGCGTTATGCGTTATGCGTTACGCGTTATGCGTTATGCGTTATGCGTTATGCGTTATGCGTTATGCGTTATGCGTTATGCGTTATGCGTTATGCGTTATGCGTTATGCGTTATGCGTTATGCGTTATGGGTTATGCGTTATGCGTTATGCGCTATGCGTTGTGCGTTATAAGTTTGCGTTATGCGTTATGCGTTATGCGTTATACTTTATGCGTTATGCGTTATGCGTTATGCGTTATGCGTTATGCGTTATGCGTTATGCGTTATGCGTTATGCGTTATGCGTTATGCGTTATGCTTTATGCGTTATGCATTATGCGTTATTCGTGATCCGTTATGCGTTAGGCGTTATGGGTTTTCCGGTGTTCGTTATGCGTTGTGCATTATGCGTTATGTGTTATGAAGTAAGGGTTATGGTTTATGCATTATGCGATATGCGTCATGCATCAAGCCTTATGCGTTATGCGATATGCGATATGCGTCATGCATCAAGCCTTATGCGTTATGCGTTATGCGTTATGCGTTATGCGTTATGCGTTATGCGTTATGCGTTATGCGTTATGCGTTATGCTTTATGCGTTATGCATTATGCGTTATTCGTGATCCGTTATGCGTTAGGCGTTATAGGTTTTCCGGTGTTCGTTATGCGTTGTGCATTATGCGTTATGTGTTATGAAGTAAGGGTTATGGTTTATGCATTATGCGTTGTGCGCTATACGTTTGCGTTATGCGTTATGCGTTATGCATTATACGGTGTGCGTTATGCGTTATGCGTTATGCGGTATGAGTTACGCGTTATGCGTTATGCGTTATGCGTTATGCCTTATGCGTTATGCGTTATGCGTTATGCGTTATGCGTTATGCGTTATGAGTAATGCGTGATCCGTTATGCGTTATGCGTTATGCGTTATGCGAAAAGCGTTATGGGTTATTCGTTATGTGTTATCCGTTATGCGTTATGCGTTATGCGTTATACGTTATGCGTTATGCGTTATGCGTTATGCGTTATGCGTTATGCGTTATGCGTTATGCGTTATGCGTTATGCGTTATACGTTATGCGTTATGCGTTATGCGTTATGCTTTGTGCGTTATGCGTTATGCGTTATGCGTTATGAGTAATGCGTGATCCGTCATGCGTTATGCGTTACGCTATATGCGTTATGCCTTATGCCTTATGCGTTATACGTAATGCGTTATGCGTTATGAGTAATGCTTGATCCGATATGCGTTATGCGTTATGTGTTATGCGTTATGAGTAATGCTGGATCCGTTATGCGTTATGCGTTATGCGTTATGCTTTATGCGTTATGAGTTATGCGTTATGCGTTATGCGTTATGCGTTATGCGTTATGCGTTGTGCGTTATGAGTAATGCTTGATCCGATATCCGTAATGCGTTATGCGTTATGAGTAATGCGTGATCCGTTATGCGTTATGCGTTAAGCGTTATGCGTTATGCGTTATGCGTTATGAGTAATGCGTTATGCGCTCTGCGTTATGCGTTATGCGTTATGCGTTATGCGTTATGCGTTATGCGTTATGCGTTATGCGTTATGCGTTATGCGTTATGCGTTATGCGTTATGCTTTGTGCGTTATGCGTTATGCGTTATGAGTAATGCGCGATCCGTCATGCGTTATGCGTTATGCGTTATGCGTTATGCGTTATGCGTTATGCGTTATGCGTTATGCGTTATGCGTTATGCGTTATGAGTAATGCGTGATCCGTCATGCGTTATACGTTACGCTATATGCGTTATGCCTTATGCCTTATGCGTTATACGTAATGCGTTATGCGTTATGAGTAATGCTTGATCCGATATGCGTTATGCGTTATGCGTTATGTGTTATGCTGGATCCGTTATGCGTTATGCGTTATGCGTTATGCTTTATGCGTTACGCGTTATGGATTATGCGCTATGCAATATTCGTTGTGTTATGCGTTATGCGTTATGCGTTATGCGTTATGCGTTATACGTTGTGCGTTATGCGTTATGCGTTATGCGTTATGCGTTACGCGTTATGCGTTATGCGTTATGCGTTATGCGTTATGCGTTATGCGTTATGGGTTATTTTTTGTGCGTTATGCGTTATGAGTAATGCGTGATCCGTCATGCGTTATGCGTTATGCTATATGCGTGATCCGTTATGCGTTATGCGTTATGCTTTATGCGCTATGCGTTATGCGTTATGCGTTATACGTGATCCGTTATGTGTTTTGCGTGATCCGTTATGCGTTATGCGTTATACGTTATGCGTTATGCGTTATGCGTTATGCGTTATGCGTTATGAGTAATGCGTTATGCGTTATGAGTAATGCGTGATCCGTTATGCGTTATGCGTTATGCGTTATACGTGATCCGTTATGCGTTATGCGTTATGCGTTATGCGTTATGCGTTATGCGTTGTGCGTTTTGCGTTATGCGTTATGCGTTATACGTGATCTGTTATGCGTTATGCGTTATGTGTTATGCGTGATCCGTTATGCGTTATGCGTTATGCGTTATGCGTTATGCGTTACGCGTTACGCTATATGCGTGATGCCTTATGCCTTATGCGTTATGCGTTATGCGTTTTGCGTTATGCGTTATGCGTTATGAGTAATGCGTTATGCGTTATGAGTAATGCGTGATCCGTTATGCGTTATGCGTTATGAGTAATGTGTGATCCGTTATGCGTTATGCGTTATGCGATTTGCGCTATGCGTTATGCGTTATACGTGATCCGTTATGCGTTATGCGTTATGCGTTATGCGTTATGCGTTATTCGTTATACGTGATCCGTTATGCGTTATGCGTTATGTGTAATGCGTGATCCGTTATGCGTTATGCGTTATGCGTTATGTGTTATGCGTTATGGGTTATTTTTTGTGCGTTATGCGTTATGAGTAATGCGTGATCCGTCATGCGTTATGCGTTATGCTATATGCGTGATGCCTTATGCCTTATGCGTTATGCGTTATGCGTTTTGCGTTATGCGTTATGCGTTATGAGTAATGCGTTATGCGTTATGAGTAATGCGTTATGCGTTATTAGTAATGCGTGATCCGTTATGCGTTATGCGTTATGAGTAATGCGTGATCCGTTATGTGTTATGCGTGATCCGTTATGCGTTATGCGTTATACGTTATGCGTTATGCGTTATGAGTAATGCGTTATGCGTTATGAGTAATGCGTGATCCGTTATGCGTTATGCGTTATGCGTTATACGTGATCCGTTATTCGTTATGCGTTATGCGTTATGCGTTGTGCGTTTTGCGTTATGCGTTATGCGTTATACGTGATCCGTTATGCGTTATGCGTTATGTGTTATGCGTGATCCGTTATGCGTTATGCGTTATGCGTTATGCTATATGCGTGATGCCTTATGCCTTATGCGTTATGCGTGATGCCTTATGCCTTATGCGTTATGCGTTATGCGTTTTGCGTTATGCGTTATGAGTAATGCGTTATGCGTTATGAGTAATGCGTGATCCGTTATGCGTTATGCGTTATGAGTAATGTGTGATCCGTTATGCGTTATGCGTTATGCGTTATGCGTTATGCGTTATACGTGATCCGTTATGTGTTATGCGTGATCCGTTATGCGTTATGCGTTATACGTTATGCGTTATGCGTTATGCGTTATGCGTTATGCGTTATGCGTTATGAGTAATGCGTTATGCGTTATGAGTAATGCGTGATCCGTTATGCGTTATGCGTTATGCGTTATACGTGATCCATTATGCGTTATGCGTTATGCGTTATGCGTTATGCGTTATGCGTTGTGCGTTTTGCGTTATGCGTTATGCGTTATGCGTTATGAGTAATGCGTGATCCGTTATGCGTTATGCGTTATGAGTAATGTGTGATCCGTTATGCGTTATGCGTTATGCGATTTGCGCTATGCGTTATGCGTTATACGTGATCCGTTATGCGTTATGCGTTATGCGTTATGCGTTATGCCTTATGCGTTATGCGTTATACGTGATCCGTTATGCGTTATGCGTTATGTGTTATGCGTGATCCGTTATGCGTTATGCGTTATGCGTTATGCGTTATGCGTTATGCGTTATGAAGTAAGGGTTATGGTTTATGCATTATGCGTTGTGCGTATGTGTTATGCGATATGCGTTATGCGTTATGCGTTATGCGTTATGCGTTATGCGTTATGCGTTATGCGTTATGCGTTATGCGTTACGCGTTATGCGTTATGCGTTATGCGTTATGCGTTATGCGTTATGCGTTATGCGTTATGCGTTATGCGTTATGCGTTATGCGTTATGCGTTATGCGTTATGCGTTATGCGTTATGCGTTATGCGTTATGGGTTATGCGTTATGCGTTATGCGCTATGCGTTGTGCGTTATAAGTTTGCGTTATGCGTTATGCGTTATGCGTTATACTTTATGCGTTATGCGTTATGCGTTATGCGTTATGCGTTATGCGTTATGCGTTATGCGTTATGCGTTATGCGTTATGCGTTATGCGTTATGCGTTATGCTTTATGCGTTATGCATTATGCGTTATTCGTGATCCGTTATGCGTTAGGCGTTATGGGTTTTCCGGTGTTCGTTATGCGTTGTGCATTATGCGTTATGTGTTATGAAGTAAGGGTTATGGTTTATGCATTATGCGATATGCGTCATGCATCAAGCCTTATGCGTTATGCGATATGCGATATGCGTCATGCATCCAGCCTTATGCGTTATGCGTTATGCGTTATGCGTTATGCGTTATGCGTTATGCGTTATGCGTTATGCGTTATGCGTTATGCTTTATGCGTTATGCATTATGCGTTATTCGTGATCCGTTATGCGTTAGGCGTTATGGGTTTTCCGGTGTTCGTTATGCGTTGTGCATTATGCGTTATGTGTTATGAAGTAAGGGTTATGGTTTATGCATTATGCGTTGTGCGCTATACGTTTGCGTTATGCGTTATGCGTTATGCATTATACGGTGTGCGTTATGCGTTATGCGTTATGCGGTATGAGTTACGCGTTATGCGTTATGCGTTATGCGTTATGCGTTTTGCGGTATTCGTTATGCGTTGTGCATTATGCCTTATGCATTGTGCGTTATGGGTTATGGGTTATGCGCTATGCAATATTCGTTGTGTTATGCGTTATGCGTTATGCGTTATGCGTTATGCGTTATACGTTGTGCGTTATGCGTTATGCGTTATGCGTTATGCGTTACGCGTTATGCGTTATGCGTTATGCGTTATGCGTTATGCGTTATGCGTTATGGGTTATTTTTTGTGCGTTATGCGTTATGAGTAATGCGTGATCCGTCATGCGTTATACGTTACGCTATATGCGTTATGCCTTATGCCTTATGCGTTATACGTAATGCGTTATGCGTTATGAGTAATGCTTGATCCGATATGCGTTATGCGTTATGCGTTATGTGTTATGCTGGATCCGTTATGCGTTATGCGTTATGCGTTATGCTTTATGCGTTACGCGTTATGGATTATGCGCTATGCAATATTCGTTGTGTTATGCGTTATGCGTTATGCGTTATGCGTTATGCGTTATACGTTATGCGTTATGCGTTATGCGTTATGCGTTATGCGTTATGCGTTATGCGTTATGCGTTATGCGTTATGCGTTATGCGTTATGCGTTATGGGTTATTTTTTGTGCGTTATGCGTTATGAGTAATGCGTGATCCGTCATGCGTTATGCGTTATGCTATATGCGTGATCCGTTATGCGTTATGCGTTATGCTTTTTGCGTTATGCGTTATGCGTTATGCGTTATACGTGATCCGTTATGTGTTTTGCGTGATCCGTTATGCGTTATGCGTTATACGTTATGCGTTATGCGTTATGCGTTATGCGTTATGCGTTATGAGTAATGCGTTATGCGTTATGAGTAATGCGTGATCCGTTATGCGTTATGCGTTATGCGTTATACGTGATCCGTTATGCGTTATGCGTTATTCGTTATGCGTTATGCGTTGTGCGTTTTGCGTTATGCGTTATGCGTTATACGTGATCTGTTATGCGTTATGCGTTATGTGTTATGCGTGATCCGTTATGCGTTATGCGTTATGCGTTATGCGTTATGCGTTATGCGTTACGCTATATGCGTGATGCCTTATGCCTTATGCGTTATGCGTTATGCGTTATGCGTTTTGCGTTATGCGTTATGCGTTATGAGTAATGCGTTATGCGTTATGAGTAATGCGTGATCCGTTATGCGTTATGCGTTATGAGTAATGTGTGATCCGTTATGCGTTATGCGTTATGCGATTTGCGCTATGCGTTATGCGTTATACGTGATCCGTTATGCGTTATGCGTTATGCGTTATGCGTTATACGTGATCCGTTATGCGTTATGCGTTATGCGTTATGCGTTATGCGTTATGCGTTATGCGTTATGCGTTGTGCGTTTTGCGTTATGCGTTATGCGTTATACGTGATCTGTTATGCGTTATGCGTTATGTGTTATGCGTGATCCGTTATGCGTTATGCGTTATGCGTTATGCGTTATGCGTTACGCTATATGCGTGATGCCTTATGCCTTATGCGTTATGCGTTATGCGTTTTGCGTTATGCGTTATGCGTTATGAGTAATGCGTTATGCGTTATGAGTAATGCGTGATCCGTTATGCGTTATGCGTTATGAGTAATGTGTGATCCGTTATGCGTTATGCGTTATGCGATTTGCGCTATGCGTTATGCGTTATACGTGATCCGTTATGCGTTATGCGTTATGCGTTATGCGTTATGCGTTATACGTGATCCGTTATGCGTTATGCGTTATGAGTAATGCGTGATCCGTTATGCGTTATGCGTTATGCGTTATGCGTTATGCGTTATGCGTTATGGGTTATTTTTTGTGCGTTATGCGTTATGAGTAATGCGTGATCCGTCATGCGTTATGCGTTATGCTATATGCGTGATGCCTTATGCCTTATGCGTTATGCGTTATGCGTTTTGCGTTATGCGTTATGCGTTATGAGTAATGCGTTATGCGTTATGAGTAATGCGTTATGCGTTATTAGTAATGCGTGATCCGTTATGCGTTATGCGTTATGAGTAATGCGTGATCCGTTATGCGTTATGCGTTATGCTTTTTGCGCTATGCGTTATGCGTTATGCGTTATGCGTTATACGTGATCCGTTATGTGTTTTGCGTGATCCGTTATGCGTTATGCGTTATACGTTATGCGTTATGCGTTATGCGTTATGCGTTATGCGTTATGAGTAATGCGTTATGCGTTATGAGTAATGCGTGATCCGTTATGCGTTATGCGTTATGCGTTATACGTGATCCGTTATGCGTTATGCGTTATGCGTTATGCGTTATGCGTTGTGCGTTTTGCGTTATGCGTTATGCGTTATACGTGATCTGTTATGCGTTATGCGTTATGTGTTATGCGTGATCCGTTATGCGTTATGCGTTATGCGTTATGCGTTATGCGTTATGCGTTACGCTATATGCGTGATGCCTTATGCGTTATGCGTTATGCGTTATGCGTTATGCGTTTTGCGTTATGCGTTATGCGTTATGAGTAATGCGTTATGCGTTATGAGTAATGCGTGATCCGTTATGCGTTATGCGTTATGAGTAATGTGTGATCCGTTATGCGTTATGCGTTATGCGATTTGCGCTATGCGTTATGCGTTATACGTGATCCGTTATGCGTTATGCGTTATGCGTTATGCGTTATACGTGATCCGTTATGCGTTATGCGTTATGCGTTATGCGTTATGCGTTATGCGTTATGCGTTATGCGTTGTGCGTATTGCGTTATGCGTTATGCGTTATACGTGATCTGTTATGCGTTATGCGTTATGTGTTATGCGTGATCCGTTATGCGTTATGCGTTATGCGTTATGCGTTATGCGTTATGCGTTATGCGTTATGCGTTACGCTATATGTGTGATGCCTTATGCCTTATGCGTTATGCGTTATGCGTTTTGCGTTATGCGTTATGCGTTATGAGTAATGCGTTATGCGTTATGAGTAATGCGTGATCCGTTATGCGTTATGCGTTATGAGTAATGTGTGATCCGTTATGCGTTATGCGTTATGCGATTTGCGCTATGCGTTATGCGTTATACGTGATCCGTTATGCGTTATGCGTTATGTGTTATGCGTTATGCGTTATACGTGATCCGTTATGCGTTATGCGTTATGTGTAATGCGTGATCCGTTATGCGTTATGCGTTATGCGTTATGCGTTATGTGTTATGCGTTATGGGTTATTTTTTGTGCGTTATGCGTTATGAGTAATGCGTGATCCGTCATGCGTTATGCGTTATGCTATATGCGTGATGCCTTATGCCTTATGCGTTATGCGTTATGCGTTTTGCGTTATGCGTTATGCGTTATGAGTAATGCGTTATGCGTTATGAGTAATGCGTTATGCGTTATTAGTAATGCGTGATCCGTTATGCGTTATGCGTTATGAGTAATGCGTGATCCGTTATGCGTTATGCGTTATGCTTTTTGCGCTATGCGTTATGCGTTATGCGTTATACGTGATCCGTTATGTGTTATGCGTGATCCGTTATGCGTTATGCGTTATACGTTATGCGTTATGCGTTATGCGTTATGCGTTATGCGTTATGAGTAATGCGTTATGCGTTATGAGTAATGCGTGATCCGTTATGCGTTATGCGTTATGCGTTATACGTGATCCGTTATGCGTTATGCGTTATGCGTTATGCGTTGTGCGTTTTGCGTTATGCGTTATGCGTTATACGTGATCCGTTATGCGTTATGCGTTATGTGTTATGCGTGATCCGTTATGCGTTATGCGTTATGCGTTATGCTATATGCGTGATGCCTTATGCCTTATGCGTTATGCGTGATGCCTTATGCCTTATGCGTTATGCGTTATGCGTTTTGCGTTATGCGTTATGAGTAATGCGTTATGCGTTATGAGTAATGCGTGATCCGTTATGCGTTATGCGTTATGAGTAATGTGTGATCCGTTATGCGTTATGCGTTATGCGTTATGCGTTATACGTGATCCGTTATGTGTTATGCGTGATCCGTTATGCGTTATGCGTTATACGTTATGCGTTATGCGTTATGCGTTATGCGTTATGCGTTATGCGTTATGAGTAATGCGTTATGCGTTATGAGTAATGCGTGATCCGTTATGCGTTATGCGTTATGCGTTATACGTGATCCATTATGCGTTATGCGTTATGCGTTATGCGTTATGCGTTATGCGTTGTGCGTGATCCGTTATGCGTTATGCGTTATGAGTAATGTGTGATCCGTTATGCGTTATGCGTTATGCGATTTGCGCTATGCGTTATGCGTTATACGTGATCCGTTATGCGTTATGCGTTATGCGTTATGCGTTATGCCTTATGCGTTATGCGTTATGCGTTATACGTGATCCGTTATGCGTTATGCGTTATGTGTTATGCGTGATCCGTTATGCGTTATGCGTTATGCGTTATGCGTTATGCGTTATGCGTTATGAAGTAAGGGTTATGGTTTATGCATTATGCGTTGTGCGTATGTGTTATGCGTTATGCGTTATGCGTTATGCGTTATGCGTTATGCGTTATGCGTTATGCGTTATGCGTTATGCGTTACGCGTTATGCGTTATGCGTTATGCGTTATGCGTTATGCGTTATGCGTTATGCGTTATGCGTTATGCGTTATGCGTTATGCGTTATGCGTTATGCGTTATGCGTTATGCGTTATGCGTTATGCGTTATGCGTTATGCGTTATGCGTTATGCGTTATAAGTTTGCGTTATGCGTTATGCTTTATGCGTTATGCATTATGCGTTATTCGTGATCCGTTATGCGTTAGGCGTTATGGGTTTTCCGGTGTTCGTTATGCGTTGTGCATTATGCGTTATGTGTTATGAAGTAAGGGTTATGGTTTATGCATTATGCGATATGCGTCATGCATCAAGCCTTATGCGTTATGCGATATGCGATATGCGTCATGCATCAAGCCTTATGCGTTATGCGTTATGCGTTATGCGTTATGCGTTATGCGTTATGCGTTATGCGTTATGCGTTATGCGTTATGCGTTATGCTTTATGCGTTAAGCATTATGCGTTATTCGTGATCCGTTATGCGTTAGGCGTTATGGGTTTTCCGGTGTTCGTTATGCGTTGTGCATTATGCGTTATGTGTTATGAAGTAAGGGTTATGGTTTATGCATTATGCGTTGTGCGCTATACGTTTGCGTTATGCGTTATGCGTTATGCATTATACGGTGTGCGTTATGCGTTATGCGTTATGCGGTATGAGTTACGCGTTATGCGTTATGCGTTATGCGTTATGCGTTTTGCGGTATTCGTTATGCGTTGTGCATTATGCCTTATGCATTGTGCGTTATGGGTTATGGGTTATGCGTTATGCTTTATGCGTTATTCATTTTGCGTTATGCGTTATTCGTTATGAGTTATGAGTTATAAGTTATGCGTAATGGGTTATGCCTTATGCGTTATGCGTATATGTTATGCGATATGCGTTATGCGTTATGCGTTATGCGTTATGCGTTATGCGTTATGCGTTATGCGTTATGCGTTATGCGTTATGCGTTATGCGTTATGCGTTATGCGTTATGCGTTATGCGTTATGCGTTATGCGTTATGCGTTATGCGTTATGCGTTATGCGTTATGCGTTATGCGTTATGCGTTATGCGTTATGCTTTATGCGTTATGCATTATGCGTTATACGGTATGCGTTATGCGTTATACAGTGTGCGTTATGCGTTATGCGTTATGCGGTATGAGTTACGCGTTATGCGTTATGCGTTATGCGTTATGCGTTTTGCGGTATTCGTTATGCGTTGTGCATTATGCCTTATGCGTTGTGCGTTATGGGTTATGGGTTATGCGTTATGAGTAATGCGTGATCCGTTATGCGTTATGCGTTATGAGTAATGTGTGATCCGTTATGCGTTATGCGTTATGCGATTTGCGCTATGCGTTATGCGTTATACGTGATCCGTTATGCGTTATGCGTTATGCGTTATGCGTTATGCGTTATACGTGATCCGTTATGCGTTATGCGTTATGTGTAATGCGTGATCCGTTATGCGTTATGCGTTATGCGTTATGCGTTATGTGTTATGCGTTATGGGTTATTTTTTGTGCGTTATGCGTTATGAGTAATGCGTGATCCGTCATGCGTTATGCGTTATGCTATATGCGTGATGCCTTATGCCTTATGCGTTATGCGTTATGCGTTTTGCGTTATGCGTTATGCGTTATGAGTAATGCGTTATGCGTTATGAGTAATGCGTTATGCGTTATTAGTAATGCGTGATCCGTTATGCGTTATGCGTTATGAGTAATGCGTGATCCGTTATGCGTTATGCGTTATGCTTTTTGCGCTATGCGTTATGCGTTATGCGTTATGCGTTATACGTGATCCGTTATGTGTTTTGCGTGATCCGTTATGCGTTATGCGTTATACGTTATGCGTTATGCGTTATGCGTTATGCGTTATGCGTTATGAGTAATGCGTTATGCGTTATGAGTAATGCGTGATCCGTTATGCGTTATGCGTTATGCGTTATACGTGATCCGTTATGCGTTATGCGTTATGCGTTATGCGTTATGCGTTGTGCGTTTTGCGTTATGCGTTATGCGTTATACGTGATCTGTTATGCGTTATGCGTTATGTGTTATGCGTGATCCGTTATGCGTTATGCGTTATGCGTTATGCGTTATGCGTTATGCGTTACGCTATATGCGTGATGCCTTATGCCTTATGCGTTATGCGTTATGCGTTATGCGTTTTGCGTTATGCGTTATGCGTTATGAGTAATGCGTTATGCGTTATGAGTAATGCGTGATCCGTTATGCGTTATGCGTTATGAGTAATGTGTGATCCGTTATGCGTTATGCGTTATGCGATTTGCGCTATGCGTTATGCGTTATACGTGATCCGTTATGCGTTATGCGTTATGCGTTATGCGTTATACGTGATCCGTTATGCGTTATGCGTTATGCGTTATGCGTTATGCGTTATGCGTTATGCGTTATGCGTTGTGCGTTTTGCGTTATGCGTTATGCGTTATACGTGATCTGTTATGCGTTATGCGTTATGTGTTATGCGTGATCCGTTATGCGTTATGCGTTATGCGTTATGCGTTATGCGTTATGCGTTACGCTATATGCGTGATGCCTTATGCCTTATGCGTTATGCGTTATGCGTTTTGCGTTATGCGTTATGCGTTATGAGTAATGCGTTATGCGTTATGAGTAATGCGTGATCCGTTATGCGTTATGCGTTATGAGTAATGTGTGATCCGTTATGCGTTATGCGTTATGCGATTTGCGCTATGCGTTATGCGTTATACGTGATCCGTTATGCGTTATGCGTTATGCGTTATGCGTTATACGTGATCCGTTATGCGTTATGCGTTATGTGTAATGCGTGATCCGTTATGCGTTATGCGTTATGCGTTATGCGTTATGTGTTATGCGTTATGGGTTATTTTTTGTGCGTTATGCGTTATGAGTAATGCGTGATCCGTCATGCGTTATGCGTTATGCTATATGCGTGATGCCTTATGCCTTATGCGTTATGCGTTATGCGTTTTGCGTTATGCGTTATGCGTTATGAGTAATGCGTTATGCGTTATGAGTAATGCGTTATGCGTTATTAGTAATGCGTGATCCGTTATGCGTTATGCGTTATGAGTAATGCGTGATCCGTTATGCGTTATGCGTTATGCTTTTTGCGCTATGCGTTATGCGTTATGCGTTATACGTGATCCGTTATGTGTTATGCGTGATCCGTTATGCGTTATGCGTTATACGTTATGCGTTATGCGTTATGCGTTATGCGTTATGCGTTATGAGTAATGCGTTATGCGTTATGAGTAATGCGTGATCCGTTATGCGTTATGCGTTATGCGTTATACGTGATCCGTTATGCGTTATGCGTTATGCGTTATGCGTTGTGCGTTTTGCGTTATGCGTTATGCGTTATACGTGATCCGTTATGCGTTATGCGTTATGTGTTATGCGTGATCCGTTATGCGTTATGCGTTATGCGTTATGCTATATGCGTGATGCCTTATGCCTTATGCGTTATGCGTGATGCCTTATGCCTTATGCGTTATGCGTTATGCGTTTTGCGTTATGCGTTATGAGTAATGCGTTATGCGTTATGAGTAATGCGTGATCCGTTATGCGTTATGCGTTATGAGTAATGTGTGATCCGTTATGCGTTATGCGTTATGCGTTATGCGTTATGCGTTATACGTGATCCGTTATGTGTTATGCGTGATCCGTTATGCGTTATGCGTTATACGTTATGCGTTATGCGTTATGCGTTATGCGTTATGCGTTATGCGTTATGAGTAATGCGTTATGCGTTATGAGTAATGCGTGATCCGTTATGCGTTATGCGTTATGCGTTATACGTGATCCATTATGCGTTATGCGTTATGCGTTATGCGTTATGCGTTATGCGTTGTGCGTGATCCGTTATGCGTTATGCGTTATGAGTAATGTGTGATCCGTTATGCGTTATGCGTTATGCGATTTGCGCTATGCGTTATGCGTTATACGTGATCCGTTATGCGTTATGCGTTATGCGTTATGCGTTATGCGTTATGCCTTATGCGTTATGCGTTATGCGTTATACGTGATCCGTTATGCGTTATGCGTTATGTGTTATGCGTGATCCGTTATGCGTTATGCGTTATGCGTTATGCGTTATGCGTTATGCGTTATGAAGTAAGGGTTATGGTTTATGCATTATGCGTTGTGCGTATGTGTTATGCGATATGCGTTATGCGTTATGCGTTATGCGTTATGCGTTATGCGTTATGCGTTATGCGTTATGCGTTACGCGTTATGCGTTATGCGTTATGCGTTATGCGTTATGCGTTATGCGTTATGCGTTATGCGTTATGCGTTATGCGTTATGCGTTATGCGTTATGCGTTATGCGTTATGCGTTATGCGTTATGCGTTATGCGTTATGCGTTATGCGTTATAAGTTTGCGTTATGCGTTATGCTTTATGCGTTATGCATTATGCGTTATTCGTGATCCGTTATGCGTTAGGCGTTATGGGTTTTCCGGTGTTCGTTATGCGTTGTGCATTATGCGTTATGTGTTATGAAGTAAGGGTTATGGTTTATGCGTTATGCGATATGCGTCATGCATCAAGCCTTATGCGTTATGCGATATGCGATATGCGTCATGCATCAAGCCTTATGCGTTATGCGTTATGCGTTATGCGTTATGCGTTATGCGTTATGCGTTATGCGTTATGCGTTATGCTTTATGCGTTAAGCATTATGCGTTATTCGTGATCCGTTATGCGTTAGGCGTTATGGGTTTTCCGGTGTTCGTTATGCGTTGTGCATTATGCGTTATGTGTTATGAAGTAAGGGTTATGGTTTATGCATTATGCGTTGTGCGCTATACGTTTGCGTTATGCGTTATGCGTTATGCATTATACGGTGTGCGTTATGCGTTATGCGTTATGCGGTATGAGTTACGCGTTATGCGTTATGCGTTATGCGTTATGCGTTTTGCGGTATTCGTTATGCGTTGTGCATTATGCCTTATGCATTGTGCGTTATGGGTTATGGGTTATGCGTTATGCTTTATGCGTTATTCATTTTGCGTTATGCGTTATTCGTTATGAGTTATGAGTTATAAGTTATGCGTAATGGGTTATGCCTTATGCGTTATGCGTATATGTTATGCGATATGCGTTATGCGTTATGCGTTATGCGTTATGCGTTATGCGTTATGCGTTATGCGTTATGCGTTATGCGTTATGCGTTATGCGTTATGCGTTATGCGTTATGCGTTATGCGTTATGCGTTATGCGTTATGCGTTATGCGTTATGCGTTATGCGTTATGCGTTATGCGTTATGCGTTATGCGTTATGCGTTATGCGTTATGCGTTATGCGTTATGCGTTATGCTTTATGCGTTATGCATTATGCGTTATACGGTATGCGTTATGCGTTATACAGTGTGCGTTATGCGTTATGCGTTATGCGGTATGAGTTACGCGTTATGCGTTATGCGTTATGCGTTATGCGTTTTGCGGTATTCGTTATGCGTTGTGCATTATGCCTTATGCGTTGTGCGTTATGGGTTATGGGTTATGCGTTATGCTTTATGCGTTATTCATTTTGCGTTATGCGTTATTCGTTATGAGTTATGAGTTATAAGTTATGCGTAATGGGTTATGCCTTATGCGTTATGCGTATATGTTATGCGATATGCGTTATGCGTTATGCGTTATGCGTTATGCGTTATGCGTTATGCGTTATGCGTTATGCGTTATGCGTTATGCGTTATGCGTTATGCGTTATGCGTTATGCGTTATGCGTTATGCGTTATGCGTTATGCGTTATGCGTTATGCGTTATGCGTTATGCGTTATGCGTTATGCTTTATGCGTTATGCATTATGCGTTATACGGTATGCGTTATGCGTTATACGTTATGCGTTATGCGTTATGCGTTATGGGTTATGCGTTATGCGTTATGGTTATGCGTTATGCGTTATGCGTTATGCGTTATGCGTTATGCGTTATGCGTTATGCGTTATGCGTTATGCGTTATGCGTTATGCGATATGCGTTATGCGTATGTGTTATGCGATATGCGTTATGCGTTATGCGTTATGCGTTATGCGTTATGCATAATGCATTATACGTTATGTATTATGCGTTATGCCTTATGCGTTATGCGATATGCGTCATGCATCAAGCCTTATGCGTTATGCGATATGCGATATGCGTCATGCATCAAGCCTTATGCGTTATGGGTTATGCGTTAACGTTATGCGTTTTGCGTTATGCGTTATGCGTTATGCGATATGCGTTATGCGTTATGGGTTATGCGTTATGCGTTATGCGTTATGCGTTATGCGTTATGCGTTATGCTTTATGCGTTATTCGTGATCCGTTATGCGTTAGGCGTTATGGGTTTTCCGGTGTTCGTTATGCGTTGTGCATTATGCGTTATGCGTTATTAAGTAAGGGTTATGGTTTATGCATTATGCGTTGTGCGCTATACGTTTGCGTTATGCGTTATGCGTTATGCGTTATACGGTATGCGTTATGCGTTATACGTTATTCTTTATGCGTTATGCGTTATGCGTTATGCGTTATGCATTATGCGTTATACGGTATGCGTTATGCGTTATACGTTATGCGTTATGCGTTATGCGTTATGGGTTATGCGTTATGCGTTATGGTTATGCGTTATGCGTTATACGGTATGCGTTATGCGTTATGCGTTATGCATTATGCGTTATGCGTTATGCGTTATGCGTTATGCGTTATGCGCTAGGCGTTGTGCGTTATAAGTATGCGTTATGCGTTATGCGTTATGCGTTATACTTTATGCGTTATGCGTTATGCGTTATGCGTTATGGATTATGCGTTTTGGGTTGTTCGTTATGCTTTATGCGTTGGGCGTTGTACGTTTGCATTATGCGTTATGCGTTATGCGTTATGCGTTATGCTTTATGCGTTATGCGTTATGCGTTATACGGTGTGCGTTATGCGTTATGCGTTATGTGTTATGAGTTACGCGTTATGCGTTATGCGTTTTGCGGTATTCGTTATGCGTTGTGCATTATGCCTTATGCGTTGTGCGTTATGGGTTATGGGTTATGCGTTATGCTTTATGCGTTATTCATTTTGCGTTATGCGTTATGCTTTATGCGTTATTCGTGATCCGTTATGCGTTAGGCGTTATGGGTTTTCCGGTGTTCGTTATGCGTTGTGCATTATGCGTTATGCGTTATTAAGTAAGGGTTATGGTTTATGCATTATGCGTTGTGCGCTATACGTTTGCGTTATGCGTTATGCGTTATGCGTTATACGGTATGCGTTATGCGTTATGCGTTATACGGTATGCGTTATGCGTTATACGTTATGCGTTATGCGTTATGCGTTATGCGTTTTGCGGTATTCGTTATGCGTTGTGCATTATGCCTTATGCGTTGTGCGTTATGGGTTATGGGTTGTGCGTTATGCTTTATGCGTTATTCATTTTGCGTTATGCGTTATTCGTTATGAGTTATGAGTTATAAGTTATGCGTAATGCGTTATGCCTTATGCGTTATGCGTATGTGTTATGCGATATGCGTTATGCGTTATGCGTTATGCGTTATGCGTTATGCGTTATGCGTTATGCGTTATGCGTTATGCGTTATGCGTTATGCGTTATGCGTTATGCGTTATGCGTTATGCGTTATGCGTTATGCGCTATGCGTTGTGCGTTATGTGTGATCCGTTATGCGTTATGCGTTATGCGTTATGCGTTATGCGTTATGCGTTATGCGTTATGCGTTATGCGTTATGCGCTAGGCGTTGTGCGTTATAAGTATGCGTTATGCGTTATGCGTTATGCGTTATACTTTATGCGTTATGCGTTATGCGTTATGCGTTATGGATTATGCGTTATGGGTTGTTCGTTATGCTTTATGCGTTGGGCGTTATAGGTTTGCATTATGCGTTATGCGTTATGCGTTATGCGTTATGCTTTATGCGTTATGCGTTATGCGTTATGCGTTATACGGTGTGCGTTATGCGTTATGCGTTATGTGTTATGAGTTACGCGTTATGCGTTATGCGTTTTGCGGTATTCGTTATGCGTTGTGCATTATGCCTTATGCGTTGTGCGTTATGGGTTATGGGTTATGCGTTATGCTTTATGCGTTATTCATTTTGCGTTATGCGTTATTCGTTATGAGTTATGAGTTATAAGTTATGCGTAATGCGTTATGCCTTATGCGTTATGCGTATGTGTTATGCGTTATGCGTTATGCGTTATGCGTTATGCGTTATGCGTTATGCTTTATGCGATATTCATTTTGCGTTATGCGTTATTCGTTATGAGTAATTAGTTATAAGTTATGCGTAATGCGTTATGCCTTATGCGTTATGCGTATGCGTTATGCGTTATGCGTTATGCGTTATGCGTTATGCGTTATGCGTTATGCGTTATGCGTTATGCGTTATGCGTTATGCGTTATGCGTTATGCGTTATGCGTTATGCGTTATGCGTTATGCGTTATGCGTTATGCGCTATGCGTTGTGCGTTATGCGTGATCCGTTATGCGTGATCCGTTATGCGTTATGCGTTATGCGTTATGCGTTATGCGTTATGCGTTATGCGTTATGCGTTATGCGTTATGCGTTATGGGTTATGCGTTATGCGTTATGCGCTATGCGTTGTGCGTTATAAGTTTGCGTTATGCGTTATGCGTTATGCGTTATACTTTATGCGTTATGCGTTATGCGTTATGCGTTATGGATTATGCGTTATGGGTTGTTCGTTATGCTTTATGCGTTGGGCGTTATACGTTTGCATTATGCGTTATGCCTTATGCGTTATGCGTATGTGTTATGCGATATGCGTTATGCGTTATGCGTTATGCGTTATGCGTTCTGCATAATGCGTTATACGTTATGTATTTTGCGTTATGCCTTATGCGTTATGCGATATGCGTCATGCATCAAGCCTTATGCGTTATGCGATATGCGATATGCGTCATGCATCAAGCCTTATGCGTTATGGGTTGTGCGTTAACGTTATGCGTTTGGCGTTATGCGTTATGCGTTATGCGTTATGCGTTATGCGTTATACGGTATGCGTTATGCGTTATGCGTTATGCGTTATGCGTTATACGGTGTGCGTTATGCGTTATGCGTTATGCGTTATGAGTTACGCGTTATGCGTTATGCGTTATGCGTTATGCGTTTTGCGGTATTCGTTATGCGTTGTTCATTATGCCTTATGCGTTGTGCGTTATGGGTTATGGGTTGTGCGTTATGCTTTATGCGTTATTCATTTTGCGTTATGCGTTATTCGTTATGAGTTATGAGTTATAAGTTATGCGTTATGCGTATGTGTTATGCGATATGCGTTATGCGTTATGCGTTATGCGTTATGCGTTATGCGTTATGCGTTATGCGTTATGCGTTATGCGTTATGCGTTATGCGTTATGCGTTATGCGTTATGCGTTATGCGTTATGCGTTATGCGTTATGCGTTATGCGTTATGCGTTATGCGCTATGCGTTGTGCGTTATGCGTGATCCGTTATGCGTTATGCGTTATGCGTTATGCGTTATGCGTTATGCGTTATGCGTTATGCGTTATGCGCTATGCTTTATGCGTTATGCGTTATGCGTTATGCGTTATACGGTGTGCGTTATGCGTTATGCGTTATGCGTTATGCGTTATGCGTTATGCGTTATGCGTTATGCGTTATGCGTTATGCGTTATGCGTTATGCGTTATGCGTTATGCGTTATGCGCTATGCGTTGTGCGTTATGCGTGATCCGTTATGCGTTATGCGTTATGCGTTATGCGTTATGCGTTATGCGTTATGCGTTATGCGTTATGCGTTATGCGCTATGCGTTGTGCGCTATGCGTTGTGCGTTATAAGTTTGCGTTATGCGTTATGCGTTATGCGTTATACTTTATGCGTTATGCGTTATGCGTTATGCGTTATGGATTATGCGTTATGGGTTGTTCGTTATGCTTTATGCGTTGGGCGTTATACGTTTGCATTATGCGTTATGCGTTATGCGTTATGCTTTATGCGTTATGCGTTATGCGTTATGCGTTATACGGTGTGCGTTATGCGTTATGCGTTATGTGTTATGAGTTACGCGTTATGCGTTATGCGTTTTGCGGTATTCGTTATGCGTTGTGCATTATGCCTTATGCGTTGTGCGTTATGGGTTATGGGTTATGCGTTATGCTTTATGCGTTATTCATTTTGCGTTATGCGTTATTCGTTATACGGTGTGCGTTATGCGTTATGCGTTATGCGTTATGAGTTACGCGTTATGCGTTATGCGTTATGCGTTATGCGTTATGCGTTATGGTTATGCGTTATGCGTTATGCGTTATGCGTTATGCGTTATGCGTATGTGTTATGCGATATGCGTTATGCGTTATGCGTTATGCATAATGCGTTATACGTTATGTATTATGCGTTATGCCTTATGCGTTATGCGATATGCGTCATGCATCAAGCCTTATGCGTTATGCGATATGCGATATGCGTCATGCATCAAGCCTTATGCGTTATGGGATATGCGTTAACGTTATGCGTTTTGCGTTATGCGTTATGCGTTATGCGTTATGCGTTATGCGTTATGCGTTATGCGTTGTGCGCTATACGTTTGCGTTATGCGTTATGCGTTATGCATTATACGGTGTGCGTTATGCGTTATGCGTTATGCGTTATGAGTTACGCGTTATGCGTTATGCGTTATGCGTTATGCGTTATGCGTTTTGCGGTATTCGTTATGCGTTGTGCATTATGCCTTATGCGTTGTGCGTTATGGGTTATGGGTTATGCGTTATGCTTTATGCGTTGTGCGTTATGCGTTATGCGTTATGCGTTATGCGTTATTCGTTATGCGTTATGCGTTATTCGTTATGAGTTATGAGTTATAAGTTATGCGTAATGGGTTATATCTTATGCGTTATGCGTATGTGTTATGCGATATGCGTTATGCGTTATGCGTTATGCGTTATGCGTTATGCGTTATGCGTTATGCGTTATGCGTTATGCGTTATGCGTTATGCGTTATGCGTTATGCGTTATGCGTTATGCGTTATGGGTTATGCGTTATGCGTTATGGTTATGCGTTATGCGTTATACGGTATGCGTTATGCGTTATACGTTATGCGTTATGCGTTATGCGTTATGCGTTTTGCGGTATTCGTTATGCGTTGTGCATTATGCCTTATGCGTTGTGCGTTATGGGTTATGGGTTGTGCGTTATGCTTTATGCGTTATTCATTTTGCGTTATGCGTTATTCGTTATGAGTTATGAGTTATAAGTTATGCGTAATGCGTTATGCCTTATGCGTTATGCGTATGTGTTATGCGATATGCGTTATGCGTTATGCGTTATGCGTTATGCGTTATGCGTTATGCGTTATGCGTTATGCGTTATGCGTTATGCGTTATGCGTTATGCGTTATGCCTTATGCGTTATGCGTTATGCGTTATGCGTTATGCGCTATGCGTTGTGCGTTATGCGTGATCCGTTATGCGTTATGCGTTATGCGTTATGCATTATGCGTTATGCGTTATGCGTTATGCGTTATGCGTTATGCGCTAGGCGTAGTGCGTTATAAGTATGCTTTATGCGTTATGCGTTATGCGTTATACTTTATGCGTTATGCGTTATGCGTTATGCGTTATGGATTATGCGTTATGGGTTGTTCGTTATGCTTTATGCGTTGGGCGTTATACGTTTGCATTATGCGTTATGCGTTATGCGTTATGCGTTATGCTTTATGCGTTATGCGTTATGCGTTATACGGTGTGCGTTATGCGTTATGCGTTATGTGTTATGAGTTACGCGTTATGCGTTATGCGTTTTGCGGTATTCGTTATGCGTTGTGCATTATGCCTTATGCGTTGTGCGTTATGGGTTATGGGTTATGCGTTATGCTTTATGCGTTATTCATTTTGCGTTATGCGTTATGCTTTATGCGTTATTCGTGATCCGTTATGCGTTAGGCGTTATGGGTTTTCCGGTGTTCGTTATGCGTTGTGCATTATGCGTTATGCGTTATTAAGTAAGGGTTATGGTTTATGCATTATGCGTTGTGCGCTATACGTTTGCGTTATGCGTTATGCGTTATGCGTTATACGGTATGCGTTATGCGTTATACGTTATGCTTTATGCGTTATGCGTTATGCGTTATGCGTTATGCATTATGCGTTATACGGTATGCGTTATGCGTTATACGTTATGCGTTATGCGTTATGCGTTATGGTTTATGCGTTATGCGTTATGGTTATGCGTTATGCGTTATACGGTATGCGTTATGCGTTATACGTTATGCGTTATGCGTTATGCGTTATGCGTTTTGCGGTATTCGTTATGCGTTGTGCATTATGCCTTATGCGTTGTGCGTTATGGGTTATGGGTTGTGCGTTATGCTTTATGCGTTATTCATTTTGCGTTATGCGTTATTCGTTATGAGTTATGAGTTATAAGTTATGCGTAATGCGTTATGCCTTATGCGTTATGCGTATGTGTTATGCGATATGCGTTATGCGTTATGCGTTATGCGTTATGCGTTATGCGTTATGCGTTATGCGTTATGCGTTATGCGTTATGCGTTATGCGTTATGCGTTATGCGTTATGCGTTATGCGTTATGCGCTATGCGTTGTGCGTTATGTGTGATCCGTTATGCGTTATGCGTTATGCGTTATGCGTTATGCGTTATGCGTTATGCGTTATGCGTTATGCGCTAGGCATTGTGCGTTATAAGTATGCGTTATGCGTTATGCGTTATGCGTTATACTTTATGCGTTATGCGTTATGCGTTATGCGTTATGGATTATGCGTTATGGGTTGTTCGTTATGCTTTATGCGTTGGGCGTTATACGTTTGCATTATGCGTTATGCGTTATGCGTTATGCGTTATGCTTTATGCGTTATGCGTTATGCGTTATGCGTTATACGGTGTGCGTTATGCGTTATGCGTTATGTGTTATGAGTTACGCGTTATGCGTTATGCGTTTTGCGGTATTCGTTATGCGTTGTGCATTATGCCTTATGCGTTGTGCGTTATGGGTTATGGGTTATGCGTTATGCTTTATGCGTTATTCATTTTGCGTTATGCGTTATTCGTTATGAGTTATGAGTTATAAGTTATGCGTAATGCGTTATGCCTTATGCGTTATGCGTATGTGTTATGCGTTATGCGTTATGCGTTATGCGTTATGCGTTATGCTTTATGCGATATTCATTTTGCGTTATGCGTTATTCGTTATGAGTAATTAGTTATAAGTTATGCGTAATGCGTTATGCCTTATGCGTTATGCGTATGCGTTATGCGTTATGCGTTATGCGTTATGCGTTATGCGTTATGCGTTATGCGTTATGCGTTATGCGTTATGCGTTATGCGTTATGCGTTATGCGTTATGCGTTATGCGTTATGCGTTATGCGTTATGCGTTATGCGTTATGCGTTATGCGTTATGCGTTATGCGTTATGCGTTATGCGTTATGCGTTATGCGCTATGCGTTGTGCGTTATGCGTGATCCGTTATGCGTTATGCGTTATGCGTTATGCGTTATGCGTTATGCGTTATGCGTTATGCGTTATGCGTTATGCGTTATGCGTTATGGGTTATGCGTTATGCGTTATGCGCTATGCGTTGTGCGATATAAGTTTGCGTTATGCGTTATGCGTTATGCGTTATACTTTATGCGTTATGCGTTATGCGTTATGCGTTATGGATTATGCGTTATGGGTTGTTCGTTATGCTTTATGCGTTGGGCGTTATACGTTTGCATTATGCGTTATGCCTTATGCGTTATGCGTATGTGTTATGCGATATGCGTTATGCGTTATGCGTTATGCGTTATGCGTTATGCGTTCTGCATAATGCGTTATACGTTATGTATTTTGCGTTATGCCTTATGCGTTATGCGATATGCGTCATGCATCAAGCCTTATGCGTTATGCGATATGTGATATGCGTCATGCATCAAGCCTTATGCGTTATGGGTTGTGCGTTAACGTTATGCGTTTGGCGTTATGCGTTATGCGTTATGCGTTATGCGTTATGCGTTATGCGTTATGCGTTATGCGTTATACGGTATGCGTTATGCGTTATGCGTTATGCGTTATGCGTTATACGGTGTGCGTTATGCGTTATGCGTTATGAGTTACGCGTTATGCGTTATGCGTTATGCGTTATGCGTTTTGCGGTATTCGTTATGCGTTGTGCATTATGCCTTATGCGTTGTGCGTTATGGGTTATGGGTTGTGCGTTATGCTTTATGCGTTATTCATTTTGCGTTATGCGTTATGCGTTATGCGTTATGCGTTATGCGTATGTGTTATGCGATATGCGTTATGCGTTATGCGTTATGCGTTATGCGTTATGCGTTATGCGTTCTGCATAATGCGTTATACGTTATGTATTTTGCGTTATGCCTTATGCGTTATACTTTATGCGTTATGCGTTATGCGTTATGCGTTATGGATTATGCGTTATGGGTTGTTCGTTATGCTTTATGCGTTGGGCGTTATACGTTTGCATTATGCGTTATGCGTTATGCGTTATGCGTTATGCGTTATGCGTTATGCTTTATGCGTTATGCGTTATGCGTTATACGGTGTGCGTTATGCGTTATGCGTTATGTGTTATGAGTTACGCGTTATGCGTTATGCGTTTTGCGGTATTCGTTATGCGTTGTGCATTATGCCTTATGCGTTGTGCGTTATGGGTTATGGGTTATGCGTTATGCTTTATGCGTTATTCATTTTGCGTTATGCGTTATGCTTTATGCGTTATTCGTGATCCGTTATGCGTTAGGCGTTATGGGTTTTCCGGTGTTCGTTATGCGTTGTGCATTATGCGTTATGCGTTATTAAGTAAGGGTTATGGTTTATGCATTATGCGTTGTGCGCTATACGTTTGCGTTATGCGTTATGCGTTATGCGTTATACGGTATGCGTTATGCGTTATACGTTATGCTTTATGCGTTATGCGTTATGCGTTATGCGTTATGCATTATGCGTTATACGGTATGCGTTATGCGTTATACGTTATGCGTTATGCGTTATGCGTTATGGGTTATGCGTTATGCGTTATGGTTATGCGTTATGCGTTATACGGTATGCGTTATGCGTTATACGTTATGCGTTATGCGTTATGCGTTATGCGTTATGCGTTATGCGTTATGCGTTGTGCATTATGCCTTATGCGTTGTGCGTTATGGGTTATGGGTTGTGCGTTATGCTTTATGCGTTATTCATTTTGCGTTATGCGTTATTCGTTATGAGTTATGAGTTATAAGTTATGCGTAATGCGTTATGCCTTATGCGTTATGCGTATGTGTTATGCGATATGCGTTATGCGTTATGCGTTATGCGTTATGCGTTATGCGTTATGCGTTATGCGTTATGCGTTATGCGTTATGCGTTATGCGTTATGCGTTATGCGTTATGCGCTATGCGTTGTGCGTTATGTGTGATCCGTTATGCGTTATGCGTTATGCGTTATGCGTTATGCGTTATGCGTTATGCGTTATGCGTTATGCGCTAGGCGTTGTGCGTTATAAGTATGCGTTATGCGTTATGCGTTATGCGTTATACTTTATGCGTTATGCGTTATGCGTTATGCGTTATGGATTATGCGTTATGGGTTGTTCGTTATGCTTTATGCGTTGGGCGTTATACGTTTGCATTATGCGTTATGCGTTATGCGATATGCGTCATGCATCAAGCCTTATGCGTTATGCGATATGCGTTATACGGTGTGCGTTATGCGTTATGCGTTATGTGTTATGAGTTACGCGTTATGCGTTATGCGTTTTGCGGTATTCGTTATGCGTTGTGCATTATGCCTTATGCGTTGTGCGTTATGGGTTATGGGTTATGCGTTATGCTTTATGCGTTATTCATTTTGCGTTATGCGTTATTCGTTATGAGTTATGAGTTATAAGTTATGCGTAATGCGTTATGCCTTATGCGTTATGCGTATGTGTTATGCGTTATGCGTTATGCGTTATGCGTTATGCGTTATGCGTTATGCTTTATGCGATATTCATTTTGCGTTATGCGTTATTCGTTATGAGTAATTAGTTATAAGTTATGCGTAATGCGTTATGCCTTATGCGTTATGCGTATGCGTTATGCGTTATGCGTTATGCGTTATGCGTTATGCGTTATGCGTTATGCGTTATGCGTTATGCGTTATGCGTTATGCGTTATGCGTTATGCGTTATGCGTTATGCGTTATGCGTTATGCGTTATGCGTTATGCGTTATGCGTTATGCGTTATGCGTTATGCGTTATGCGTTATGCGTTATGCGCTATGCGTTGTGCGTTATGCGTGATCCGTTATGCGTTATGCGTTATGCGTTATGCGTTATACGGTATGCGTTATGCGTTATGCGTTATGCGTTTTGCTTTATGCGTTATGCGTTATGCTTTATGCGTTATGCGTTATACGTTTGCGTTATGCGTTATGCGATATGCTTTATGCGTTATGCGTTATGAGTTATGCGTTATGCGTTGTGCGTTATGCGTTATGCGTTATGCGTTATGCGTTATGCGTTATGCGTTATGCTTTATGCGTTATGCGTTATGCGTTATGCGTTATGCGTTATGCGTTATATGTTATGCGTTATGCGTTATGCGTTATGCGTTGTGCGTTATGCGTTATGCGTTATGCGTTATGCGTTATGTGTTATGCTTTATGCGTTGTGCGTTATACGGTGTGCGTTATGCGTTATGCGTTATGAGTTATGCGTTATGCGTTATGCGTTATGCGTTATGCGTTTTGCGGTATTCGTTATGCGTTGTGCATTATGCCTTATGCGTTGTGCGTTATGGGTTATGATTTATGCGTTATGCGATATGCGTTATGCGTTATGCGTTATGCGTTATGCGTTATGCGTTATGTGTTATGCTTTATGCGTCATGCGTGATCCGTTATGCGTTAGGCGTTATGCGATTTGCGGTATTCGTTAAGCGTTGTGCATTATGCGTTATGCGTTATGCGTTAAGGGTTATGGGTTATGCGTTATGCTTTATGCGTTATGCGTTATGCGTTATGCGTATGTGTTATGCGATATGCGTTATGCGTTATGCGTTATGCGTTATGCGTTATGCGTTATGCTTTATGCGTCATGCGTGATCCGTTATGCGTTAGGCGTTATTCGATTTGCGGTATTCGTTAAGCGTTGTGCATTATGCGTTATGCGTTATGCGTTAAGGGTTATGGGTTATGCGTTATGCTTTATGCGTTATTCACTTTGCGTTATGCGTTATTCGTTATGAGTTATGAGTTATAAGTTATGCGTAATGCGTTATGCCTTATGCGTTATGCATTATGCGTTATGCGTTATGCGTTATGCGTTATGCGTTATGCGTTATGCGTTGTGCGTTATACGTTTGCTTTATGCGTTATGCGTTATGCGTTATGCGTTATGCGTTATGCGTTATGCGTTATGGGTTATGCGTTATGCGTTATGCGTTATGCGTTAAGGGTTATGGGTTATGCGTTATGCTTTATGCGTTATGCGTTATGCGTTATGCGTTATGCGTTATGCGTTATGGGTTATGCGTTATGCGTTATGGTTATGCGTTATGCGTTATGCGTTATGCGTTATGCGTTATGCGTTATGCTTTATGCGTTATTCGTGATCCGTTATGCGTTAGGCGTTATGGGTTTTCCGGTGTTCGTTATGCGTTATGCGTTATGCGTTATGCGTTATGCGTTATGCGTTATGCGTTATGCGTTATGCGTTATACGGTATGCATTATGCGTTATACGTTATGCGTTATGCGTTATGCGTTATGCGTTATGCGTTTTGCGGTATTCGTTATGCGTTGTGCATTATGCCTTATGCGTTGTGCGATATGGGTTATGGGTTATGCGTTATGCTTTATGCGTTATTCATTTTGCGTTATGCGTTATTCGTTATGAGTTATGAGTTATAAGTTATGCGTAATGCGTTATGCCTTATGCGTTATGCGTATGTGTTATGCGATATGCGTTATGCGTTATGCGTTATGCGTTATGCGTTATGCGTTATGCGTTATGCGTTATGCGGTATGCGTTATGCGTTATGCGTTATGCGTTATGCGTTATGCGTTATGCGTTATGCGTTATGCGTTATGCGTTATGCGTTATGCGTTATGCGTTATGCGCTATGCGTTGTGCGTTATGCGTGATCCGTTATGCGTTATGCGTTATGCGTTATGCGTTATGCGTTATGCGTTATGCGTTATGCGTTATGCGTTATGCGTTATGCGTTATGCGTTATGCGTTATGCGTTATGCGTTATGCGTTATGCGTTATGCGTTATGCGTTATGCGTTATGCGTTATGCGCTATGCGTTGTGCGTTATAAGTTTGCGTTATGCGTTATGCGTTATGCGTTATACTTTATGCGTTATGCGTTATGCGTTATGCGTTATGGATTATGCGTTATGGGTTGTTCGTTATGCTTTATGCGTTGGGCGTTATACGTTTGCATTATGCGTTATGCGTTATGCATTATGCTTTATGCGTTATGCGTTATGCGTTATGCGTTATACGGTGTGCGTTATGCGTTATGCGTTATGCGTTATGAGTTACGCGTTATGCGTTATGCGTTTTGCGGTATTCGTTATGCGTTGTGCATTATGCCTTATGCGTTGTGCGTTATGGGTTATGGGTTATGCGTTATGCTTTATGCGTTATTCATTTTGCGTTATGCGTTATTCGTTATGAGTTATGAGTTATAAGTTATGCGTAATGCGTTATGCGTTATGCGTTATGCGTTATGCGGTATGCGTTATGCGTTATGCGTTATGCGTTATGCGTTATGCGTTATGCGTTATGCGTTATGCGTTATGCGTTATGCGTTATGCGTTATGCGTTATGCGCTATGCGTTGTGCGTTATGCGTGATCCGTTATGCGTTATGCGTTATGCGTTATGCGTTATGCGTTATGCGTTATGCGTTATGCGTTATGCGTTATGCGTTATGCGTTATGCGTTATGCGCTATGCGTTGTGCGTTATAAGTTTGCGTTATGCGTTATGCGTTATGCGTTATACTTTATGCGTTATGCGTTATGCGTTATGCGTTATGGATTATGCGTTATGGGTTGTTCGTTATGCTTTATGCGTTGGGCGTTATACGTTTGCATTATGCGTTATGCGTTATGCGTTATGCGTTATGCGTTATGCGTTATGCGTTATGCGTTATACGGTATGCATTATGCGTTATACGTTATGCGTTATGCGTTATGCGTTATGCGTTATGCGTTTTGCGGTATTCGTTATGCGTTGTGCATTATGCCTTATGCGTTGTGCGATATGGGTTATGGGTTATGCGTTATGCTTTATGCGTTATTCATTTTGCGTTATGCGTTATTCGTTATGAGTTATGAGTTATAAGTTATGCGTAATGCGTTATGCCTTATGCGTTATGCGTATGTGTTATGCGATATGCGTTATGCGTTATGCGTTATGCGTTATGCGTTATGCGTTATGCGTTATGCGTTATGCGGTATGCGTTATGCGTTATGCGTTATGCGTTATGCGTTATGCGTTATGCGTTATGCGATATGCGTTATGCGTTATGCGTTATGCGTTATGCGTTATGCGCTATGCGTTGTGCGTTATGCGTGATCCGTTATGCGTTATGCGTTATGCGTTATGCGTTATGCGTTATGCGTTATGCGTTATGCGTTATGCGTTATGCGTTATGCGTTATGCGTTATGCGTTATGCGTTATGGGTTATGCGTTATGCGTTATGGGTTATGCGTTATGCGTTATGGTTATGCGTTATGCGTTATGCGTTATGCGTTATGCGTTATGCGTTATGCGTTATGCGTTATGCGTTATGCGTTATGCGTTATGCGTTATACGGTATGCATTATGCGTTATACGTTATGCGTTATGCGTTATGCGTTATGCGTTATGCGTTTTGCGGTATTCGTTATGCGTTGTGCATTATGCCTTATGCGTTGTGCGATATGGGTTATGGGTTATGCGTTATGCTTTATGCGTTATTCATTTTGCGTTATGCGTTATTCGTTATGAGTTATGAGTTATAAGTTATGCGTTATGCGTTATGCGTTATGCGTTATGCGTTATGCGTTATGCGCTATGCGTTGTGCGTTATGCGTGATCCGTTATGCGTTATGCGTTATGCGTTATGCGTTATGCGTTATGCGTTATGCGTTATGCGTTATGCGTTATGCGTTATGCGTTATGCGTTATGCGTTATGCGTTATGCGCTATGCGTTGTGCGTTATAAGTTTGCGTTATGCGTTATGCGTTATGCGTTATGCGTTATGCGATATGGATTATGCGTTATGGGTTGTTCGTTATGCTTTATGCGTTGGGCGTTATACGTTTGCATTATGCGTTATGCGTTATGCTTTATGCGTTATGCGTTATGCGTTATGCGTTATGCGTTATGCGGTATGCGTTATGCGTTATGCGTTATGCGTTATGCGTTATGCGTTATGCGTTATGCGTTATGCGTTATGCGTTATGCGCTATGCGTTGTGCGTTATGCGTGATCCGTTATGCGTTATGCGTTATGCGTTATGCGTTATGCGTTATGCGTTATGCGTTATGCGTTATGCGTTATGCGTTATGCGTTATGCGTTATGCGTTATGCGTTATGGGTTATGCGTTATGCGTTATGGGTTATGCGTTATGCGTTATGGTTATGCGTTATGCGTTATGCGTTATGCGTTATGCGTTATGCGTTATGCGTTATGCGTTATGCGTTATGCGTTATGCGTTATGCGTTATGCGTTATGCGTTATGCGTTATGGGTTATGCGTTATGCGTTATGGGTTATGCGTTATGCGTTATGGTTATGCGTTATGCGTTATGCGTTATGCGTTATGCGTTATGCGTTATGCGTTATGCGTTATGCGTTATGCGTTATGCGTTATGCGTTATGCGTTATGGGTTATGCGTTATGCGTTATGCGTTATGCGTTATGCGTTATGCGTTATGCGTTATGCGTTATGCGTTATGCGTTATGCGTTATGCGTTATGCGTTATGCGTTATACGGTATGCATTATGCGTTATACGTTATGCGTTATGCGTTATGCGTTATGCGTTATGCGTTTTGCGGTATTCGTTATGCGTTGTGCATTATGCCTTATGCGTTGTGCGATATGGGTTATGGGTTATGCGTTATGCTTTATGCGTTATTCATTTTGCGTTATGCGTTATTCGTTATGAGTTATGAGTTATAAGTTATGCGTAATGCGTTATGCCTTATGCGTTATGCGTATGTGTTATGCGATATGCGTTATGCGTTATGCGTTATGCGTTATGCGTTATGCGTTATGCGTTATGCGGTATGCGTTATGCGTTATGCGTTATGCGTTATGCGTTATGCGTTATGCGTTATGCGTTATGCGTTATGCGTTATGCGTTATGCGTTATGCGTTATGCGCTATGCGTTGTGCGTTATGCGTGATCCGTTATGCGTTATGCGTTATGCGTTATGCGTTATGCGTTATGCGTTATGCGTTATGCGTTATGCGTTATGCGTTATGCGTTATGCGTTATGCGTTATGCGCTATGCGTTGTGCGTTATAAGTTTGCGTTATGCGTTATGCGTTATGCGTTATACTTTATGCGTTATGCGTTATGCGTTATGCGTTATGGATTATGCGTTATGGGTTGTTCGTTATGCTTTATGCGTTGGGCGTTATACGTTTGCATTATGCGTTATGCGTTATGCATTATGCTTTATGCGTTATGCGTTATGCGTTATGCGTTATACGGTGTGCGTTATGCGTTATGCGTTATGCGTTATGAGTTACGCGTTATGCGTTATGCGTTTTGCGGTATTCGTTATGCGTTGTGCATTATGCCTTATGCGTTGTGCGTTATGGGTTATGGGTTATGCGTTATGCTTTATGCGTTATTCATTTTGCGTTATGCGTTATTCGTTATGAGTTATGAGTTATAAGTTATGCGTAATGCGTTATGCCTTATGCGTTATGCGTATGTGTTCTGCGATATGCGTTATGCGTTATGCGTTATGCGTTATGCGTTATGCGTTATGCGTTCTGCATAATGCGTTATACGTTATGTATTATGCGTTATGCCTTATGCGTTATGCGATATGCGTCATGCATCAAGCCTTATGCGTTATGCGATATGCGATATGCGTCATGCATCAAGCCTTATGCGTTATGGGTTGTGCGTTAACGTTATGCGTTTTGCGTTATGCGTTATGCGTTATGCGTTATGCGTTATGCGTTATGCCTTATGCGTTATGCGTATGTGTTATGCGATATGCGTTATGCGTTATGCGTTATGCGTTATGCGTTATGCGTTATGCGTTATGCTTTATGCGTTATGCGTTATGCGTTATGCGTTATGGGTTATGCGTTATGCGTTATATGATATGCGTTATGGGTTATGCGTTGTGCGTTATACGATTGCGTTATGCGTTATGCGTTATGCGTTATGCATTATGCGTTATACGGTATGCGTTATGCGTTATACGTTATGCGTTATGCGTTATGCGTTATGGGTTATGCGTTATGCGTTATGGTTATGCGTTATGCGTTATGCGTTATGCGTTATGCGTTATGCGTTATGCGTTATGCGTTATGCGTTATGCGTTATGCGTCATGCGTTATGCATTATGCGTTATACGGTATGCGTTATGCGTTATACGTTATGCGTTATGCGTTATGCGTTATGGGTTATGCGTTATGCGTTATGGTTATGCGTTATGCGTTATGCGTTATGCGTTATGCGTTATGCGTTATGCGTTATGCGTTATGCGTTATGCGTTATGCGTTATACGGTATGCATTATGCGTTATACGTTATGCGTTATGCGTTATGCGTTATGCGTTATGCGTTTTGCGGTATTCGTTATGCGTTGTGCATTATGCCTTATGCGTTGTGCGATATGGGTTATGGGTTATGCGTTATGCTTTATGCGTTATTCATTTTGCGTTATGCGTTATTCGTTATGAGTTATGAGTTATAAGTTATGCGTAATGCGTTATGCCTTATGCGTTATGCGTATGTGTTATGCGATATGCGTTATGCGTTATGCGTTATGCGTTATGCGTTATGCGTTATGCGTTATGCGTTATGCGGTATGCGTTATGCGTTATGCGTTATGCGTTATGCGTTATGCGTTATGCGTTATGCGATATGCGTTATGCGTTATGCGTTATGCGTTATGCGTTATGCGCTATGCGTTGTGCGTTATGCGTGATCCGTTATGCGTTATGCGTTATGCGTTATGCGTTATGCGTTATGCGTTATGCGTTATGCGTTATGCGTTATGCGTTGTGCGATATGGGTTATGGGTTATGCGTTATGCTTTATGCGTTATTCATTTTGCGTTATGCGTTATTCGTTATGAGTTATGAGTTATAAGTTATGCGTTATGCGTTATGCGTTATGCGTTATGCGTTATGCGTTATGCGTTATGCGCTATGCGTTGTGCGTTATGCGTGATCCGTTATGCGTTATGCGTTATGCGTTATGCGTTATGCGTTATGCGTTATGCGTTATGCGTTATGCGTTATGCGTTATGCGTTATGCGTTATGCGTTATGCGTTATGCGTTATGCGTTATGCGTTATGCGCTATGCGTTGTGCGTTATAAGTTTGCGTTATGCGTTATGCGTTATGCGTTATGCGTTATGCGATATGGATTATGCGTTATGGGTTGTTCGTTATGCTTTATGCGTTGGGCGTTATACGTTTGCATTATGCGTTATGCGTTATGCTTTATGCGTTATGCGTTATGTTTTATGCGTTATGCGTTATACGGTGTGCGTTATGCGTTATGCGTTATGCGTTATGAGTTACGCGTTATGCGTTATGCGTTTTGCGGTATTCGTTATGCGTTGTGCATTATGCCTTATGCGTTGTGCGTTATGGGTTATGGGTTATGCGTTATGCTTTATGCGTTTTTCATTTTGCGTTATGCGTTATTCGTTATGAGTTATGAGTTATAAGTTATGCGTAATGCGTTATGCCTTATGCGTTATGCGTATGTGTTATGCGATATGCGTTATGCGTTATGCGTTATGCGTTATGCGTTATGCGTTCTGCATAATGCGTTATACGTTATGTATTATGCGTTATGCCTTATGCGTTATGCGATATGCGTCATGCATCAAGCCTTATGCGTTATGCGATATGCGATATGCGTCATGCATCAAGCCTTATGCGTTATGGGTTGTGCGTTAACGTTATGCGTTATGCGTTATGCGTCATGCGTTATGCGTTATGCGTTATGCGTTATGCGTTATGCGTTATGCGTTATGCGTTATGCGTTATGCGTTATGCGTTATGCGTTATGCGTTATGCGTTATGCGTTATGCTTTATGCGTTATGCATTATGCGTTATTCGTGATCCGTTATGCGTTAGGCGTTATGGGTTTTCCGGTGTTCGTTATGCGTTGTGCATTATGCGTTATGCGTTATGAAGTAAGGGTTATGGTTTATGCATTATGCGTTGTGCGCTATACGTTTGCGTTATGCGTTATGCGTTATGCGTTATACGGTATGCGTTATGCGTTATACGTTATGCGTTATGCGTTATGCGTTATGCGTTATGCGTTATGCATTATGCGTTATACGGTATGCGTTATGAGTTATACGTTATGCGTTATGCGTTATGCGTTATGGGTTATGCGTTATGCGTTATGGTTATGCGTTATGCGTTATGCGTTATGCGTTATGCGTTATGCGTTTTGCTTTATGCGTTATGCGTTATGCGTTATGCGTTATGCGTTATGCGTTATGCGTTATGCGTTATGCGTTATGCGTTATGCATTATGCGTTATACGGTATGCGTTATGAGTTATACGTTATGCGTTATGCGTTATGCGTTATGGGTTATGCGTTATGCGTTATGGTTATGCGTTATGCGTTATGCGTTATGCGTTATGCGTTATGCGTTTTGCTTTATGCGTTATGCGTTATGCGTTATGCGTTATGCGTTATGCGTTATGCGTTATGCGTTATGCGTTATGCGTTATGCGTTGTGCGTTATGCGTTATGCGTTATGCGTTATGCGTTATGCGTTATGCGTTATGCGTTATGACTTATGCGTTATGCTTTATGCGTTATGCGTTATGCGTTATGCGTTATGCGTTATGCGTTATGCGTTATGCGTTATGCGTTACATGTTATGCGTTATGCGTTATGCGTTATGCGTTGTGCGTTATACGTTTGCGTTATGCGTTATGCGTTATGCGTTATACGGTATGCGTTATGCGTTATGCTTTATGCGTTATGCGTTATGCGGTATGCGTTATACGGTGTGCGTTATGCGTTATGCGTTATGAGTTATGCGTTGTGCGTTATACGTTTGCGTTATGCGTTATGCGTTATGCTTTATGCGTTATGCGTTATGCGTTATGGGTTGTGCGTTAACGTTATGCGTTATGCGTTATGCGTCATGCGTTATGCGTTATGCGTTATGCGTTATGCGTTATGCGTTATGCGTTATGCGTTATGCGTTATGCGTTATGCGTTATGCGTTATGCGTTATGCGTTATGCGTTATGCGTTATGCGTTATGCTTTATGCGTTATGCATTATGCGTTATTCGTGATCCGTTATGCGTTAGGCGTTATGGGTTTTCCGGTGTTCGTTATGCGTTGTGCATTATGCGTTATGCGTTATGAAGTAAGGGTTATGGTTTATGCATTATGCGTTGTGCGCTATACGTTTGCGTTATGCGTTATGCGTTATGCGTTATACGGTATGCGTTATGCGTTATACGTTATGCGTTATGCGTTATGCGTTATGCGTTATGCGTTATGCATTATGCGTTATACGGTATGCGTTATGAGTTATACGTTATGCGTTATGCGTTATGCGTTATGGGTTATGCGTTATGCGTTATGGTTATGCGTTATGCGTTATGCGTTATGCGTTATGCGTTATGCGTTTTGCTTTATGCGTTATGCGTTATGCGTTATGCGTTATGCGTTATGCGTTATGCGTTATGCGTTATGCGTTATGCGTTATGCGTTATGCGTTATGCGTTATGCGTTATGCGTTATGCGTTATGCGTTATGCGTTAAGCGTTATGCGTTATGCGTTATGCGTTATGCGTTATGCGTTATGGGTTATGCGTTATGCGTTATGCGTTATGCGTTATGCGTTATGCGTTATGCGTTGTGCGTTATACGTTTGCGTTATGCGTTGTGCGTTATACGTTTGCGTTATGCGTTATGCGTTATGCTTTATGCGTTATGCGTTATGAGTTATGCGTTATGCGTTGTGCGTTATGCGTTATGCGTTATGCGTTATGTGTTATGCGTTATGCGTTATGCCTTATGCGTTATGCTTTATGCGTTATGCGTTATGCGTTATGCGTTATGCGTTATGCGTTATGCGTTATGCGTTATGCGTTATGCGTTATGCGTTATGCGTTATGCGTTATGGGTTATGCGTTATGCGTTATGCGTTATGCGTTATGCGTTATGCGTTATGCGTTGTGCGTTATACGTTTGCGTTATGCGTTATGCGTTATGCTTTATGCGTTATGCGTTATGAGTTATGCGTTATGCGTTGTGCGTTATGCGTTATGCGTTATGCGTTATGTGTTATGCGTTAAGCGTTATGCCTTATGCGTTATGCTTTATGCGTTATGCGTTATGCGTTATGCGTTATACGTTATGCGTTATGCGTTATGCGTTATGCGTTATGCGTTATGCGTTATGCGTTATGCGTTATGCGTTGTGCGTTATACGTTTGCGTTATGCGTTATGGGTTATGCTTTATGCGTTATGCGTTATGAGTTATGCGTTATGCGTTGTGCGTTATGCGTTATGCGTTATGCGTTATGCGTTATGCGTTATGCGTTATGCCTTATGCGTTATGCTTTATGCGTTATGCGTTATGCGTTATGCGTTATGCGTTATGCGTTATGCGTTATGCGTTATATGTTATGCGTTATGCGTTATGCGTTATGCGTTGTGCGTTATACGTTTGCGTTATGCGTTATGCGTTATGCGTTATACGGTATGCGTTATGCGTTATGCTTTATGCGTTATGCGTTATGCGGTATGCGTTATACGGTGTGCGTTATGCGTTATGCGTTATGAGTTATGCGTTGTGCGTTATACGTTTGCGTTATGCGTTATGCGTTATGCTTTATGCGTTATGCGTTATGCGTTATGCGTTATGCGTTATGCGTTATGCGTTATGCGTTATGCGTTATGCGTTGTGCGTTATACGCTTGCGTTATGCGTTATGCGTTATGCTTTATGCGTTATGCGTTATGAGTTATGCGTTATGCGTTGTGCGTTATGCGTTATGCGTTATGCGTTATGCGTTATGCGTTATGCGTTATGCCTTATGCGTTATGCTTTATGCGTTATGCGTTATGCGTTATGCGTTATGCGTTATGCGTTATATGTTATGCGTTATGCGTTATGCGTTATGCGTTGTGCGTTATACGTTTGCGTTATGCGTTATGCGTTATGCGTTATACGGTATGCGTTATGCGTTATGCTTTATGCGTTATGCGTTATGCGTTATGCGTTATACGGTGTGCGTTATGCGTTATGCGTTATGAGTTATGCGTTATGCGTTATGCGTTATGCGTTATGCGTTATGCGATATGCGTTTTGCGGTATTCGTTATGCGTTGTGCATTATGCCTTATGCGTTGTGCGTTATGGGTTATGATTTATGCGTTATGCGATATGCTTTATGCGTTATGCGTTATGCGTTATGCGTTATGCGTTATGCGTTATGCGTTATATGTTATGCGTTATGCGTTATGCGTTATGCGTTGTGCGTTATACGTTTGCGTTATGCGTTATGCGTTATGCGTTATACGGTATGCGTTATGCGTTATGCTTTATGCGTTATGCGTTATGCGTTATGCGTTATACGGTGTGCGTTATGCGTTATGCGTTATGAGTTATGCGTTATGCGTTATGCGTTATGCGTTTTGCGGTATTCGTTATGCGTTGTGCATATGCCTTATGCGTTGTGCGTTATGGGTTATGATTTATGCGTTATGCGATATGCGTTAGGCGTTATGCGATTTGCGGTATTCGTTAAGCGTTGTGCATTATGCGTTATGCGTTATGCGTTAAGGGTTATGGGTTATGCGTTATGCTTTATGCGTTATGCGTTATGCGTTATGCGTATGTGTTATGCGATATGCGTTATGCGTTATGCGTTATGCGTTATGCGTTATGCGTTATGCGTTATGCGTTATGCATAATGCGTTATACGTTATGTATTATGCGTTATGCCTTATGCGTTATGCGATATGCGTCATGCATCAAGCCTTATGCGTTATGCGATATGCGATATGCGTCATGCATCAAGCCTTATGCGTTATGGGTTATGCGTTAACGTTATGCGTTTTGCGTTATGCGTTATGCGTTATGCGTTATGCGTTATGCGTTATGCGTTATGCGTTATGCATTATGCGTTATACAGTATGCGTTATGCGTTATACGTTATGCGTTATGCGTTATGCGTTATGGGTTATGCGTTATGCGTTATGGTTATGCGTTATGCGTTATGCGTTTTGCTTTATGCGTTATGCGTTATGCGGTATGCGTTATGCGTTATGCGTTATGCGTTATGCGTTATGCGTTATGCGTTATACGTTATGCGTTATGCGTTATGCGTTATGCGTTATGCGTTATGCGTTGTGCGTTACACGTTTGCGTTATGCGTTTTGCTTTATGCGTTATGCGTTATGCATTATGCGTTATGCGTTATGCCTTATGCGTTATGCGTTATGCGTTATGCGTTATGCGTTATGCGTTATGCGTTATGCGTTATGCGTTATGCGTTATGCGTTATGCGTTATGCGTTATGCGTTATGCGTTATGCGTTATGCGTTATGCGTTATGCGTTATGCGTTATGCGTTATGCGTTATGCGTTATGCGTTATGCGTTATGCGTTATGCGTTATGCGTTATGCGTTATGCGTTATGCGTTATGCGTTATGCGTTATGCGTTATGCGTTATGCGTTATGCGTTATGCGTTATGCTTTATGCGTCATGCGTGATCCGTTATGCGTTAGGCGTTATGCGATTTGCGGTATTCGTTAAGCGTTGTGCATTATGCGTTATGCGTTATGCGTTAAGGGTTATGGGTTATGCGTTATGTTTTATGCGTTATGCGTTATGCGTATGTGTTATGCGATATGCGTTATGCGTTATGCGTTATGCGTTATACGGTATGCGTTATGCGTTATACGTTATGTGTTATGCGTTATGCCTTATGCGTTATGCGTATGTGTTATGCGATATGCGTTATGCGTCATGCGTTATGCGTTATGCGTTATGCGTTCTGCATAATGCGTTATACGTTATGTATTATGCGTTATGCCTTATGCGTTATGCGATATGCGTCATGCATCAAGCCTTATGCGTTATGCGTTATGCGTTATGCATTATGCGTTATACGGTATGCGTTATGCGTTATACGTTATGCGTTATGCGTTATGCGTTATGGGTTATGCGTTATGCGTTATGGTTATGCGTTATGCTTTATGCGTTATGCGTTATGCGTTATGCGTTATGCGTTATGCGTTATGCGTTATGCTTTATGCGTCATGCGTGATCCGTTATGCGTTAGGCGTTATGCGATTTGTGGTATTCGTTAAGCGTTGTGCATTATGCGTTATGCGTTATGCGTTAAGGGTTATGGGTTATGCGTTATGTTTTATGCGTTATGCGTTATGCGTATGTGTTATGCGATATGCGTTATGCGTTATGCGTTATACGGTATGCGTTATGCGTTATACGTTATGTGTTATGCGTTATGCGTTATGCGTTATGCGTTATGCATTATGCGTTATACGGTATGCGTTATGCGTTATACGTTATGCGTTATGCGTTATGCGTTATGCGTTATGCGTTATGCGTTATGCTTTATGCGTTATGCATTATGCGTTATACGGTATGCGTTATGCGTTATACGTTATGCGTTATGCGTTATGCGTTATGGGTTATGCGTTATGCGTTATGGTTATGCGTTATGCGTTATGCGTTATGCGTTATGTGTTATGCGTTATGCGTTATGCGTTATACGGTGTGCGTTATGCGTTATGCGGTATGCGTTATGAGTTACGCGTTATGCGTTATGCGTTTTGCGATATTCGTTATGCGTTGTGCATTATGCCTTATGCGTTGTGCGTTATGGGTTATGCGTTATGCTTTATGCGTTATTCATTTTGCGTTATGCGTTATTCGTTATGAGTTATGAGTTATAAGTTATGCGTAATGCGTTATGCCTTATGCGTTATGCGTATGTGTTATGCGATATGCGTTATGCGTCATGCGTTATGCATTATGCGTTATGCGTTCTGCATAATGCGTTATACGTTATGTATTATGCGTTATGCCTTATGCGTTATGCGATATGCGTCATGCATCAAGCCTTATGCGTTATGCGTTATGCGTTATGCATTATGCGTTATACGGTATGCGTTATGCGTTATACGTTATGCGTTATGCGTTATGCCTTATGGGTTATGCGTTATGCGTTATGGTTATGCGTTATGCGTTATGCGTTATGCGTTATGCGTTATGCGTTATGCGTTTTGCTTTATGCGTTATGCGTTATGCGTTATGCGTTATGCGTTATGCGTTATGCGTTATGCGTTATGCGTTATGCGTTATGCGTTATGCGTTATGCGTTATGCGTTATGCGTTATGCGTTATGCGTTATGCGTTATGCGTTATGCGTTATGCGTTATGCGTGATCCGTTATGCGTTAGGCGTTATGGGTTTTCCGGTGTTCGTTATGTGTTGTGCATTATGCGTTATGCGTTATGAAGTAAGGGTTATGGTTTATGCATTATGCGTTGTGCGCTATACGTTTGCGTTATGCGTTATGCGTTATGCGTTATACGGTATGCGTTATGCGTTATACGTTATGTGTTATGCGTTATGCGTTATGCGTTATGCGTTATGCGTTATGCGTTATGCGTTATGCAATATGCGTTATACGGTATGCGTTATGCGTTATACGTTATGCGTTATGCGTTATGCGTTATGGGTTATGCGTTATGCGTTATGGTTATGCGTTATGCGTTATGCGTTATGCGTTATGCGTTATGCGTTATGCGTTATGCTTTATGCGTTATGCATTATGCGTTATTCGTGATCCGTTATGCGTTATACTTTATGCGTTATGCGTTATGCGTTATGCGTTATGGATTATGCGTTATGGGTTGTTCGTTATGCTTTATGCGTTGGGCGTTATACGTTTGCATTATGCGTTATGCGTTATGCGTTATGCTTTATGCGTTATGCGTTATGCGTTATGCGTTATACGGTGTGCGTTATGCGTTATGCGTTATGCGTTATGAGTTACGCGTTATGCGTTATGCGTTTTGCGATATTCGTTATGCGTTGTGCATTATGCCTTATGCGTTGTGCGTTATGGGTTATGCGTTATGCTTTATGCGTTATTCATTTTGCGTTATGCGTTATTCGTTATGAGTTATGAGTTATGAGTTATAAGTTATGCGTAATGCGTTATGCCTTATGCGTTATGCGTATGTGTTATGCGATATGCATTATGCGTTATGCGTTATGCGTTATGCGTTATGCGTTCTGCATAATGCGTTATACGTTATGTATTATGCGTTATGCCTTATGCGTTATGCGATATGCGTCATGCATCAAGCCTTATGCGTTATGCGATATGCGATATGCGTCATGCATCAAGCCTTATGCGTTATGGGTTGTGCGTTAACGTTATGCGTTTTGCGTTATGCGTTATGCGTTATGCGTTATGCGTTATGCGTTATGCGTTATGCGTTATGCGTTATGCGTTATGCGTTATGCGTTATGCGTTATGCGTTATGCGTTATGCGTTATGCGTTATGCGTTATGCGTTATGCGTTATGCGTTATGCGTTATGCGTTATGAATTATGCGTTATGCGTTATGCGTTATGCGTTATGCGTTATGCGTTATGCGTTATGCTTTATGCGTTATGCATTATGCGTTATTCGTGATCCGTTATGCGTTAGGCGTTATGGGTTTTCCGGTGTTCGTTATGCGTTGTGCATTATGCGTTATGCGTTATGAAGTAAGGGTTATGGTTTATGCATTATGCGTTGTGCGCTATACGTTTGCGTTATGCGTTATGCGTTATGCGTTATACGTTATGCGTTATGCGTTATGCGTTATGCGTTATGCGTTATGCATTATGCGTTATACGGTATGCGTTATGCGTTATACGTTATGCGTTATGCGTTATGCGTTATGCGTTATGAATTATGCATTATGCGTTATACGGTATGCGTTATGCGTTATACGTTATGCGTTATGCGTTATGCGTTATGCGTTATGCATTATGCGTTATACGGTATGCGTTATGCGTTATACGTTATGCGTTATGCGTTATGCGTTATGCGTTATACGTTATGCGTTATGCGTTATGCGTTATGCGTTATGCGTTATGCGTTATGCATTATGCGTTATACGGTATGCGTTATACGTTATACGTTATGCGTTATACGTTATGTGTTATGCGTTATGCGTTATGCGTTATGCGTTATGCGTTATGCGTTATGCATTATGCGTTATACGGTATGCGTTATACGTTATACGTTATGCGTTATACGTTATGTGTTATGCGTTATGCGTTATGCGTTATGCGTTTTGCTTTATGCGTTATGCCTTATGCGTTATGCGTATGTGTTATGCGATATGCGTTATGCGTCATGCGTTATGCGTTATGCGTTATGCGTTCTGCATAATGCGTTATACGTTATGTATTATGCGTTATGCCTTATGCGTTATGCGATATGCGTCATGCATCAAGCCTTATGCGTTATGCGTTATGCGTTATGCATTATGCGTTATACGGTATGCGTTATGCGTTATACGTTATGCGTTATGCGTTATGCCTTATGGGTTATGCGTTATGCGTTATGGTTATGCGTTATGCGTTATGCGTTATGCGTTATGCGTTATGCGTTATGCGTTTTGCTTTATGCGTTATGCGTTATGCGTTATGCGTTATGCGTTATGCGTTATGCGTTATGCGTTATGCGTTATGCGTTATGCGTTATGCGTTATGCGTTATGCGTTATGCGTTATGCGTTATGCGTTATGCGTTATGCGTTATGCGTTATGCGTTATGCGTTATGCGTTATGCGTTATGCGTTATGCGTTATGCGTTATGCGTTATGCGTGATCCGTTATGCGTTAGGCGTTATGGGTTTTCCGGTGTTCGTTATGTGTTGTGCATTATGCGTTATGCGTTATGAAGTAAGGGTTATGGTTTATGCATTATGCGTTGTGCGCTATACGTTTGCGTTATGCGTTATGCGTTATGCGTTATACGGTATGCGTTATGCGTTATACGTTATGTGTTATGCGTTATGCGTTATGCGTTATGCGTTATGCGTTATGCGTTATGCAATATGCGTTATACGGTATGCGTTATGCGTTATACGTTATGCGTTATGCGTTATGCGTTATGGGTTATGCGTTATGCGTTATGGTTATGCGTTATGCGTTATGCGTTATGCGTTATGCGTTATGCGTTATGCGTTATGCGTTATGCTTTATGCGTTATGCATTATGCGTTATTCGTGATCCGTTATGCGTTATACTTTATGCGTTATGCGTTATGCGTTATGCGTTATGGATTATGCGTTATGGGTTGTTCGTTATGCTTTATGCGTTGGGCGTTATACGTTTGCATTATGCGTTATGCGTTATGCGTTATGCTTTATGCGTTATGCGTTATGCGTTATGCGTTATACGGTGTGCGTTATGCGTTATGCGTTATGCGTTATGAGTTACGCGTTATGCGTTATGCGTCTTGCGATATTCGTTATGCGTTGTGCATTATGCCTTATGCGTTGTGCGTTATGGGTTATGCGTTATGCTTTATGCGTTATTCATTTTGCGTTATGCGTTATTCGTTATGAGTTATGAGGTATAAGTTATGCGTAATGCGTTATGCCTTATGCGTTATGCGTATGTGTTATGCGATATGCATTATGCGTTATGCGTTATGCGTTATGCGTTATGCGTTCTGCATAATGCGTTATACGTTATGTATTATGCGTTATGCCTTATGCGTTATGCGATATGCGTCATGCATCAAGCCTTATGCGTTATGCGATATGCGATATGCGTCATGCATCAAGCCTTATGCGTTATGGGTTGTGCGTTAACGTTATGCGTTTTGCGTTATGCGTTATGCGTTATGCGTTATGCGTTATGCGTTATGCGTTATGCGTTATGCGTTATGCGTTATGCGTTATGCGTTATGCGTTATGCGTTATGCGTTATGCGTTATGCGTTATGCGTTATGCGTTATGCGTTATGCGTTATGCGTTATGCGTTATGCGTTATGAATTATGCGTTATGCGTTATGCGTTATGCGTTATGCGTTATGCGTTATGCGTTATGCTTTATGCGTTATGCATTATGCGTTATTCGTGATCCGTTATGCGTTAGGCGTTATGGGTTTTCCGGTGTTCGTTATGCGTTGTGCATTATGCGTTATGCGTTATGAAGTAAGGGTTATGGTTTATGCATTATGCGTTGTGCGCTATACGTTTGCGTTATGCGTTATGCGTTATGAAGTAAGGGTTATGGTTTATGCATTATGCGTTGTGCGCTATACGTTTGCGTTATGCGTTATGCGTTATGCGTTATACGGTATGCGTTATGCGTTATACGTTATGCGTTATGCGTTATGCGTTATGCGTTATGCGTTATGCGTTATGCATTATGCGTTATACGGTATGCGTTATACGTTATACGTTATGCGTTATACGTTATGTGTTATGCGTTATGAAGTAAGGGTTATGGTTTATGCATTATGCGTTGTGCGCTATACGTTTGCGTTATGCGTTATGCGTTATGCGTTATACGGTATGCGTTATGCGTTATACGTTATGCGTTATGCGTTATGCGTTATGCGTTATGCGTTATGCGTTATGCATTATGCGTTATACGGTATGCGTTATACGTTATACGTTATGCGTTATACGTTATGTGTTATGCGTTATGCGTTATGCGTTATGCGTTATGCGTTATGCGCTATGCATTATGCGTTATACGGTATGCGTTATGCGTTATACGTTATGCGTTATGCATTATGCGTTATGGGTTATGCGTTATGCGTTATGGTTATGCGTTATGCGTTATGCGTTATGCGTTATGCGTTATGCGTTATGCGTTATGCGTTATGCTTTATGCGTTATGCGTTATGCGTTATGCGTTATGGATTATGCGTTATGGGTTGTTCGTTATGCTTTATGCGTTGGGCGTTATACGTTTGCATTATGCGTTATGCGTTATGCGTTATGCTTTATGCGTTATGCGTTATGCGTTATGCGTTATACGGTGTGCGTTATGCGTTATGCGTTATGCGTTATGAGTTACGCGTTATGCGTTATGCGTTTTGCGATATTCGTTATGCGTTGTGCATTATGCCTTATGCGTTGTGCGTTATGGGTTATGCGTTATGCTTTATGCGTTATTCATTTTGCGTTATGCGTTATTCGTTATGAGTTATGAGTTATAAGTTATGCGTAATGCGTTATGCCTTATGCGTTATGCGTATGTGTTATGCGATATGCGTTATGCGTCATGCGTTATGCGTTATGCGTTATGCGTTCTGCATAATGCGTTATACGTTATGTATTATGCGTTATGCCTTATGCGTTATGCGATATGCGTCATGCATCAAGCCTTATGCGTTATGCGTTATGCGTTATGCATTATGCGTTATACGGTATGCGTTATGCGTTATACGTTATGCGTTATGCGTTATGCGTTATGCGTTATGGTTATGCGTTATGCGTTATGCGTTATGCGTTATGCGTTATGCGTTTTGCTTTATGCGTTATGCGTTATGCGTTATGCGTTATGCGTTATGCGTTATGCGTTATGCGTTATGCGTTATGCGTTATGCGTTATGCGTTATGCGTTATGCGTTATGCGTGATCCGTTATGCGTTAGGCGTTATGGGTTGTGCATTATGCGTTATGCGTTATGAAGTAAGGGTTATGGTTTATGCATTATGCGTTGTGCGCTATACGTTTGCGTTATGCGTTATGCGTTATGCGTTATACGGTATGCGTTATGCGTTATACGTTATGTGTTATGCGTTATGCGTTATGCGTTATGCGTTATGCGTTATGCAATATGCGTTATACGGTATGCGTTATGCGTTATACGTTATGCGTTATGCGTTATGCGTTATGGGTTATGCGTTATGCGTTATGGTTATGCGTTATGCGTTATGCGTTATGCGTTATGCGTTATGCGTTATGAGTTACGCGTTATGCGTTATGCGTTTTGCGATATTCGTTATGCGTTGTGCATTATGCCTTATGCGTTGTGCGTTATGGGTTATGCGTTATGCTTTATGCGTTATTCATTTTGCGTTATGCGTTATTCGTTATGAGTTATGAGTTATAAGTTATGCGTAATGCGTTATGCCTTATGCGTTATGCGTATGTGTTATGCGATATGCGTTATGCGTTATGCGTTATGCGTTATGCGTTATGCGTTCTGCATAATGCGTTATACGTTATGTATTATGCGTTATGCCTTATGCGTTATGCGATATGCGTCATGCATCAAGCCTTATGCGTTATTCGATATGCGATATGCGTCATGCATCAAGCCTTATGCGTTATGGGTTGTGCGTTAACGTTATGCGTTTTGCGTTATGCGTTATGCGTTATGCGTTATGCGTTATGCGTTATGCGTTATGCGTTATGCGTTATGCGTTATGCGTTATGCGTTATGCGTTATGCGTTATGCGTTATGCGTTATGCGTTATGCGTTATGCGTTATGCGTTATGCGTTATGCGTTATGCGTTATGCGTTATGAATTATGCGTTATGCGTTATGCGTTATGCGTTATGCGTTATGCGTTATGCGTTATGCTTTATGCGTTATGCATTATGCGTTATTCGTGATCCGTTATGCGTTAGGCGTTATGGGTTTTCCGGTGTTCGTTATGCGTTGTGCATTATGCGTTATGCGTTATGAAGTAAGGGTTATGGTTTATGCATTATGCGTTGTGCGCTATACGTTTGCGTTATGCGTTATGCGTTATGCGTTATACGGTATGCGTTATGCGTTATACGTTATGCGTTATGCGTTATGCGTTATGCGTTATGCGTTATGCATTATGCGTTATACGGTATGCGTTATGCGTTATACGTTATGCGTTATGCGTTATGCGTTATGCGTTATGCGTTATGCATTATGCGTTATACGGTATGCGTTATGCGTTATACGTTTTGCGATATTCGTTATGCGTTGTGCATTATGCCTTATGCGTTGTGCGTTATGGGTTATGCGTTATGCTTTATGCGTTATTCATTTTGCGTTATGCGTTATGCGTTATGCGTTATGCGTTATGCGTTATGCGTTATGCGTTATGCGTTATGCGTTATGCTTTATGCGTTATGCGTTATGCGTTATACGGTATGCGTTATGCTTTATACGTTATGCGTTATGCGTTATGCGTTATGGGTTATGCGTTGAGCGTTATGCGTTATGCGTTATGCGTTATGCGTTATGCGTTATGCGTTATGCTTTATGCGTTATGCGTTATGCGTTATGCGTTATGCGTTATGCGTTATGCGTTATGCGTTATGCGTTATGCGTTATGCGTTATGCGTTTTGCTTTATGCGTTATGCGTTATGCGTTATGCGTTATGCGTTACGCGTTATGCGTTATGCGTTATGCGTTATGCGTTATGCGTTATGCGTTATGCGTTATGCGTTATGCGTTATGCGTTATGCGTTATGCGTTCTGCATAATGCGTTATACGTTATGTATTATGCGTTATGCCTTATGCGTTATGCGATATGCGTTATGCGTTATGCGTTATGCGTTATGCGTTATGCGTTATGCGTTATGCGTTATGCGTTATGCGTTATGGGTTATGCGTTATGCGTTATGGTTATGCGTTATGCGTTATGCGTTATGCGTTTTGCTTTATGCGTTATGCGTTATGCGTTATGCGTTATGCGTTATGCGTTATGCGTTATGCGTTATGCGTTATGCGTTATGCGTTATGCGTTATGCGTTATGCTTTATGCGTTATGCGTTATGCGTTATGCGTTATGCGTTATGCGTTATGCGTTTTGCGTTATGCGTTATATGTTATGCGTTATGCGTTGTGCGTTATACGTTTGCGTTATGCGTTATGCGTTATGCGTTTTGCGGTATTCGTTATGCGTTGTGCATTATGCCTTATGCGTTGTGCGTTATGGGTTATGATTTATGCGTTATGCGATATGCGTTATGCGTTATGCGTTATGCGTTATGCGTTATGCGTTATGCGTTATGCGTTATGCTTTATGCGTCATGCGTGATCCGTTATGCGTTAGGCGTTATGCGATTTGCATAATGCGTTATACGTTATGTATTATGCGTTATGCCTTATGCGTTATGCGATATGCGTCATGCATCAAGCCTTATGCGTTATGCGATATGCGATATGCGTCATGCATCAAGCCTTATGCGTTATGGGTTATGCGTTAACGTTATGCGTTTTGCGTTATGCGTTATGCGTTATGCGTTATGCGTTATGCGTTATGCGTTATGCGTTATGCGTTATGCGTTATGCGTTATGCGTTATGCGTTATGCGTTATGCGTTATGCGTTTTGCGGTATTCGTTATGCGTTGTACATTATGCCTTATGCGTTGTGCGTTATGGGTCATGGGTTATGCGTTATGCTTTATGCGTTATTCATTTTGCGTTATGAGTTATTCGTTATGAGTTATGAGTTATAAGTTATGCGTAATGCGTTATGCCTTATGCGTTATGCGTATGTGATATGCGATATGCGTTATGCGTTATGCGTTATGCGTTATGCGTTATGCGTTATGCGTTATGCGTTATGCGTTATGCGTTATGCGTTATGCGTTATGCATTATGCGTTATGCGTTATGCGTTATGCGTTATGCGTTATGCGTTATGCGTTATGCGTTATGCGTTATGCGTTTTGCTTTATGCGTTATGCGTTATGCGTTATGCGTTATGCGTTATGCGTTATGCGTTATGCGTTATGCGTTATGCGTTATGCGTTATACGGTATGCGTTATGCGTTATACGTTATGCGTTATGCGTTATGCGTTATGCGTTATGCGTTATGCATTATGCGTTATACGGTATGCGTTATGCGTTATACGTTTTGCGATATTCGTTATGCGTTGTGCATTATGCCTTATGCGTTGTGCGTTATGGGTTATGCGTTATGCTTTATGCGTTATTCATTTTGCGTTATGCGTTATGCGTTATGCGTTATGCGTTATGCGTTATGCGTTATGCGTTATGCGTTTTGCTTTATGCGTTATGCGTTATGCGTTATGCGTTATGCGTTATGCGTTATGCGTTATGCGTTATGCGTTATGCGTTATGCGTTATACGGTATGCGTTATGCGTTATACGTTATGCGTTATGCGTTATGCGTTATGCGTTATGCGTTATGCGTTATGCATTATGCGTTATACGGTATGCGTTATGCGTTATACGTTTTGCGATATTCGTTATGCATTGTGCATTATGCCTTATGCGTTGTGCGTTATGGGTTATGCGTTATGCTTTATGCGTTATTCATTTTGCGTTATGCGTTATGCGTTATGCGTTATGCGTTATGCGTTATGCGTTATGCAATATGCGTTATACGGTATGCGTTATGCGTTATACGTTATGCGTTATGCGTTATGCGTTATGGGTTATGCGTTATGCGTTATGGTTATGCGTTATGCGTTATGCGTTATGCGTTATGCGTTATGCGTTATGCGTTATGAGTTACGCGTTATGCGTTATGCGTTTTGCGATATTCGTTATGCGTTGTGCATTATGCCTTATGCGTTGTGCGTTATGGGTTATGCGTTATGCTTTATGCGTTATTCATTTTGCGTTATGCGTTATTCGTTATGAGTTATGAGTTATAAGTTATGCGTAATGCGTTATGCCTTATGCGTTATGCGTATGTGTTATGCGATATGCGTTATGCGTTATGCGTTATGCGTTATGCGTTATGCGTTCTGCATAATGCGTTATACGTTATGTATTATGCGTTATGCCTTATGCGTTATGCGATATGCGTCATGCATCAAGCCTTATGCGTTATGCGATATGCGATATGCGTCATGCATCAAGCCTTATGCGTTATGGGTTGTGCGTTAACGTTATGCGTTTTGCGTTATGCGTTATGCGTTATGCGTTATGCTTTATGCGTTATGCGTTATGCGTTATGCGTTATGCGTTATGCGTTATGCGTTATGCGTTATGCGTTATGCGTTATGCGTTATGCGTTATGCGTTATGCGTTATGCGTTATGCGTTATGCGTTATGCGTTATGCGTTATGAATTATGCGTTATGCGTTATGCGTTATGCGTTATGCGTTATGCGTTATGCGTTATGCTTTATGCGTTATGCATTATGCGTTATTCGTGATCCGTTATGCGTTAGGCGTTATGGGTTTTCCGGTGTTCGTTATGCGTTGTGCATTATGCGTTATGCGTTATGAAGTAAGGGTTATGGTTTATGCATTATGCGTTGTGCGCTATACGTTTGCGTTATGCGTTATGCGTTATGCGTTATACGGTATGCGTTATGCGTTATACGTTATGCGTTATGCGTTATGCGTTATGCGTTATGCGTTATGCATTATGCGTTATACGGTATGCGTTATGCGTTATACGTTATGCGTTATGCGTTATGCGTTATGCGTTATGCGTTATGCATTATGCGTTATACGGTATGCGTTATGCGTTATACGTTTTGCGATATTCGTTATGCGTTGTGCATTATGCCTTATGCGTTGTGCGTTATGGGTTATGCGTTATGCTTTATGCGTTATTCATTTTGCGTTATGCGTTATGCGTTATGCGTTATGCGTTATGCGTTATGCGTTATGCGTTATGCGTTATGCGTTATGCGTTATGCGTTATGCGTTATGCGTTATGCTTTATGCGTTATGCGTTATGCGTTATACGGTATGCGTTATGCTTTATACGTTATGCGTTATGCGTTATGCGTTATGGGTTATGCGTTGAGCGTTATGCGTTATGCGTTATGCGTTATGCGTTATGCGTTATGCGTTATGCTTTATGCGTTATGCGTTATGCGTTATGCGTTATGCGTTATGCGTTATGCGTTATGCGTTATGCGTTATGCGTTATGCGTTATGCGTTATGCGTTATGCGTTTTGCTTTATGCGTTATGCGTTATGCGTTATGCGTTATGCGTTATGCGTTATGCGTTATGCGTTATGCGTTATGCGTTATGCGTTATGCGTTATGCGTTATGCGTTATGCGTTATGCGTTCTGCATAATGCGTTATACGTTATGTATTATGCGTTATGCCTTATGCGTTATGCGATATGCGTTATGCGTTATGCGTTATGCGTTATGCGTTATGCGTTATGCGTTATGCGTTATGCGTTATGCGTTATGGGTTATGCGTTATGCGTTATGGTTATGCGTTATGCGTTATGCGTTATGCGTTTTGCTTTATGCGTTATGCGTTATGCGTTATGCGTTATGCGTTATGCGTTATGCGTTATGCGTTATGCGTTATGCGTTATGCGTTATGCGTTATGCGTTATGCGTTATGCTTTATGCGTTATGCGTTATGCGTTATGCGTTATGCGTTATGCGTTATGCGTTTTGCGTTATGCGTTATATGTTATGCGTTATGCGTTGTGCGTTATACGTTTGCGTTATGCGTTATGCGTTATGCGTTATACGGTATGCGTTATGCGTTATGCTTTATGCGTTATGCGTTATGCGTTATGCGTTATATGGTGTGCGTTATGCGTTATGCGTTATGAGTTATGCGTTATGCGTTATGCGTTATGCGTTATGCGTTATGCGTTATGCGTTATGCGTTTTGCGGTATTCGTTATGCGTTGTGCATTATGCCTTATGCGTTGTGCGTTATGGGTTATGATTTATGCGTTATGCGATATGCGTTATGCGTTATGCGTTATGCGTTATGCGTTATGCGTTATGCGTTATGCTTTATGCGTCATGCGTGATCCGTTATGCGTTAGGCGTTATGCGATTTGCGGTATTCGTTAAGCGTTGTGCATTATGCGTTATGCGTTATGCGTTAAGGGTTATGGGTTGTGCGTTATGCTTAAGCGTTATGCGTTATGCGTTATGCGTATGTGTTATGCGATATGCGTTATGCGTTATGCGTTATGCGTTATGCGTTATGCGTTATGCATAATGCGTTATACGTTATGTATTATGCGTTATGCCTTATGCGTTATGCGATATGCGTCATGCATCAAGCCTTATGCGTTATGCGATATGCGATATGCGTCATGCATCAAGCCTTATGCGTTATGGGTTATGCGTTAACGTTATGCGTTTTGCGTTATGCGTTATGCGTTATGCGTTATGCGTTATGCGTTATGCGTTATGCGTTATGCGTTATGCGTTATGCGTTATGCGTTATGCGTTATGCGTTATACGTTATGCGTTATGCGTTATGCGTTATGCGTTATGCGTTATGCGTTATGCATTATGCGTTATACGGTATGCGTTATGCGTTATACGTTTTGCGATATTCGTTATGCGTTGTGCATTATGCCTTATGCGTTGTGCGTTATGGGTTATGCGTTATGCTTTATGCGTTATTCATTTTGCGTTATGCGTTATGCGTTATGCGTTATGCGTTATGCGTTATGCGTTATGCGTTATGCGTTATGCGTTATGCGTTATGCGTTATGCGTTATGCGTTATGCGTTATGCGTTATGCGTTATGCGTTATGCGTTATGCGTTATGCTTTATGCGTTATGCGTTATGCGTTATACGGTATGCGTTATGCTTTATACGTTATGCGTTATGCGTTATGGGTTATGCGTTGAGCGTTATGCGTTATGCGTTATGCGTTATGCGTTATGCGTTATGCTTTATGCGTTATGCGTTATGCGTTATGCGTTATGCGTTATGCGTTATGCGTTATGCGTTATGCGTTATGCGTTATGCGTTATGCGTTTTGCTTTATGCGTTATGCGTTATGCGTTATGCGTTATGCGTTATGCGTTATGCGTTATGCGTTATGCGTTATGCGTTATGCGTTATGCGTTTTGCTTTATGCGTTATGCGTTATGCGTTATGCGTTATGCGTTATGCGTTATGCGTTATGCGTTATGCGTTATGCGTTATGCGTTATGCGTTATGCGTTATGCGTTATGCGTTATGCGTTATGCGTTATGCGTTATGCGTTATGCGTTATGCGTTATGCGTTATGCGTTATGCGTTATGCGTTATGCGTTATACGTTATGCGTTATGCGTTATGAATTATGCGTTATGCGTTATGCGTTATGCGTTATGCGTTATGCGTTATGCGTTATGCGTTATGCATTATGCGTTATACGGTATGCGTTATGCGTTATACGTTTTGCGATATTCGTTATGCGTTGTGCATTATGCCTTATGCGTTGTGCGTTATGGGTTATGCGTTATGCTTTATGCGTTATTCATTTTGCGTTATGCGTTATGCGTTATGAGTTATGAGTTATAAGTTATGCGTAATGCGTTATGCCTTATGCGTTATGCGTATGTGTTATGCGATATGCGTTATGCGTTATGCGTTATGCGTTATGCGTTATGCGTTCTGCATAATGCGTTATACGTTATGTATTATGCGTTATGCCTTATGCGTTATGCGATATGCGTCATGCATCAAGCCTTATGCGTTATGCGATATGCGATATGCGTCATGCATCAAGCCTTATGCGTTATGGGTTGTGCGTTAACGTTATGCGTTTTGCGTTATGCGTTATGCGTTATGCGTTATGCGTTATGCGTTATGCGTTATGCGTTATGCGTTATGCGTTATGCGTTATGCGTTATGCGTTATGCGTTATGCGTTATGCGTTATGCGTTATGCGTTATGCGTTATGCGTTATGCGTTATGCGTTATGAATTATGCGTTATGCGTTATGCGTTATGCATTATGCGTTATTCGTGATCCGTTATGCGTTAGGCGTTATGGGTTTTCCGGTGTTCGTTATGCGTTGTGCATTATGCGTTATGCGTTATGAAGTAAGGGTTATGGTTTATGCATTATGCGTTGTGCGCTATACGTTTGCGTTATGCGTTATGCGTTATGCGTTATACGGTATGCGTTATGCGTTATACGTTATGCGTTATGCGTTATGCGTTATGCGTTATGCGTTATGCATTATGCGTTATACGGTATGCGTTATGCGTTATACGTTATGCGTTATGCGTTATGCGTTATGCGTTATGCGTTATGCATTATGCGTTATACGGTATGCGTTATGCGTTATACGTTTTGCGATATTCGTTATGCGTTGTGCATTATGCCTTATGCGTTGTGCGTTATGGGTTATGCGTTATGCTTTATGCGTTATTCATTTTGCGTTATGCGTTATGCGTTATGCGTTATGCGTTATGCGTTATGCGTTATGCGTTATGCGTTATGCGTTATGCGTTATGCGTTATGCGTTATGCGTTATGCTTTATGCGTTATGCGTTATGCGTTATACGGTATGCGTTATGCTTTATACGTTATGCGTTATGCGTTATGCGTTATGGGTTATGCGTTGAGCGTTATGCGTTATGCGTTATGCGTTATGCGTTATGCGTTATGCGTTATGCTTTATGCGTTATGCGTTATGCGTTATGCGTTATGCGTTATGCGTTATGCGTTATGCGTTATGCGTTATGCGTTATGCGTTATGCGTTATGCGTTATGCGTTTTGCTTTATGCGTTATGCGTTATGCGTTATGCGTTATGCGTTATGCGTTATGCGTTATGCGTTATGCGTTATGCGTTATGCGTTATGCGTTATGCGTTATGCGTTATGCGTTATGCGTTATGCGTTATGCGTTATGCATAATGCGTTATACGTTATGTATTATGCGTTATGCCTTATGCGTTATGCGATATGCGTTATGCGTTATGCGTTATGCGTTATGCGTTATGCGTTATGCGTTATGCGTTATGCGTTATGGGTTATGCGTTATGCGTTATGGTTATGCGTTATGCGTTATGCGTTATGCGTTTTGCTTTATGCGTTATGCGTTATGCGTTATGCGTTATGCGTTATGCGTTATGCGTTATGCGTTATGCGTTATGCGTTATGCGTTATGCGTTATGCGTTATGCGTTATGCTTTATGCGTTATGCGTTATGCGTTATGCGTTATGCGTTATGCGTTATGCGTTTTGCGTTATGCGTTATATGTTATGCGTTATGCGTTGTGCGTTATACGTTTGCGTTATGCGTTATGCGTTATGCGTTATACGGTATGCGTTATGCGTTATGCTTTATGCGTTATGCGTTATGCGTTATGCGTTATATGGTGTGCGTTATGCGTTATGCGTTATGAGTTATGCGTTATGCGTTATGCGTTATGCGTTATGCGTTATGCGTTATGCGTTATGCGTTTTGCGGTATTCGTTATGCGTTGTGCATTATGCCTTATGCGTTGTGCGTTATGGGTTATGATTTATGCGTTATGCGATATGCGTTATGCGTTATGCGTTATGCGTTATGCGTTATGCGTTATGCGTTATGCTTTATGCGTCATGCGTGATCCGTTATGCGTTAGGCGTTATGCGATTTGCGGTATTCGTTAAGCGTTGTGCATTATGCGTTATGCGTTATGCGTTAAGGGTTATGGGTTGTGCGTTATGCTTAAGCGTTATGCGTTATGCGTTATGCGTATGTGTTATGCGATATGCGTTATGCGTTATGCGTTATGCGTTATGCGTTATGCGTTATGCATAATGCGTTATACGTTATGTATTATGCGTTATGCCTTATGCGTTATGCGATATGCGTCATGCATCAAGCCTTATGCGTTATGCGATATGCGATATGCGTCATGCATCAAGCCTTATGCGTTATGGGTTATGCGTTAACGTTATGCGTTTTGCGTTATGCGTTATGCGTTATGCGTTATGCGTTATGCGTTATGCGTTATGCGTTATGCGTTATGCGTTATGCGTTATGCGTTATGCGTTATGCGTTATACGTTATGCGTTATGCGTTATGCGTTATGCGTTATGCGTTATGCGTTATGCGTTATGCATTATGCGTTATACGGTATGCGTTATGCGTTATACGTTTTGCGATATTCGTTATGCGTTGTGCATTATGCCTTATGCGTTGTGCGTTATGGGTTATGCGTTATGCTTTATGCGTTATTCATTTTGCGTTATGCGTTATGCGTTATGCGTTATGCGTTATGCGTTATGCGTTATGCGTTATGCGTTATGCGTTATGCGTTATGCGTTATGCGTTATGCGTTATGCGTTATGCGTTATGCGTTATGCTTTATGCGTTATGCGTTATGCGTTATACGGTATGCGTTATGCTTTATACGTTATGCGTTATGCGTTATGGGTTATGCGTTGAGCGTTATGCGTTATGCGTTATGCGTTATGCGTTATGCGTTATGCGTTATGCTTTATGCGTTATGCGTTATGCGTTATGCGTTATGCGTTATGCGTTATGCGTTATGCGTTATGCGTTATGCGTTATGCGTTATGCGTTATGCGTTTTGCTTTATGCGTTATGCGTTATGCGTTATGCGTTATGCGTTATGCGTTATGCGTTATGCGTTATGCGTTATGCGTTATGCGTTATGCGTTATGCGTTATGCGTTATGCGTTATGCGTTATGCGTTATGCGTTATGCGTTATGCGTTCTGCATAATGCGTTATACGTTATGTATTATGCGTTATGCCTTATGCGTTATGCGATATGCGTTATGCTTTATACGTTATGCGTTATGCGTTATGCGTTATGGGTTATGCGTTGAGCGTTATGCGTTATGCGTTATGCGTTATGCGTTATGCGTTATGCGTTATGCTTTATGCGTTATGCGTTATGCGTTATGCGTTATGCGTTATGCGTTATGCGTTATGCGTTATGCGTTATGCGTTATGCGTTATGCGTTATGCGTTATGCGTTTTGCTTTATGCGTTATGCGTTATGCGTTATGCGTTATGCGTTATGCGTTATGCGTTATGCGTTATGCGTTATGCGTTATGCGTTATGCGTTATGCGTTATGCGTTATGCGTTATGCGTTATGCGTTATGCGTTATGCGTTCTGCATAATGCGTTATACGTTATGTATTATGCGTTATGCCTTATGCGTTATGCGATATGCGTTATGCGTTATGCGTTATGCGTTATGCGTTATGCGTTATGCGTTATGCGTTATGCGTTATGCGTTATGCGTTATGCGTTATGGGTTATGCGTTATGCGTTATGGTTATGCGTTATGCGTTATGCGTTATGCGTTTTGCTTTATGCGTTATGCGTTATGCGTTATGCGTTATGCGTTATGCGTTATGCGTTATGCGTTATGCGTTATGCGTTATGCGTTATGCGTTATGCGTTATGCGTTATGCTTTATGCGTTATGCGTTATGCGTTATGCGTTATGCGTTATGCGTTATGCGTTTTGCGTTATGCGTTATATGTTATGCGTTATGCGTTGTGCGTTATACGTTTGCGTTATGCGTTATGCGTTATGCGTTATACGGTATGCGTTATGCGTTATGCTTTATGCGTTATGCGTTATGCGTTATGCGTTATATGGTGTGCGTTATGCGTTATGCGTTATGAGTTATGCGTTATGCGTTATGCGTTATGCGTTATGCGTTATGCGTTATGCGTTATGCGTTATGCGTTTTGCGGTATTCGTTATGCGTTGTGCATTATGCCTTATGCGTTGTGCGTTATGGGTTATGATTTATGCGTTATGCGATATGCGTTATGCGTTATGCGTTATGCGTTATGCGTTATGCGTTATGCGTTATGCGTTATGCTTTATGCGTCATGCGTGATCCGTTATGCGTTAGGCGTTATGCGATTTGCGGTATTCGTTAAGCGTTGTGCATTATGCGTTATGCGTTATGCGTTAAGGGTTATGGGTTGTGCGTTATGCTTAAGCGTTATGCGTTATGCGTTATGCGTATGTGTTATGCGATATGCGTTATGCGTTATGCGTTATGCGTTATGCGTTATGCGTTATGCATAATGCGTTATACGTTATGTATTATGCGTTATGCCTTATGCGTTATGCGATATGCGTCATGCATCAAGCCTTATGCGTTATGCGATATGCGATATGCGTCATGCATCAAGCCTTATGCGTTATGGGTTATGCGTCAACGTTATGCGTTTTGCGTTATGCGTTATGCGTTATGCGTTATGCGTTATGCGTTATGCGTTATGCGTTATGCGTTATGCGTTATGCGTTATGCGTTATGCGTTATGCGTTATGCGTTATGCGTTATGCGTTATGCGTTATGCGTTTTGCGGTATTCGTTATGCGTTGTACATTATGCCTTATGCGTTGTGCGTTATGGGTTATTCATTTTGCGTTATGCGTTATTCGTTATGAGTTATGAGTTATAAGTTATGCGTAATGCGTTATGCCTTATGCGTTATGCGTATGTGATATGCGATATGCGTTATGCGTTATGCGTTATGCGTTATGCGTTATGCGTTATGCGTTATGCGTTATGCGTTATGCGTTATGCATTATGCGTTATACGGTATGCGTTATGCGTTATACGTTATGCGTTATGCGTTATGCGTTATGCGTTATGCGTTATGCATTATGCGTTATACGGTATGCTTTATGCGTTATTCATTTTGCGTTATGCGTTATGCGTTATGCGTTATGCGTTATGCGTTATGCGTTATGCGTTATGCGTTATGCGTTATGCGTTTTGCTTTATGCGTTATGCGTTATGCGTTATGCGTTATGCGTTATGCGTTATGCGTTATGCGTTATGCGTTATGCGTTATGCGTTATGCGTTATGCGTTATGCGTTATGCGTTATGCGTTATGCGTTATGCGTTCTGCATAATGCGTTATACGTTATGTATTATGCGTTATGCCTTATGCGTTATGCGATATGCGTTATGCGTTATGCGTTATGCGTTATGCGTTATGCGTTATGCGTTATGCGTTATGGGTTATGCGTTATGCGTTATGGTTATGCGTTATGCGTTATGCGTTATGCGTTTTGCTTTATGCGTTATGCGTTATGCGTTATGCGTTATGCGTTATGCGTTATGCGTTATGCGTTATGCGTTATGCGTTATGCGTTATGCGTTATGCGTTATGCTTTATGCGTTATGCGTTATGCGTTATGCGTTATGCGTTATGCGTTATGCGTTATGCGTTATGCGTTATGCGTTATGCGTTATATGTTATGCGTTATGCGTTGTGCGTTATACGTTTGCGTTATGCGTTATGCGTTATGCGTTATACGGTATGCGTTATGCGTTATGCTTTATGCGTTATGCGTTATGCGTTATGCGTTATATGTTGTGCGTTATGCGTTATGCGTTATGAGTTATGCGTTATGCGTTATGCGTTATGCGTTATGCGTTATGCGTTATGCGTTTTGCGGTATTCGTTATGCGTTGTGCATTATGCCTTATGCGTTGTGCGTTATGGGTTATGATTTATGCGTTATGCGATATGCGTTATGCGTTATGCGTTATGCGTTATGCGTTATGCGTTATGCGTTATGCGTTATGCGTTATGCGTTATGCTTTATGCGTCATGCGTGATCCGTTATGCGTTAGGCGTTATGCGATTTGCGGTATTCGTTAAGCGTTGTGCATTATGCGTTATGCGTTATGCGTTAAGGGTTATGGGTTGTGCGTTATGCTTAAGCGTTATGCGTTATGCGTTATGCGTATGTGTTATGCGATATGCGTTATGCGTTATGCGTTATGCGTTATGCGTTATACGGTATGCGTTATGCGTTATGCTTTATGCGTTATGCGTTATGCGTTATGCGTTATATGGTGTGCGTTATGCGTTATGCGTTATGAGTTATGCGTTATGCGTTATGCGTTATGCGTTATGCGTTATGCGTTATGCGTTTTGCGGTATTCGTTATGCGTTGTGCATTATGCCTTATGCGTTGTGCGTTATGGGTTATGATTTATGCGTTATGCGATATGCGTTATGCGTTATGCGTTATGCGTTATGCGTTATGCGTTATGCGTTATGCGTTATGCGTTATGCGTTATGCTTTATGCGTCATGCGTGATCCGTTATGCGTTAGGCGTTATGCGATTTGCGGTATTCGTTAAGCGTTGTGCATTATGCGTTATGCGTTATGCGTTATGCGTTTTGCGGTATTCGTTATGCGTTGTGCATTATGCCTTATGCGTTGTGCGTTATGGGTTATGATTTATGCGTTATGCGATATGCGTTATGCGTTATGCGTTATGCGTTATGCGTTATGCGTTATGCGTTATGCGTTATGCGTTATGCTTTATGCGTCATGCGTGATCCGTTATGCGTTAGGCGTTATGCGATTTGCGGTATTCGTTAAGCGTTGTGCATTATGCGTTATGCGTTATGCGTTAAGGGTTATGGGTTGTGCGTTATGCTTAAGCGTTATGCGTTATGCGTTATGCGTATGTGTTATGCGATATGCGTTATGCGTTATGCGTTATGCGTTATGCGTTATGCGTTATGCATAATGCGTTATACGTTATGTATTATGCGTTATGCCTTATGCGTTATGCGATATGCGTCATGCATCAAGCCTTATGCGTTATGCGATATGCGATATGCGTCATGCATCAAGCCTTATGCGTTATGGGTTATGCGTCAACGTTATGCGTTTTGCGTTATGCGTTATGCGTTATGCGTTATGCGTTATGCGTTATGCGTTATGCGTTATGCGTTATGCGTTATGCGTTATGCGTTATGCGTTATGCGTTATGCGTTATGCGTTATGCGTTATGCGTTATGCGTTATGCGTTATGCGTTTTGCGGTATTCGTTATGCGTTGTACATTATGCCTTATGCGTTGTGCGTTATGGGTTATTCATTTTGCGTTATGCGTTATTCGTTATGAGTTATGAGTTATAAGTTATGCGTAATGCGTTATGCCTTATGCGTTATGCGTATGTGATATGCGATATGCGTTATGCGTTATGCGTTATGCGTTATGCGTTATGCGTTATGCGTTATGCGTTATGCGTTATGCGTTATGCGTTATGCATTATGCGTTATACGGTATGCGTTATGCGTTATACGTTATGCGTTATGCGTTATGCGTTATGCGTTATGCGTTATGCATTATGCGTTATACGGTATGCTTTATGCGTTATTCATTTTGCGTTATGCGTTATGCGTTATGCGTTATGCGTTATGCGTTATGCGTTATGCGTTATGCGTTATGCGTTATGCGTTTTGCTTTATGCGTTATGCGTTATGCGTTATGCGTTATGCGTTATGCGTTATGCGTTATGCGTTATGCGTTATGCGTTATGCGTTATGCGTTATGCGTTATGCGTTATGCGTTATGCGTTATGCGTTATGCGTTCTGCATAATGCGTTATACGTTATGTATTATGCGTTATGCCTTATGCGTTATGCGATATGCGTTATGCGTTATGCGTTATGCGTTATGCGTTATGCGTTATGCGTTATGGGTTATGCGTTATGCGTTATGGTTATGCGTTATGCGTTATGCGTTATGCGTTTTGCTTTATGCGTTATGCGTTATGCGTTATGCGTTATGCGTTATGCGTTATGCGTTATGCGTTATGCGTTATGCGTTATGCGTTATGCGTTATGCGTTATGCTTTATGCGTTATGCGTTATGCGTTATGCGTTATGCGTTATGCGTTATGCGTTATGCGTTATGCGTTATGCGTTATGCGTTATATGTTATGCGTTATGCGTTGTGCGTTATACGTTTGCGTTATGCGTTATGCGTTATGCGTTATACGGTATGCGTTATGCGTTATGCTTTATGCGTTATGCGTTATGCGTTATGCGTTATATGGTGTGCGTTATGCGTTATGCGTTATGAGTTATGCGTTATGCGTTATGCGTTATGCGTTATGCGTTATGCGTTATGCGTTTTGCGGTATTCGTTATGCGTTGTGCATTATGCCTTATGCGTTGTGCGTTATGGGTTATGATTTATGCGTTATGCGATATGCGTTATGCGTTATGCGTTATGCGTTATGCGTTATGCGTTATGCGTTATGCGTTATGCGTTATGCGTTATGCGTTATGCTTTATGCGTCATGCGTGATCCGTTATGCGTTAGGCGTTATGCGATTTGCGGTATTCGTTAAGCGTTGTGCATTATGCGTTATGCGTTATGCGTTAAGGGTTATGGGTTGTGCGTTATGCTTAAGCGTTATGCGTTATGCGTTATGCGTATGTGTTATGCGATATGCGTTATGCGTTATGCGTTATGCGTTATGCGTTATGCGTTATGCATAATGCGTTATACGTTATGTATTATGCGTTATGCCTTATGCGTTATGCGATATGCGTCATGCATCAAGCCTTATGCGTTATGCGATATGCGATATGCGTCATGCATCAAGCCTTATGCGTTATGGGTTATGCGTTAACGTTATGCGTTTTGCGTTATGCGTTATGCGTTATGCGTTATGCGTTATGCGTTATGCGTTATGCGTTATGCGTTGTGCGTTATGCGTTATGCGTTATGCGTTATGCGTTATGCGTTATGCGTTATGCGTTATGCGTTATGCGTTTTGCGGTATTCGTTATGCGTTGTACATTATGCCTTATGCGTTGTGCGTTATGGGTCATGGGTTATGCGTTATGCTTTATGCGTTATTCATTTTGCGTTATGCGTTATTCGTTATGAGTTATGAGTTATAAGTTATGCGTAATGCGTTATGCCTTATGCGTTATGCGTATGTGTTATGCGATATGCGTTATGCGTTATGCGTTATGCGTTATACGTTTGCGTTATGCGTTATGCGTTATGCTTTATGCGTTATGCGTTATGCGTTATGAGTTATGCGTTATGCGTTGTGCGTTATGCGTTATGCGTTATGCGTTATGCGTTATGCGTTATGCGTTATGCCTTATGCGTTATGCTTTATGCGTTATGCGTTATACGTTATGCGTTATGCGTTATGCGTTATGCGTTATGCGTTATATGTTATGCGTTATGCGTTATGCGTTATGCGTTGTGCGTAATACGTTTGCGTTATGCGTTATGCGTTATGCGTTATACGGTATGCGTTATGCGTTATGCTTTATGCGTTATGCGTTATGCGTTATGCGTTATACGGTGTGCGTTATGCGTTATGCGTTATGAGATATGCGTTATGCGTTATGCGTTATGCGTTATGCGTTATGCGTTATGCTTTATGCGTTATGCGTTATGCGTTATGCGTTATACGTTATGCGTTATGCGTTATGCGTTATGCGTTATGCGTTATGCGTTATGCGTTATGCGTTGTGCGTTATACGTTTGCGTTATGCGTTATGCGTTATGCTTTATGCGTTATGCGTTATGAGTTATGCGTTATGCGTTGTGCGTCATGCGTTATGCGTTATGCGTTATGCGTTATGCGTTATGCCTTATGCGTTATGCTTTATGCGTTATGCGTTATGCGTTATGCGTTATGCGTTATGCGTTATGCGTTATGCGTTATATGTTATGCGTTATGCGTTATGCGTTATGCGTTGTGCGTTATACGTTTGCGTTATGCGTTATGCGTTATGCGTTATACGGTATGCGTTATGCGTTATGCTTTATGCGTTATGCGTTATGCGTTATGCGTTATACGGTGTGCGTTATGCGTTATGCGTTATGAGATATGCGTTATGCGTTATGCGTTATGCGTTATGCGTTATGCTTTATGCGTTATGCATTATGCGTTATGAGTTATGCGTTATGCGTTGTGCGTCATGCGTTATGCGTTATGCGTTATGCGTTATGCGTTATGCGTTATGCCTTATACGTTATGCTTTATGCGTTATGCGTTATGCGTTATGCGTTATGCGTTATGCGTTATGCGTTATGCGTTATATGTTATGCGTTATGCGTTATGCGTTATGCGTTGTGCGTTATACGTTTGCGTTATGCGATATGCGATATGCGTCATGCATCAAGCCTTATGCGTTATGGGTTATGCGTTAACGTTATGCGTTTTGCGTTATGCGTTATGCGTTATGCGTTATGCGTTATGCGTTATGCGTTATTCGTTATGCGTTATGCGCTATGCGTTGTGCGTTATGCGTTATGCATTATGCGTTATACAGTATGCGCTATGCGTTATACGTTATGCGTTATGCGTTATGCGTAATGCGTGATCCGTTATGCGTTATGGTTATGCGTTATGCGTTATGCGTTTTGCTTTATGCGTTATGCGTTATGCGGTACGCGTTATGCGTTATGCGTTATGCGTTATGCGTTATGCGTTATGCGTTATACGTTATGCGTTATGCGTTATGCGTTATGCGTTATGCGTTATGCGTTATGCGTTATGCGTTATGCGTTGTGCGTTACACGTTTGCGTTATGCGTTTTGCTTTATGCGTTATGCGTTATGCGTTATGCGTTATGGGTTATGTGTTATGCGTTATGCGTTATGCGTTATGCGTTATGCGTTATGCGTTATGCGTTATGCGTTATGCGTTATGCGTTATGCGTTATGCGTTATGCGTTATGCGTTATGCGTTATGCGTTATGCGTTATGCGTTATGCGTTATGCGTTATGCGTTATGCGTTATGCGTTATGCTTTATGCGTTATGCATTATGCGTTATTCGTGATCCGTTATGCGTTAGGCGTTATGCGTTATACGTTATGCGTTATGCGTTATGCGTTATGCGTTATGCGTTATGCGTTATGCGTTATGCGTTGTGCGTTATACGTTTGCGTTATGCGTTATGCGTTATGCGTTTTGCGGTATTCGTTATGCGTTGTGCTTTATGCGTTATGCGTTATAAGTTATGCGTTATGCGTTGTGCGTTATGCGTTATGCGTTATGCGTTATGCGTTATGCGTTATGCGTTATGAATTATGCGTTATGCGTTATGCGTTATGCGTTATGCGTTATGCGTTATGCGTTATGCTTTATGCGTTATGCATTATGCGTTATTCGTGATCCGTTATGCGTTAGGCGTTATGGGTTTTCCGGTGTTCGTTATGCGTTGTGCATTATGCGTTATGCGTTATGAAGTAAGGGTTATGGTTTATGCATTATGCGTTGTGCGCTATACGTTTGCGTTATGCGTTATGCGTTATGCGTTATACGTTTGCGTTATGCGTTATGCTTTATGCGTTATGCGTTATGAGTTATGCGTTATGCGTTATGCGTTATGCGTTATGCTTTATGCGTTATGCATTATGCGTTATACGGTATGCGTTATGCGTTATACGTTATGCGTTATGCGTTATGCGTTATGCGTTATGCGTTATGCGTTATGCGTTATGCGTTATGCGTTGTGCGTTATACGTTTGCGTTATGCGTTATGCGTTATGCGTTTTGCGGTATTCGTTATGCGTTGTGCTTTATGCGTTATGCGTTATAAGTTATGCGTTATGCGTTGTGCGTTATGCGTTATGCGTTATGCGTTATGCGTTATGCGTTATGCGTTATGCCTTATGCGTTATGCTTTATGCGTTATGCGTTATGCGTTATGCGTTATGCGTTATATGTTATGCGTTATGCGTTATGCGTTATGCGTTGTGCGTTATACGTTTGCGTTATGCGTTATGCGTTATGCGTTATACGGTATGCGTTATGCGTTATGCTTTATGCGTTATGCGTTATGCGTTATGCGTTATACGGTGTGCGTTATGCGTTATACGGTGTGCGTTATGCGTTATGCGTTATGAGTTATGCGTTATGCGTTATGCGTTATGCGTTATGCGTTTTGCGGTATTCGTTATGCGTTGTGCATTATGCCTTATGCGTTGTGCGTTATGGGTTATGATTTATGCGTTATGCGATATGCTTTATGAGTTATGCGTTATGCGTTATGCGTTATGCGTTATATGTTATGCGTTATGCGTTATGCGTTATGCGTTATGCGTTGTGCGTTATACGTTTGCGTTATGCGTTATGCGTTATGCGTTATGCGTTATACGGTATGCGTTATGCGTTATGCTTTATGCGTTATGCGTTATGCGTTATGCGTTATACGGTGTGCGTTATGCGTTATGCGTTATGAGTAATGCGTTATGCGTTATGCGTTATGCGTTATGCGTTTTGCGGTATTCGTTATGCGTTGTGCATTATGCCTTATGCGTTGTGCGTTATGGGTTATGATTTATGCGTTATGCGATATGCGTTAGGCGTTATGCGATTTGCGGTATTCGTTAAGCGTTGTGCATTATGCGTTATGCGTTATGCGTTAAGGGTTATGGGTTATGCGTTATGCTTTATGCGTTATGCGTTATGCGTTATGCGTTATGCGTATGTGTTATGCGATATGCGTTATGCGTTATGCGTTATGCGTTATGCGTTATGCGTTATGCGTTATGCGATATGCGTCATGCATCAAGCCTTATGCGTTATGCGATATGCGATATGCGTCATGCATCAAGCCTTATGCGTTATGGGTTATGCGTTAACGTTATGCGTTTTACGTTATGCGTTATGCGTTATGCGTTATGCGTTATGCGTTATGCGCTATGCGTTACGGTTATGCGTTATGCGTTATGCGTTTTGCTTTATGCGTTATGCGTTATGCGGTATGCGTTATGCGTTATGCGTTATGCGTTATGCGTTATGCGTTATGCGTTATGCGTTATACGTTATGCGTTATGCGTTATGCGTTATGCGTTATGCGTTATGCGTTATGCGTTGTGCGTTACACGTTTGCGTTATGCGTTTTGCTTTATGCGTTATGCGTTATGCGTTATGCGTTATGCGTTATGCGTTATGCGTTATGCGTTATGCGTTATGCGTTATGCGTTATGCGTTATGCGTTATGCGTTATGCGTTATGCGTTATGCGTTATGCGTTATGCGTTATGCGTTATGCGTTGTGCGTTATACGTTTGCTTTATGCGTTATGCGTGATGCGTTATGCGTTATGCGTTATGCGTTATGCGTTATGCGTTATGCGTTATGCGTTATGCGTTATGCGTTATGCGTTATGCGTTATGCGTTATGCGTTATGCGTTATGCGTTATGCGTTATGCTTTATGCGTTATGGATTATGCGTTATACGGTACGCGTTATGCGTTATACGTTATGCGTTATGCGTTATGCGTTATGGGTTATGCGTTATGCGTTATGGTTATGCGTTATGCGTTATGCGTTATGCGTTATGTGTTATGCGTTATGCGTTATGCGTTATGCGTTATGCGTTATGCTTTATGCGTTATGCGTTATGCGTTATGCGTTATGCGTTATGCGTTATATGTTATACGTTATGCGTTATGCGTTATGCGTTATATGTTATGCGTTATGCGTTATGCGTTGTGCGTTATACGTTTGCGTTATGCGTTATGTGTTATACGGTATGCGTTATGCGTTATACGTTATGCGTTATGCGTTATGCGAAATGCGTTATGCGTTATGCGTTATGCGTTATGCGTTATACGTTATGCGTTATGCGTTATGCGTTATGCGTTATGCGTTATGCGTTGTGCGTTACACGTTTGCGTTATGCGTTTTGCTTTATGCGTTATGCGTTATGCGTTATGCGTTATGCGTTATGCGTTATGCGTTATGCGTTATGCGTTATGCGTTATGCGTTATGCGTTATGCGTTATGCGTTATACGGTATGCGTTATGCGTTATGCTTTATGCGTTATGCGTTATGCGTTATGCGTTATACGGTGTGCGTTATGCGTTATGCGTTATGAGTAATGCTTTATGCGTTATGCGTTATGCGTTATGCGTTTTGCGGTATTCGTTATGCGTTGTGCATTATGCCTTATGCGTTGTGCGTTATGGGTTATGATTTATGCGTTATGCGATATGCGTTAGGCGTTATGCTATTTGCGGTATTCGTTAAGCGTTGTGCATTATGCGTCATGCGTTATGCGTTAAGGGTTATGGGTTATGCGTTATGCTTTATGCGTTATGCGTTATGCGTTATGCGTTATGCGTTATGCGTTATGCGTTATGCGTTATGCGTTATGCGTTATGCGTTATGCGTTATACGGTATGCGTTATGCGTTATGCTTTATGCGTTATGCGTTATGCGTTATGCGTTATGCGTTATGCGTTATGCGTTATGCCTTATGCGTTATGCTTTATGCGTTATGCGTTATGCGTTATGCGTTATTCGTTATGCGTTATATGTTATGCGTTATGCGTTATGCGTTATGCGTTGTGCGTTATACGTTTGCGTTATGCGTTATGCGTTATCCGTTATACGGTATGCGTTATGCGTTATGCTTTATGCGTTATGCGTTATGCGTTATGCGTTATACGGTGTGCGTTATGCGTTATACGGTGTGCGTTATGCGTTATGCGTTATGAGTTATGCGTTATGCGTTATGCGTTATGCGTTATGCGTTTTGCGGTATTCGTTATGCGTTGTGCATTATGCCTTATGCGTTGTGCGTTATGGGTTATGATTTATGCGTTATGCGATATGCTTTATGAGTTATGCGTTATGCGTTATGCGTTATGCGTTATGCGTTATATGTTATGCGTTATGCGTTATGCGTTATGCGTTGTGCGTTATACGTTTGCGTTATGCGTTATGCGTTATGCGTTATGCGTTATACGGTATGCGTTATGCGTTATGCTTTATGCGTTATGCGTTATGCGTTATGCGTTATGCGTTATACGGTGTGCGTTATGCGTTATGCGTTATGAGTAATGCGTTATGCGTTATGCTTTATGCGTTATGCGTTATGCGTTATGCGTTATGCGTTATACGGTGTGCGTTATGCGTTATGCGTTATGAGTAATGCGTTATGCGTTATGCGTTTTGCGGTATTCGTTATGCGTTGTGCATTATGCCTTATGCGTTGTGCGTTATGGGTTATGATTTATGCGTTATGCGATATGCGTTAGGCGTTATGCGATTTGCGGTATTCGTTAAGCGTTGTGCATTATGCGTTATGCGTTATGCGTTAAGGGTTATGGGTTATGCGTTATGCTTTATGCTTTATGCGTTATGCGTTATGCGTTATGCGTATGTGTTATGCGATATGCGTTATGCGTTATGCGTTATGCGTTATGCGTTATGCGTTACGCGTTATGCGTTATGCGTTATGCGATATGCGTCATGCATCAAGCCTTATGCGTTTTGCGATATGCGATATGCGTCATGCATCAAGCCTTATGCGTTATGGGTTATGCGTTAACGTTATGCGTTTTACGTTATGCGTTATGCGTTATGCGTTATACGTTATGCGTTATGCGGTATGCGTTATGCGTTATGCGTTATGCGTTATGCGTTATGCGTTATACGGTGTGCGTTATGCGTTATACGGTGTGCGTTATGCGTTATGCGTTATGAGTTATGCGTTATGCGTTATGCGTTATGCGTTATGCGTTTTGCGGTATTCGTTATGCGTTGTGCATTATGCCTTATGCGTTGTGCGTTATGGGTTATGATTTATGCGTTATGCGATATGCTTTATGAGTTATGCGTTATGCGTTATGCGTTATGCGTTATGCGTTATATGTTATGCGTTATGCGTTATGCGTTATGCGTTGTGCGTTATACGTTTGCGTTATGCGTTATGCGTTATGCGTTATACGGTATGCGTTATGCGTTAAGCTTTATGCGTTATGCGTTATGCGTTATGCGTTATACGGTGTGCGTTATGCGTTATGCGTTATGAGTAATGCGTTATGCGTTATGCGTTATGCGTTATGCGTTTTGCGGTATTCGTTATGCGTTGTGCATTATGCCTTATGCGTTGTGCGTTATGGGTTATGATTTATGCGTTATGCGATATGCGTTAGGCGTTATGCGATTTGCGGTATTCGTTAAGCGTTGTGCATTATGCGTTATGCGTTATGCGTTAAGGGTTATGGGTTATGCGTTATGCTTTATGCGTTATGCGTTATGCGTTATGCGTATGTGTTATGCGATATGCGTTATGCGTTATGCGTTATGCGTTATGCGTTATGCGTTATGCGTTATGCGTTATGCGATATGCGTCATGCATCAAGCCTTATGCGTTTTGCGATATGCGATATGCGTCATGCATCAAGCCTTATGCGTTATGGGTTATGCGTTAACGTTATGCGTTTTACGTTATGCGTTATGCGTTACGGTTATGCGTTATGCGTTATGCGTTTTGCTTTATGCGTTATGCGTTATGCGGTATGCGTTACGCGTTATGCGTTATGCGTTATGCGTTATGCGTTATGCGTTATGCGTTATACGTTATGCGTTATGCGTTATGCGTTATGCGTTATGCGTTATGCGTTATGCGTTATGCGTTGTGCGTTACACGTTTGCGTTATGCGTTTTGCTTTATGCGTTATGCGTTACGCGTTATGCGTTATGCGTTATGCGTTATGCGTTATGCGTTATGCGTTATGCGTTATGCGTTATGCGTTATGCGTTATGCGTTATGCGTTATGCGTTATGCGTTATGCGTTATGCGTTATGCGTTATGCGTTATGCGTTATGCGTTGTGCATTATACGTTTGCTTTATGCGTTATGCGTTATGCGTTATGCGTTATGCGTTATGCGTTATGCGTTATGCGTTATGCGTTATGCGTTATGCGTTATGCATTATGCGTTATACGGTATGCGTTATGCGTTATACGTTATGCGTTATGCGTTATGCGTTATGGGTTATGCGTTATGCGTTATGGTTATGCGTTATGCGTTATGCGTTATGTGTTATGCGTTATGCGTTATGCGTTATGCGTTATACGTTATGCGTTATGCGTTATGCGTTATGCGTTATGCGTTATGCGTTATGCGTTATGCGTTGTGCGTTATACGTTTGCGTTATGCGTTATGCTTTATGCGTTATGCGTTATGCGTTATGCGTTATGCGTTATGCGTTATGCGTTATGCGTTATGCGTTATGCGTTATGCGTTATGCGTTATGCGTTATGCGTTATGCTTTATGCGTTATGCGTTATGCGTTATGCGTTATGCGTTATGCGTTATGCGTTATATGTTATGCGTTATGCGTTATGCGTTATGCGTTATGCGTTATATGTTATGCGTTATGCGTTATGCGTTATGCGTTGTGCGTTATACGTTTGCGTTATGCGTTATGTGTTATACGGTATGCGTTATGCGTTATACGTTATGCGTTATGCGTTATGCGAAATGCGTTATGCGTTATGCGTTATGCGTTATGCGTTATGCGTTATGCGTTATATGTTATGCGTTATGCGTTATGCGTTATGCGTTATGCGTTGTGCGTTATACGTTTGCGTTATGCGTTATGCGTTATGCGTTATACGGTATGCGTTATGCGTTATGCGTTATGCGTTATGCGTTATGCGTTATGCGTTGTGCGTTATACGTTTGCGTTATGCGTTATGCGTTATGCGTTATGCGTTATGCGTTATGCGTTATGCGTTATACGGTATGCGTTATGCGATATGCGTCATGCATCAAGCCTTATGCGTTATGCGATATGCGATATGCGTCATGCATCAAGCCTTATGCGTTATGGGTTATGCGTTAACGTTATGCGTTTTACGTTATGCGTTATGCGTTATGCGTTATGCGTTATGCGCTATGCGTTACGGTTATGCGTTATGCGTTATGCGTTTTGCTTTATGCGTTATGCGTTATGCGGTATGCGTTATGCGTTATGCGTTATGCGTTATGCGTTATGCGTTATGCGTTATGCGTTATACGTTATGCGTTATGCGTTATGCGTTATGCGTTATGCGTTATGCGTTGTGCGTTACACGTTTGCGTTATGCGTTTTGCTTTATGCGTTATGCGTTATGCGTTATGCGTTATGCGTTATGCGTTATGCGTTATGCGTTATGCGTTATGCGTTATGCGTTATGCGTTATGCGTTATGCGTTATGCGTTATGCGTTATGCGTTATGCGTTATGCGTTATGCGTTATGCGTTATGCGTTATGCGTTATGCGTTATGCGTTATGCGTTATGCGTTATGCGTTGTGCGTTATACGTTTGCTTTATGCGTTATGCGTTATGCGTTATGCGTTATGCGTTATGCGTTATGCGTTATGCGTTATGCGTTATGCGTTATGCGTTATGCGTTATGCGTTATGCTTTATGCGTTATGCATTATGCGTTATACGGTATGCGTTATGCGTTATACGTTATGCGTTATGCGTTATGCGTTATGGGTTATGCGTTATGCGTTATGGTTATGCGTTATGCGTTATGCGTTATGCGTTATGTGTTATGCGTTATGCGTTATGCGTTATGCGTTATACGTTATGCGTTATGCGTTATGCGTTATGCGTTATGCGTTATGCGTTATGCGTTATGCGTTATGCGTTATGCGTTATGCTTTATGCGTTATGCGTTATGCGTTATGCGTTATGCGTTATGCGTTATATGTTATGCGTTATGCGTTATGCGTTATGCGTTATGCGTTATATGTTATGCGTTATGCGTTATGCGTTATGCGTTGTGCGTTATACGTTTGCGTTATGCGTTGTGTGTTATACGGTATGCGTTATGCGTTATACGTTATGCGTTATGCGTTATGCGAAATGCGTTATGCGTTATGCGTTATGCGTTATGCGTTATGCGTTATATGTTATGCGTTATGCGTTATGCGTTATGCGTTGTGCGTTATACGTTTGCGTTATGCGTTATGCGTTATGCGTTATACGGTATGCGTTATGCGTTATGCGTTATGCGTTATGCGTTATGCGTTATGCGTTGTGCGTTATACGTTTGCGTTATGCGTTATGCGTTATGCGTTATGCGTTATGCGTTATGCGTTATACGGTATGCGTTATGCGATATGCGTCATGCATCAAGCCTTATGCGTTATGCGATATGCGATATGCGTCATGCATCAAGCCTTATGCGTTATGGGTTATGCGTTAACGTTATGCGTTTTACGTTATGCGTTATGCGTTATGCGTTATGCGTTATGCGCTATGCGTTACGGTTATGCGTTATGCGTTATGCGTTTTGCTTTATGCGTTATGCGTTATGCGGTATGCGTTATGCGTTATGCGTTATGCGTTATGCGTTATGCGTTATGCGTTATGCGTTATGCGTTATACGTTATGCGTTATGCGTTATGCGTTATGCGTTATGCGTTATGCGTTGTGCGTTACACGTTTGCGTTATGCGTTTTGCTTTATGCGTTATGCGTTATGCGTTATGCGTTATGCGTTATGCGTTATGCGTTATGCGTTATGCGTTATGCGTTATGCGTTATGCGTTATGCGTTATGCGTTATGCGTTATGCGTTATGCGTTATGCGTTATGCGTTATGCGTTGTGCGTTATACGTTTGCTTTATGCGTTATGCGTTATGCGTTATGCGTTATGCGTTATGCGTTATGCGTTATGCGTTATGCGTTATGCGTTATGCGTTATGCGTTATGCGTTATGCGTTATGCGTTATGCGTTATGCTTTATGCGTTATGCATTATGCGTTATACGGTATGCGTTATGCGTTATACGTTATGCGTTATGCGTTATGCGTTATGGGTTATGCGTTATGCGTTATGGTTATGCGTTATGCGTTATGCGTTATGCGTTATGTGTTATGCGTTATGCGTTATGCGTTATGCGTTATACGTTATGCGTTATGCGTTATGCGTTATGCGTTATGCGTTATGCGTTATGCGTTATGCGTTGTGCGTTGTACGTTTGCGTTATGCGTTATGCGTTATGCTTTATGCGTTATGCGTTATGCGTTATGCGTTATGCGTTATGCGTTATGCGTTATGCGTTATGCGTTATGCATTATGCGTTATGCGTTATGCGTTATGCGTTATGCGTTATGCGTTATGCGTTATGCTTTATGCGTTATGCGTTATGCGTTATGCGTCATGCGTTATGCGTTATATGTTATGCGTTATGCGTTATGCGTTATGCGTTATGCGTTATGCGTTATATGTTATGCGTTATGCGTTATGCGTTATGCGTTATACGGTATGCGTTATGCGTTATGCGTTATGCGTTATGCGTTATGCGTTGTGCGTTATACGTTTGCGTTATGCGTTATGCGTTATGCGTTATGCGTTATGCGTTATGCGTTATACGGTATGCGTTATGCGTTATGAGTTATGCGTTATGCGTTATGCGTTATGCGTTATGCTTTATGTGTTATGCGTTATGCGTTATGCGTGATCCGTAATGCGTTATGCGTTATGCGTTATGCGTTATGCGTTATGGGTTATGCGTTATGCGTTATGGTTATGCGTTATGCGTTATGCGTTATGCGTTTTGCTTTATGCGTTATGCGTTATGCGGTATGCGTTATGCGTTATGCGTTATGCGTTATGCGTTATGCGTTATGCGTTATGCGTTATACGTTATGCGTTATGCGTTATGCGTTATGCGTTATGCGTTATGCGTTGTGCGTTACACGTTTGCGTTATGCGTTTTGCTTTATGCGTTATGCGTTGTGCGCTATACGTTTGCGTTATGCGTTATGCGTTATGCGTTATGCGTTATGCGTTATACGTTATGCGTTATGCGTTATGCGTTATGCGTTATGCGTTATGCGTTATGCGTTATGCGTTACGCGTTATGCGTTATGCGTTATGCGTTATGCGTTATGCGTTATGCGTTATGCGTTATGCGTTATGCGTTATGCGTTATATGTTATGCGTTATGCGTTATGCGTTATGCGTTGTGCGTTATGCTTTATGCGTTATGCGTTATGCGTTATGCGTTATACGGTGTGCGATATGCGTTATGCGTTATGCGTTATGAGTTATGCGTTATGCGTTGTGCGTTATGCTTTATGCGTTATGCGTTATGCGTTATGCGTTATACGGTGTGCGATATGCGTTATGCGTTATGCGTTATGAGTTATGCGTTATTCGTTATGCGTTATGCGTTATGCGCTATGGATTATGCGTTATGGGTTGTTCGTTATGCTTTATGCGTTGGGCGTTATACGTTTGCATTTTGCGTTATGCGTTATGCGTTATGCTTTATGCGTTATGCGTTATGCGTTATGCGTTATACGGTGTGCGATATGCGTTATGCGTTATGCGTTATGAGTTATGCGTTATGCGTTATGCGTTATGCGTTTTGCGGTATTCGTTATGCGTTGTGCATTATGCCTTATGCGTTGTGCGTTATGGGTTATGATTTATGCGTTATGCGATATGCGTTATGCGTTATGCGTTATGCGTTATGCGTTATGCGTTATGCGTTATGCGTTATGCGTTATGCGTTATGCGTAATGCGTCATGCGTTATGCTTTATGCGTCATGCGTGATCCGTTATGCGTTAGGCGTTATGCGATTTGCGGTATTCGTTAAGCGTTGTGCATTATGCGTTATGCGTTATGCGTTAAGGGTTATGGGTTATGCGTTATGCTTTATGCGTTATTCATTTTGCGTTATGCGTTATTCGTTATGAGTTATAAGTCATGCGTAATGCGTTATGCCTTATGCGTTATGCGTTATGCGTTATGCGTTATGCGTTATGCGTTATGCGTTATGCGTTATGCGTTATGCGTTATGCGTTATGCGTTATGCGTTATGCGTTATGCGTTATGCGTTATGCGTTATGCGTTATGATTTATGCGTTATGCATTATGCGTTATTCGTGATCCGTTATGCGTTAGACGTTATGGGTTTTCCGGTGTTCGTTATGCGTTGTGCATTATGCGTTATGCGTCATGAAGTAAGGGTTATGGTTTATGCGTTATGCGTTGTGCGCTATACGTTTGCGTTATGCGTTATGCGTTATGCGTTATGCGTTATGCGTTATGCGTTATACGTTATGCGTTATGCGTTATGCGTTATGCGTTATGCGTTATGCGTTATGCGTTATGCGTTATGCGTTATGCGTTATGCGTTATGCGTTATGCGTTATGCGTTATGCGTTATGCTTTATGCGTTATGCTTTATGCGTTATACGGTATGCGTTATGCGTTATACGTTATGCGTTGTGCGTTATGCGTTATGGGTTATGCGTTATGCGTTATGGTTATGCGTTATGCGTTATGCGTTATGGGTTATGCGTTATGCGTTATGCGTTATGCGTTATGCGTTATACGTTATGCGTTATGCGTTATGCCTTATGCGTTATGCGTTGTGCGTTATACGTTTGCGTTATGCGTTATGCGTTATGCTTTATGCCTATGCGTTATGAGTTATGCGTTATGCGTTATGCGTTATGCGTTATGCGTTATGCGTTATGCGTTATGCGTTATGCGTTATGCGTTATGCGTTATGCGTTATGCGTTATGCGTTATGCGTTATGCTTTATGCGTTATGCGTTATGCGTTATGCGTTATGCGTTATGCGTTATATGTTATGCGTTATGCGTTATGCGTTATGCGTTGTGCGTTATACGTTTGCGTTATGCGTTATGCGTTATGCGTTATGCGTTATGCGTTATGCGTTATGCGTTATGCGTAATGCGTCATGCGTTATGCTTTATGCGTCATGCGTGATCCGTTATGCGTTAGGCGTTATGCGATTTGCGGTATTCGTTAAGCGTTGTGCATTATGCGTTATGCGTTATGCGTTAAGGGTTATGGGTTATGCGTTATGCTTTATGCGTTATTCATTTTGCGTTATGCGTTATTCGTTATGAGTTATAAGTCATGCGTAATGCGTTATGCCTTATGCGTTATGCGTTATGCGTTATGCGTTATGCGTTATGCGTTATGCGTTATGCGTTATGCGTTATGCGTTATGCGTTATGCGTTATGCGTTATGCGTTATGCGTTATGCGTTATGCGTTATGATTTATGCGTTATGCATTATGCGTTATTCGTGATCCGTTATGCGTTAGACGTTATGGGTTTTCCGGTGTTCGTTATGCGTTGTGCATTATGCGTTATGCGTCATGAAGTAAGGGTTATGGTTTATGCATTATGCGTTGTGCGCTATACGTTTGCGTTATGCGTTATGCGTTATGCGTTATGCGTTATGCGTTATGCGTTATACGTTATGCGTTATGCGTTATGCGTTATGCGTTATGCGTTATGCGTTATGCGTTATGCGTTATGCGTTATGCGTTATGCGTTATGCGTTATGCGTTATGCGTTATGCGTTATGCTTTATGCGTTATGCTTTATGCGTTATACGGTATGCGTTATGCGTTATACGTTATGCGTTGTGCGTTATGCGTTATGGGTTATGCGTTATGCGTTATGGTTATGCGTTATGCGTTATGCGTTATGGGTTATGCGTTATGCGTTATGCGTTATGCGTTATGCGTTATACGTTATGCGTTATGCGTTATGCCTTATGCGTTATGCGTTGTGCGTTATACGTTTGCGTTATGCGTTATGCGTTATGCTTTATGCCTATGCGTTATGAGTTATGCGTTATGCGTTATGCGTTATGCGTTATGCGTTATGCGTTATGCGTTATGCGTTATGCGTTATGCGTTATGCGTTATGCGTTATGCGTTATGCGTTATGCGTTATGCGTTATGCGTTATGCTTTATGCGTTATGCGTTATGCGTTATGCGTTATGCGTTATGCGTTATATGTTATGCGTTATGCGTTATGCGTTATGCGTTGTGCGTTATACGTTTGCGTTATGCGTTATGCGTTATGCGTTATACGGTGTGCGTTATGCGTTATACGTTATGGGTTATGCGTTATGCGTTATGCGTTATGCGTTATGCGTTATGCGTTATGCGTTATGCGTTATGCGTTATGCGTTATGCGTTATATGTTATGCGTTATGCGTTATGCGATATGCGTTGTGCGTTATACGTTTGCGTTATGCGTTATGCGTTATGCGTTATGCGTTATACGGTATGCGTTATGCGTTATGCGTTATGCGTTATGCGTTATGCGTTATGCGTTGTGCGTTATGCGTTATGCGTTATGCGTTATGCGTTGTGCGTTATACGTTTGCGTTATGCGTTATGCGTTATGCGTTATACGGTATGCGTTATGCGTTATACGTTATGTATTATGCGTTATGCGATATGCGTTATGCGTTATGCGTTATGCGATATGCGTTATGCGTTATGCGTTATGCGTTATATGTTATGCGTTATGCGTTATGCGTTATGCGTTATATGTTATGCGTTATGCGTTATGCGTTATGCGTTATGCGTTATACGGTGTGCGATATGCGTTATGCGTTATGCGTTATGAGTTATGCGTTATGCGTTGTGCGTTATGCTTTATGCGTTATGCGTTATGCGTTATGCGTTATACGGTGTGCGATATGCGTTATGCGTTATGCGTTATGAGTTATGCGTTATTCGTTATGCGTTATGCGTTATGCGCTATGGATTATGCGTTATGGGTTGTTCGTTATGCTTTATGCGTTGGGCGTTATACGTTTGCATTTTGCGTTATGCGTTATGCGTTATGCTTTATGCGTTATGCGTTATGCGTTATGCGTTATACGGTGTGCGATATGCGTTATGCGTTATGCGTTATGAGTTATGCGTTATGCGTTATGCGTTATGCGTTTTGCGGTATTCGTTATGCGTTGTGCATTATGCCTTATGCGTTGTGCGTTATGGGTTATGATTTATGCGTTATGCGATATGCGTTATGCGTTATGCGTTATGCGTTATGCGTTATGCGTTATGCGTTATGCGTTATGCGTTATGCTTTATGCGTCATGCGTGATCCGTTATGCGTTAGGCGTTATGCGATTTGCGGTATTCGTTAAGCGTTATGCGTTATACGGTGTGCGTTATGCGTTATACGTTATGGGTTATGCGTTATGCGTTATGCGTTATGCGTTATGCGTTATGCGTTATGCGTTATGCGTTATGCGTTATATGTTATGCGTTATGCGTTATGCGATATGCGTTGTGCGTTATACGTTTGCGTTATGCGTTATGCGTTATGCGTTATGCGTTATACGGTATGCGTTATGCGTTATGCGTTATGCGTTATGCGTTATGCGTTGTGCGTTATGCGTTATGCGTTATGCGTTATGCGTTGTGCGTTATACGTTTGCGTTATGCGTTATGCGTTATGCGTTATACGGTATGCGTTATGCGTTATACGTTATGTATTATGCGTTATGCGATATGCGTTATGCGTTATGCGTTATGCGTTATGCGTTATGCGTTATATGTTATGCGTTATGCGTTATGCGTTATGCGTTATATGTTATGCGTTATGCGTTATGCGTTATGCGTTATGCGTTATACGGTGTGCGATATGCGTTATGCGTTATGCGTTATGAGTTATGCGTTATGCGTTGTGCGTTATGCTTTATGCGTTATGCGTTATGCGTTATGCGTTATACGGTGTGCGATATGCGTTATGCGTTATGCGTTATGAGTTATGCGTTATTCGTTATGCGTTATGCATTATGCGCTATGGATTATGCGTTATGGGTTGTTCGTTATGCTTTATGCGTTGGGCGTTATACGTTTGCATTTTGCGTTATGCGTTATGCGTTATGCTTTATGCGTTATGCGTTATGCGTTATGCGTTATACGGTGTGCGATATGCGTTATGCGTTATGCGTTATGAGTTATGCGTTATGCGTTATGCGTTATGCGTTTTGCGGTATTCGTTATGCGTTGTGCATTATGCCTTATGCGTTGTGCGTTATGGGTTATGATTTATGCGTTATGCGATATGCGTTATGCGTTATGCGTTATGCGTTATGCGTTATGCGTTATGCGTTATGCGTTATGCGTTATGCGTTATGCTTTATGCGTCATGCGTGATCCGTTATGCGTTAGGCGTTATGCGATTTGCGGTATTCGTTAAGCGTTGTGCATTATGCGTTATGCGTTGTGCGTTAAGGGTTATGGGTTATGCGTTATGCTTTATGCGTTATTCATTTTGCGTTATGCGTTATTCGTTATGAGTTATAAGTTATGCGTAATGCGTTATGCCTTATGCGTTATGCGTATGTGTTATGCGATATGCGTTATGCGTTATGCGTTATGCGTTATGCGTTATGCATAATGCGTTATACGTTATGTATTATGCGTTATGCCTTATGCGTTATGCCTTATGCGTTATGCGATATGCGTCATGCATCAAGCCTTATGCGTTATGCGATATGCGATATGCGTCATGCATCAAGCCTTATGCGTTATGGGTTATGCGTTAACGTTATGCGTTATTCGTGATCCGTTATGCGTTAGACGTTATGGGTTTTCCGGTGTTCGTTATGCGTTGTGCATTATGCGTTATGCGTTATGAAGTAAGGGTTATGGTTTATGCATTATGCGTTGTGCGCTATACGTTTGCGTTATGCGTTATGCGTTATGCGTTATGCGTTATGCGTTATGCGTTATACGTTATGCGTTATGCGTTATGCGTTATGCGTTATGCGTTATGCGTTATGCGTTATGCGTTACGCGTTATGCGTTATGCGTTATGCGTTATGCGTTATGCGTTATGCGTTATGCGTTATGCGTTATGCGTTATGCGTTATGCGTTATGCGTTATATGTTATGCGTTATGCGTTATGCGTTATGCGTTGTGCCTTATACGTTTGCGTTATGCGTTATGCGTTATGCGTTATACGGTATGCGTTATGCGTTATACGTTATGCGTTATGCGTTGTGCGATATGCGTTATGCGTTATGCGTTATGCGTTATGCGTTATGCGTTATGCGTTATGCGTTATGCGTTATGCGTTATGCGTTATTCGTTATGCGTTATGCGTTATGCGCTATGGATTATGCGTTATGGGTTGTTCGTTATGCTTTATGCGTTGGGCGTTATACGTTTGCATTTTGCGTTATGCGTTATGCGTTATGCTTTATGCGTTATGCGTTATGCGTTATGCGTTATGCGTTATGCGTTATGCGTTATGCTTTATGCGTCATGCGTGATCCGTTATGCGTTAGGCGTTATGCGATTTGCGGTATTCGTCAAGCGTTGTGCATTATGCGTTATGCGTTATGCGTTAAGGGTTATGGGTTATGCGTTATGCTTTATGCGTGATTCATTTTGCGTTATGCGTTATTCGTTATGAGTTATAAGTTATGCGTAATGCGTTATGCCTTATGCGTTATGCGTATGTGTTATGCGATATGCGTTATGCGTTATGCGTTATGCGTTATGCGTTATGCGTTATGCGTTATGCGTTATGCATAATGCGTTATACGTTATGTATTATGCGTTATGCCTTATGCGTTATGCCTTATGCGTTATGCGATATGCATCATGCATCAAGCCTTATGCGTTATGCGATATGCGATATGCGTCATGCATCAAGCCTTATGCGTTATGGGTTATGCGTTAACGTTATGCGTTTTGCGTTATGCGTTATGCGTTATGCGTTATGCGTTATGCGTTATGCGTTATGCTTTATACGGTATGCGTTATGCGTTATACGTTATGCGTTATGCGTTATGCGTTATGCGTTATGCGTTATGCATTATGCGTTATACGGTATGCGTTATGCGTTATACGTTATGCGTTATGCGTTATGCGTTGTGCATTATGCGTTATGCGTTATGAAGTAAGGGTTATGGTTTATGCATTATGCGTTGTGCGCTATACGTTTGCGTTATGCGTTCTGCGTTATGCGTTATACGGTATGCGTAATGCGTTATACGTTATGCGTTATGCGTTATGCGTCATGCGTTATGCGTTATGCATTATGCGTTATACGGTATGCGTTATGCGTTATACGTTATGCGTTATGCGTTATGCGTTAGGGGTTATGCGTTATGCGTTATGGTTATGCGTTATGCGTTATGCGTTAAGCGTTATGCGTTATGCGTTATGCGTTATACGTTATGCGTTATGCGTTATGCGTTATGCGTTATGCGTTATGCGTTATGCGTTATGCGTTACGCGTTATGCGTTATGCGTTATGCGTTATATATTATGCGTTATGCGTTATGCGTTATGCGTTATGCGTTATGCTTTATGCGTCATACGTGATCCGTTATGCGTTAGGCGTTATGCGTTATGCGTTATGCGTTATGCGTTATGCGTTATGCGTTATGCGTTATGCTTTATGCGTTATGCATTATGCGTTATACGGTATGCGTTATGCGTTATACGTTATGCGTTATGCGTTATGCGTTATGGGTTATGCGTTATGCGTTATGCGTTATGCGTTATATATTATGCGTTATGCGTTATGCGTTATGCGTTACGCGTTATGCGTTATGCGTAATGCGTTATGCGTTATGCGTTATGCGATATGCGTTATGCGTTATGCGTTATGCGTTATGCGTTATGCTTTATGCGTTATGCGTTATGCGTTATGCGTTATGCGTTATGCGTTATATATTATGCGTTATGCGTTATGCGTTATGCGTTATGCGTTGTGCCTTATACGTTTGCGTTATGCGTTATGCGTTATGCGTTATGCGTTATGCGTTATATGTTATGCGTTATGCGTTATGCGTTATGCGTTGTGCGTTATACGTTTGCGTTATGCGTTGTGCGATATGCGTGATGCGTTATGCGTTATGCATTATGCGTTATGCGTTATGCGTTATATGTTATGCGTTATGCGTTATGCGTTATGCGTTATGCGTTATGCGTTATATGTTATGCGTTATGCGTTATGCGTTATGCGTTGTGCGTTATACGTTTGCGTTATGCGTTATGCGTTGTGCGTTATACGGTATGCGTTATGCGTTGTACGTTATGCGTTATGCGTTATGCGTTATGCGTTATGCGTTATGCGTTATGCGTTATGCGACATGCTTTATGCGTTATGCATTATGCGTTATTCGTGATCCGTTATGCGTTAGGCGTTATGGGTTTTCCGGTGTTCGTTATGCGTTATGCGTTATACGGTATGCGTTATGCGTTATACGTTATGCGTTATGCGTTATGCGTTATGCGTTATGCGTTATGCGTTATGCGTTATGCGTTATGCGTTATGCGTTATACGTTATGCGTTATGAGTTATGCGTTATGCGTTATGCGTTGTGCGTTATACGTTTGCGTTATGCGTTATGCGTTATGCTTTATGCGTTATGCGTTATGAGTTATGCGTTATGCGTTATGCGTTATGCGTTATGCGTTATGCGTTATGCTTTATGCGTTATGCGTTATGCGTTATGCGTTATGCGTTATGCGTTATGCGTTATGCGTTATATGTTATGCGTTATGCGTTATGCGTTATGCGTTGTGCGTTATACGTTTGCGTTATGCGTTATGCGTTATGCGTTATGCGTTATACGGTGTGCGTTATGCGTTATATGTTATGGGTTATGCGTTATGCGATATGCGTTATGCGTTATGCGTTATGCGTTATGCGTTATATGTTATGCGTTATGCGTTATGCGTTATGCGTTATGCGTTATGCGTTATGCGTTATGCGTTATGCGTTACACGGTATGCGTTATGCGTTATACGTTATGCGTTATGCGTTGTGCGATATGCGTTATGCGTTATGCGTTATGCGTTATGCGTTATGCGTTATGCGTTATATATTATGCGTTATGCGTTATGCGTTGTGCCTTATACGTTTGCGTTATGCGTTATGCGTTATGCGTTATACGGTATGCGTTATGCGTTATACGTTATGCGTTATGCGTTGTGCGATATGCGTTATGCGTTATGCGTTATGCGTTATGTGTTATGCGTTATGCGTTATATGTTATGCGTTATGCGTTATGCGTTATGCATGTGCGTTATGCGTTATGCGTTATGCGTTATGCGTTATGCGTTATGCGTTGTGCGTTATGCGTTATATGTTATGCGTTATGCGTTATGCGTTATGCGTTATGCGTTATGCGTTATACGGTATGCGTTATGCGTTATACGTTATGTATTATGCGTTATGCGATATGCGTTATGCGTTATGCGTTATGCGTTATGCATTATGCGTTATGCGTTATGAGTTACACGTTATGCGTTATGCGTTATGCGTTTTGCGGTATTCGTTATGCGTTGTGCATTATGCGTTATGCGATATGCGTTATGCGTTATGCGTTATGCGTTATGCATTATGCGTTATGCGTTATGAGTTACACGTTATGCGTTATGCGTTATGCGTTATGCGTTATGCGTTATGCGTTATACGTTATGCGTTATGCGTTGTGCGATATGCGTTATGCGTTATGCGTTATGCGTTATGCGTTATGCGTTATGCGTTATATATTATGCGTTATGCGTTATGCGTTGTGCCTTATACGTTTGCGTTATGCGTTATGCGTTATGCGTTATACGGTATGCGTTATGCGTTATACGTTATGCGTTATGCGTTGTGCGATATGCGTTATGCGTTATGCGTTATGCGTTATGTGTTATGCGTTATGCGTTATATGTTATGCGTTATGCGTTATGCGTTATGCGTTGTGCGTTATGCGTTATGCGTTATGCGTTATGCGTTATGTGTTATGCGTTATGCGTTATGCGTTATGCGTTATGCGTTATGCGTTATGCGTTATGTGTTATGCGTTATGCGTTATGCGTTATGCGTTATGCGTTATGCGTTCTGCGTTATGTGTTATGCGTTATGCGTTATGCGTTATGCGTTATGCGTTATACGGTATGCGTTATGCGTTATGCGTTATGCGTTATGCGTTGTGCGTTATACGTTTGCGTTATGCGTTATGCGTTATGCTTTATGCGTTATGCGTTATGCGTTATGCGTTATGCGTTATGCGTTATGCGTTATGCGTTATGCGTTATGCGTTATGCGTTATGCGTTATGCGTTATGCGTTATGCGTTATGCGTTATGCGTTACACGGTATGCGTTATGCGTTATACGTTATGCGTTATGCGTTGTGCGTTATGCGTTATGGGTTATGCGTTATGCGTTATGCGTTATGCGTTATATATTATGCGTTATGCGTTATGCGTTATGCGTTATGCGTATGTGTTATGCGATATGCGTTATGCGTTATGCGTTATGCGTTATGCGTTATGCGTTATGCGTTATGCGTTATGCATAATGCGTTATACGTTATGTATTATGCGTTATGCCTTATGCGTTATGCGATATGCGTCATGCATCAAGCCTTATGCGTTATGCGATATGCGATATGCGTTATGCGTTATGCGTTATGCGTTATATGTTATGCGTTATGCGTTATGCGTTATGCGTTATGCGTTATGCGTTATGCGTTATGCGTTATGCGTTATGCGTTATGCGTTATGCGTTATGCGTTATGCGTTATGCGTTATGCGTTATGCGTTATGCGTTATGCATAATGCGTTATGCGTTATGCGTTATGCGTTATGCGTTAAGCGTTATGCGTTAAGCGTTATGCGTTGTGCGTTATGCGTTATGCGTTATGCGTTATGCGTTATGCGTTATGCGTTATGCGTTATGCGTTATGCGTTATGCGTTATGCGTTATGCGACATGCTTTATGCGTTATGCATTATGCGTTATTCGTGATCCGTTATGCGTTAGGCGTTATGGGTTTTCCGGTGTTCGTTATGCGTTATGCGTTATACGGTATGCGTTATGCGTTATACGTTATGCGTTATGCGTTATGCGTTATGCGTTATGCGTTATGCGTTATGCGTTATGCGTTATGCGTTATACGTTATGCGTTATGAGTTATGCGTTATGCGTTATGCGTTGTGCGTTATACGTTTGCGTTATGCGTTATGCGTTATGCTTTATGCGTTATGCGTTATGAGTTATGCGTTATGCGTTATGCGTTATGCGTTATGCGTTATGCGTTATGCGTTATGCGTTATGCGTTATGCGTTATGCGTTATGCTTTATGCGTTATGCGTTATGCGTTATGCGTTATGCGTTATGCGTTATGCGTTATGCGTTATATGTTATGCGTTATGCGTTATGCGTTATGCGTTGTGCGTTATACGTTTGCGTTATGCGTTATGCGTTATGCGTTATGCGTTATACGGTGTGCGTTATGCGTTATACGTTATGGGTTATGCGTTATGCGATATGCGTTATGCGTTATGCGTTATGCGTTATGCGTTATATGTTATGCGTTATGCGTTATGCGTTATGCGTTATGCGTTATGCGTTATGCGTTACACGGTATGCGTTATGCGTTATACGTTATGCGTTATGCGTTGTGCGATATGCGTTATGCGTTATGCGTTATGCGTTATGCGTTATGCGTTATGCGTTATGCGTTATATGTTATGCGTTATGCGTTATGCGTTATGCGTTGTGCGTTATGCGTTATGCGTTATGCGTTATATATTATGCGTTATGCGTTATGCGTTGTGCCTTATACGTTTGCGTAATGCGTTATGCGTTATGCGTTATACGGTATGCGTTATGCGTTATACGTTATGCGTTATGCGTTGTGCGATATGCGTTATGCGTTATGCGTTATGCGTTATGTGTTATGCGTTATGCGTTATATGTTATGCGTTATGCGTTATGCGTTATGCGTTGTGCGTTATGCGTTATGCGTTATGCGTTATGCGTTATGCGTTATGCGTTATGCGTTATATGTTAGGCGTTATGCGTTATGCGTTATGCGTTATGCGTTATACGGTATGCGTTATGCGTTATACGTTATGTATTATGCGTTATGCGATATGCGTTATGCGTTATGCGTTATGCGTTATGCATTATGCGTTATGCGTTATGAGTTACACGTTATGCGTTATGCGTTATGCGTTATGCGTTATGTGTTATGCGTTATGCGTTATGCGTTATGCGTTCTGCGTTATGCGTTATGCGTTATGAGTTATGCGTTATGCGTTATGCGTTTTGCGGTATTCGTTATGCGTTGTGCATTATGCGTTATGCGTTGTGCGTTATGGGTTATGATTTATGCGTTATGCGATATGCGTTATGCGTTATGCGTTATGCGTTATGCGTTATGCGTTATGCTTTATGCGTCATGCGTGATCCGTTATGCGTTAGGCGTTATGCGATTTGCGGTATTCGTTAAGCGTTGTGCATTATGCGTTATGCGTTATGCGTTAAGGGTTATGGGTTATGCGTTATGCTTTATGCGTTATTCATTTTGCGTTATGCATTATTCGTTATACGTTATGTATTATGCGTTATTCCTTATGCGTTATGCGATATGCGTCATGCATCAAGCCTTATGCGTTATGCGATATGCGATATGCGTCATGCATCAAGCCTTATGCGTTATGGGTTATGCGTTAACGTTATGCGTTATGCGTTATGCGTTATGCGTTATGCGTTATGCGTTATGCGTTATGCGTTATGCGTTATGCGTTATGCGTTATGCGTTATGCGTTATGCGTTATGTGTTATGCGTTATGCGTTATGCGTTATGCGTTATACGTTATGCGTTATGCGTTATGTGTTATGCGTTATGCGTTATGCGTTATGCGTTATGCGTTATGCGTTCTGCGTTATGTGTTATGCGTTATGCGTTATGCGTTATGCGTTATGCGTTATGCGTTATGCGTTATACGGTATGCGTTATGCGTTATGCGTTATGCGTTATGCGTTGTGCGTTATACGTTTGCGTTATGCGTTATGCGTTATGCTTTATGCGTTATGCGTTATGCGTTATGCGTTATGCGTTATGCGTTATGCGTTATGCGTTATGCGTTATGCGTTATGCGTTATGCTTTATGTGTTATGCGTTATGCGTTATGCGTTATGCGTTATGCGTTACACGGTATGCGTTATGCGTTATACGTTATGCGTTATGCGTTGTGCGATATGCGTTATGCGTTATGCGTTATGCGTTATGCGTTATGCGTTATGCGTTATGCGTTATATGTTATGCGTTATGCGTTATGCGTTATGCGTTGTGCGTTATGCGTTATGCGTTATGTGTTATATATTATGCGTTATGCGTTATGCGTTGTGCCTTATACGTTTGCGTTATGCGTTATGCGTTATGCGTTATACGGTATGCGTTATGCGTTATACGTTATGCGTTATGCGTTGTGCGATATGCGTTATGCGTTATGCGTTATGCGTTATGTGTTATGCGTTATGCGTTATATGTTATGCGTTATGCGTTATGCGTTATGCGTTGTGCGTTATGCGTTATGCGTTATGCGTTATGCGTTATGCGTTATGCGTTATGCGTTATGCGTTATATGTTATGCGTTATGCGTTATGCGTTATGCGTTATGCGTTATGCGTTGTGCGTTATGGGTTATGATTTATGCGTTATGCGATATGCGTTATGCGTTATGCGTTATGCGTTATGCGTTATGCGTTATGCGTTATGCGTTATGCTTTATGCGTCATGCGTGATCCGTTATGCGTTAGGCGTTAAGCGATTTGCGGTATTCGTTAAGCGTTGTGCATTATGCGTTATGCGTTATGCGTTATGCGTTAAGGGTTATGGGTTATGCGTTATGCTTTATGCGTTATTCATTTTGCGTTATGCGTTATTCGTTATGAGTTAAAAGTTATGCGTAATTCGTTATGCCTTATGCGTTATGCGTATGTGTTATGCGATATGCGTTATGCGTTATGCGTTATGCGTTATGCGTTATGCGTTATGCATAATGCGTTATACGTTATGAATTATGCGTTATGCCTTATGCGTTATGCGATATGCGTCATGCATCAAGCCTTATGCGTTATGCGATATGCGATATGCGTCATGCATCAAGCCTTATGCGTTATGGGTTATGCGTTAACGTTATGCGTTTTGCGTTATGCGTTATGCGTTATGCGTTATGCGTTATGCGTTATGCGTTATGCGTTATGCGTTATGCGTTATGCGTTATGCGTTAAGCGTTATGCGTTATGCGTTATGCGTTATGCGTTATGCGTTATGCGTTATGCGTTATGCGTTATGCGTTATGCGTTATGCGTTATGCGTTATGCGTTATGCGACATGCTTTATGCGTTATGCATTATGCGTTATTCGTGATCCGTTATGCGTTAGGCGTTATGGGTTTTCCGGTGTTCGTTATGCGTTATACGTTATACGGTATGCGTTATGCGTTATACGTTATGCGTTATGCGTTAGCGTTATGCGTTATGCATTATGCGTTATGCGTTATGCGTTATGCGTTATGCGTTATGCGTTATGCGTTATGCGTTATGCGTTATACGTTATGCGTTATGAGTTATGCGTTATGCGTTATGCGTTGTGCGTTATACGTTTGCGTTATGCGTTATGCGTTATGCTTTATGCGTTATGCGTTATGAGTTATGCGTTATGCGTTATGCGTTATGCGTTATGCGTTATGCGTTATGCGTTATGCGTTATGCGTTATGCTTTATGCGTTATGCGTTATGCGTTATGCGTTATGCGTTATGCGTTATGCGTTATGCGTTATGCGTTGTATGTTATGCGTTATGCGTTATGCGTTATGCGTTGTGCGTTATACGTTTGCGTTATGCGTTATGCGTTATGCGTTATGCGTTATACGGTGTGCGTTATGCGTTATACGTTATGGGTTATGCGTTATGCGATATGCGTTATGCGTTATGCGTTATGCGTTATGCGTTATATGTTATGCGTTATGCGTTATGCGTTATGCGTTATGCGTTGTGCGTTATACGTTTGCGTTATGCGTTATGCGTTATGCGTTATACGGTATGCGATATGCGTTATGCGTTATGCGTTATGCGTTATGCGTTATGCGTTGTGCGTTATGCGTTATGCGTTATGCGTTATGCGTTATGCGTTATGCGTTGTGCGTTATACGTTAAGTATTATGCGTTATGCGATATGCGTTATGCGTTATGCGTTATGCGTTATGCTTTATGCGTTATGCGTTATGCGTTATGAGTTACACGTTATGCGTTATGCGTTATGCGTTATGCGTTATGCGTTATGTGTTATGCGTTATGCGTTATGCGTTATGCGTTATGCGTTATGCGTTATGCGTTATGCGTTCTGCGTTATGTGTTATGCGTTATGCGTTATGCGTTATGCGTTATGCGTTATGCGTTATGCGTTATACGGTATGCGTTATGCGTCATGCGTTATGCGTTATGCGTTATTCGTTATGCGTTGTGCGTTATACGTTTGCGTTATGCGTTATGCGTTATGCTTTATGTGTTATGCGTTATGCGTTATGCGTTATGCGTTATGCGTTATGCGTTATGCGTTATGCGTTATGCGTTATGCGTTATGCGTTATGCTTTATGTGTTATGCGTTATGCGTTATGCGTTATGCGTTATGCGTTACACGGTATGCGTTATGCGTTATACGTTATGCGTTATGCGTTGTGCGATATGCGTTATGCGTTATGCGTTATGCGTTATGCGTTATGCGTTATGCGTTATGCGTTATGCGTTATATGTTATGCGTTATGCGTTATGCGTTATGCGTTGTGCGTTATGCGTTATGCGTTATGCGTTATATATTATGCGTTATGCGTTATGCGTTGTGCCTTATTCGTTTGCGTTATGCGTTATGCGTTATGCGTTATACGGTATGCGTTATGCGTTATACGTTATGCGTTATGCGTTGTGCGATATGCGTTATGCGTTATGCGTTATGCGTTATGTGTTATGCGTTATGCGTTATATGTTATGCGTTATGCGTTATGCGTTATGCGTTGTGCGTTATGCGTTATGCGTTATACGTTATGCGTTATGCGTTATGCGTTATGCGTTATGCGTTATATGTTATGCGTTATGCGTTATGCGTTATGCGTTATGCGTTATGCGTTATACGGTATGCGTTATGCGTTATACGTTATGTACTATGCGTTATGCGATATGCGTTATGCGTTATGCGTTATGCGTTATGCATTATGCGTTATGCGTTATGAGTTACACGTTATATGTTATGCGTTATGCGTTATGCGTTATGTGTTATGCGTTATGCGTTATGCGTTATGCGTTATGCGTTATGCGTTATGAGTTATGCGTTATGCGTTATGCGTTTTGCGTTATTCGTTATGCGTTGTGCATTATGCGTTATGCGTTGTGCGTCACACGGTATGCGTTATGCGTTATATGTTATGCGTTATGCGTTATGCGTTATGCGTTATGCGTTATGCGTTATGCGTTATGCGTTATGCGTTATGCGTTATGCGATATGCGTTATGCGTTATGCGTTATGCGTTATGTGTTATGCGTTATGCGTTATGCGTTATGCGTTATGCGTTATGCGTTATGCGTTATGTGTTATGCGTTATGCGTTATGCGTTATGCGTTATGCGTTATGCGTTATGCGTTATGCGTTCTGCGTTATGTGTTATGCGTTATGCGTTATGCGTTATGCGTTATGCGTTATGCGTTATACGGTATGCGTTATGCGTTATGCGTTATGCGTTATGCGTTATGCGTTGTGCGTTATACATTTGCGTTATGCGTTATGCGTTATGCTTTATGCGTTATGCGTTATGCGTTATGCGTTATGCGTTATGCGTTATGCGTTATGCGTTATGCGTTATGCGTTATGCGTTATGCTTTATGTGTTATGCGTTATGCGTTATGCGTTATGCGTTATGCGTTATGCGTTACACGGTATGCGTTATGCGTTATACGTTATGCGTTATGCGTTGTGCGATATGCGTTATGCGTTATGCGTTATGCGTTATGCGTTATGCGTTATGCGTTATGCGTTATGCGTTATATGTTATGCGTTATGCGTTATGCGTTATGCGTTGTGCGTTATGCGTTATGCGTTATGCGTTATGCGTTATATATTATGCGTTATGCGTTATGCGTTATGCCTTATACGTTTGCGTTATGCGTTATGCGTTATGCGTTATACGGTATGCGTTATGCGTTATGCGTTATGCTTTATGCGTTATGCGTTATGCGTTATGCGTTATGCGTTATGCGTTATGCGTTATGCGTTATGCGTTATGCGTTATGCTTTATGTGTTATGCGTTATGCGTTATGCGTTATGCGTTATGCGTTACACGGTATGCGTTATGCGTTATACGTTATGCGTTATGCGTTGTGCGATATGCGTTATGCGTTATGCGTTGTGCGTTATGCGTTATGCGTTATGCGTTATGCGTTATATGTTATGCGTTATGCGTTATGCGTTATGCGTTGTGCGTTATGCGTTATGCGTTATGCGTTATATATTATGCGTTATGCGTTATGCGTTGTGCCTTATACGTTTGCGTTATGCGTTATGCGTTATGCGTTATACGGTATGCGTTATGCGTTATACATTATGCGTTATGCGTTGTGCGATATGCGTTATGCGTTATGCGTTATGCGTTATGTGTTATGCGTTATGCGTTATATGTTATGCGTTATGCGTTATGCGTTATGCGTTGTGCGTTATGCGTTATGCGTTATGCGTTATGCGTTATGCGTTATGCGTTATGCGTTATATGTTATGCGTTATGCGTTATGCGTTATGCGTTATGCGTTATGCGTTATGCGTTGTGCGTTATGGGTTATGATTTATGCGTTATGCGATATGCGTTATGCGTTATGCGTTATGCGTTATGCGTTATGCGTTATGCGTTATGCGTTATGCTTTATGCGTCATGCGTGATCCGTTATGCGTTAGGCGTTAAGCGATTTGCGGTATTCGTTAAGCGTTGTGCATTATGCGTTATGCGTTATGCGTTATGCGTTAAGGGTTATGGGTTATGCGTTATGCTTTATGCGTTATTCATTTTGCGTTATGCGTTATTCGTTATGAGTTAAAAGTTATGCGTAATTCGTTATGCCTTATGCGTTATGCGTATGTGTTATGCGATATGCGTTATGCGTTATGCGTTATGCGTTATGCGTTATGCGTTATGCGTTATGCATAATGCGTTATACGTTATGTATTATGCGTTATGCCTTATGCGTTATGCGATATGCGTCATGCATCAAGCCTTATGCGTTATGCGATATGCGATATGCGTCATGCATCAAGCCTTATGCGTTATGGGTTATGCGTTAACGTTATGCGTTTTGCGTTATGCGTTATGCGTTATGCGTTATGCGTTATGCGTTATGCGTTATGCGTTATGCGTTATGCGTTATGCGTTAAGCGTTATGCGTTATGCGTTATGCGTTATGCGTTATGCGTTATGCGTTATGCGTTATGCGTTATGCGTTATGCGTTATGCGTTATGCGTTATGCGACATGCTTTATGCGTTATGCATTATGCGTTATTCGTGATCCGTTATGCGTTAGGCGTTATGGGTTTTCCGGTGTTCGTTATGCGTTATACGTTATACGGTATGCGTTATGCGTTATACGTTATGCGTTATGCGTTAGCGTTATGCGTTATGCATTATGCGTTATGCGTTATGCGTTATGCGTTATGCGTTATGCGTTATGCGTTATGCGTTATGCGTTATACGTTATGCGTTATGAGTTATGCGTTATGCGTTATGCGTTGTGCGTTATACGTTTGCGTTATGCGTTATGCGTTATGCTTTATGCGTTATGCGTTATGAGTTATGCGTTATGCGTTATGCGTTATGCGTTACGCGTTGTATGTTATGCGTTATGCGTTATGCGTTATGCGTTGTGCGTTATACGTTTGCGTTATGCGTTATGCGTTATGCGTTATGCGTTATACGGTGTGCGTTATGCGTTATACGTTATGGGTTATGCGTTATGCGTTGTGCGTTATACGTTTGCGTTATGCGTTATGCGTTATGCGTTATGCGTTATACGGTGTGCGTTATGCGTTATACGTTATGGGTTATGCGTTATGCGTTATGCGTTGTGCGTTATGCGTTATGCGTTATGCGTTATGCGTTATGCGTTATGCGTTGTGCGTTATACGTTAAGTATTATGCGTTATGCGATATGCGTTATGCGTTATGCGTTATGCGTTATGCTTTATGCGTTATGCGTTATGCGTTATGAGTTACACGTTATGCGTTATGCGTTATGCGTTATGCGTTATGCGTTATGTGTTATGCGTTATGCGTTATGCGTTATGCGTTATGCGTTATGCGTTCTGCGTTATGTGTTATGCGTTATGCGTTATGCGTTATGCGTTATGCGTTATGCGTTATACGGTATGCGTTATGCGTCATGCGTTATGCGTTATGCGTTATTCGTTATGCGTTGTGCGTTATACGTTTGCGTTATGCGTTATGCGTTATGCTTTATGTGTTATGCGTTATGCGTTATGCGTTATGCGTTATGCGTTACACGGTATGCGTTATGCGTTATACGTTATGCGTTATGCGTTGTGCGATATGCGTTATGCGTTATGCGTTATGCGTTATGCGTTATGCGTTATGCGTTATGCGTTATGCGTTATATGTTATGCGTTATGCGTTATGCGTTATGCGTTGTGCGTTATGCGTTATGCGTTATGCGTTATATATTATGCGTTATGCGTTATACGTTGTGCCTTATTCGTTTGCGTTATGCGTTATGCGTTATGCGTTATACGGTATGCGTTATGCGTTATACGTTATGCGTTATGCGTTGTGCGATATGCGTTATGCGTTATGCGTTATGCGTTATGTGTTATGCGTTATGCGTTATATGTTATGCGTTATGCGTTATGCGTTATGCGTTGTGCGTTATGCGTTATGCGTTATACGTTATGCGTTATGCATTATGCGTTATGCGTTATGCGTTATATGTTATGCGTTATGCGTTATGCGTTATGCGTTATGCGTTATGCGTTATACGGTATGCGTTATGCGTTATACGTTATGTACTATGCGTTATGCGATATGCGTTATGCGTTATGCGTTATGCGTTATGCATTATGCGTTATGCGTTATGAGTTACACGTTATATGTTATGCGTTATGCGTTATGCGTTATGTGTTATGCGTTATGCGTTATGCGTTATGCGTTATGCGTTATGCGTTATGAGTTATGCGTTATGCGTTATGCGTTTTGCGATATTCGTTATGCGTTGTGCATTATGCGTTATGCGTTGTGCGTCACACGGTATGCGTTATGCGTTATATGTTATGCGTTATGCGTTATGCGTTATGCGTTATGCGTTATGCGTTATGCGTTATGCGTTATGCGTTATGCGTTATGCGTTATGCGATATGCGTTATGCGTTATGCGTTATGCGTTATGTGTTATGCGTTATGCGTTATGCGTTATGCGTTATGCGTTATGCGTTATGCGTTATGTGTTATGCGTTATGCGTTATGCGTTATGCGTTATGCGTTATGCGTTATGCGTTATGCGTTCTGCGTTATGTGTTATGCGTTATGCGTTATGCGTTATGCGTTATGCGTTATACGGTATGCGTTATGCGTTATGCGTTATGCGTTATGCGTTATGCGTTGTGCGTTATACATTTGCGTTATGCGTTATGCGTTATGCTTTATGCGTTATGCGTTATGCGTTATGCGTTATGCGTTATGCGTTATGCGTTATGCGTTATGCGTTATGCTTTATGTGTTATGCGTTATGCGTTATGCGTTATGCGTTATGCGTTATGCGTTACACGGTATGCGTTATGCGTTATACGTTATGCGTTATGCGTTGTGCGATATGCGTTATGCGTTATGCGTTATGCGTTATGCGTTATGCGTTATGCGTTATGCGTTATGCGTTATATGTTATGCGTTATGCGTTATGCGTTATGCGTTGTGCGTTATGCGTTATGCGTTATGCGTTATGCGTTATATATTATGCGTTATGCGTTATGCGTTATGCCTTATACGTTTGCGTTATGCGTTATGCGTTATGCGTTATACGGTATGCGTTATGCGTTATACGTTATGCGTTATGCGTTGTGCGATATGCGTTATGCGTTATGCGTTATGCGTTATGTGTTATGCGTTATGCGTTATATGTTATGCGTTATGCGTTATGCGTTATGCGTTATGCGTTATGCGTTATGCTTTATGTGTTATGCGTTATGCGTTATGCGTTATGCGTTATGCGTCACACGGTATGCGTTATGCGTTATATGTTATGCGTTATGCGTTATGCGTTATGCGTTGTGCGTTATGCGTTATGCGTTATGCGTTATATATTATGCGTTATGCGTTATGCGTTGTGCCTTATACGTTTGCGTTATGCGTTGTGCCTTATACGTTTGCGTTATGCGTTATGCGTTATGCGTTATGCGTTATGCGTTATGCTTTATGTGTTATGCGTTATGCGTTATGCGTTATGCGTTATGCGTTACACGGTATGCGTTATGCGTTATATGTTATGCGTTATGCGTTATGCGTTATGCGTTGTGCGTTATGCGTTATGCGTTATGCGTTATATATTATGCGTTATGCGTTATGCGTTGTGCCTTATACGTTTGCGTTATGCGTTGTGCCTTATACGTTTGCGTTATGCGTTATGCGTTATGCGTTATACGGTATGCGTTATGCGTTATACGTTATGCGTTATGCGTTGTGCGATATGCGTTATGCGTTATGCGTTATGCGTTATGTGTTATGCGTTATGCGTTATATGTTATGCGTTATGCGTTATGCGTTATGCGTTGTGCGTTATGCGTTATGCGTTATGCGTTATGCGTTATGCGTTATGCGTTATGCGTTATGCGTTATGCGTTATATGTTATGCGTTATGCGTTATGCGTTATGCGTTATGCGTTATACGGTATGCGTTATGCGTTATAGGTTATGTATTATGCGTTATGCGATATGCGTTATGCGTTATGCGTTATGCGTTATGCATTATGCGTTATGCGTTATGCGTTGTGCGTTATGCGTTATGGGTTATGCGTTATGCGTTATGGTTATGCGTTATGCGTTATGCGTTATGCGTTATGCGTTATGCGTTATGCGTTATGCGTTATGCGTTATGCGTTATGCGTTATGCGTTATACGTTATGCGTTATGTGTTATGCGTTATGCGTTATGCGTTATGCGTTATGCGTTGTGCGTTATACGTTTGCGTAATGCGTTTTGCTTTATGCGTTATGCGTTATGCGTTATGCGTTATGCGTTATGCGTTATGCGTTATGCGTTATGCGTTCTGCGTTATGTGTTATGCGTTATGCATTATGCGTTATACGGTATGCGTTATGCGTTATGCGTTATACGTTATGCGTTGTGCGTTATGCGTTATGGGTTATGCGTTATGCGTTATGGTTATGCGTTATGCGTTATGCGTTATGCGTTATGCGTTATGCGTTATGCGTTATGTGTTATGCGTTATGCGTTATGCGTTATGCGTTATGCGTTATGCGTTATGCGTTCTGCGTTATGTGTTATGCGTTATGCGTTATGCGTTATGCGTTATGCGTTATGCGTTATACGGTATGCGTTATGCGTTATGCGTTATGCGTTATGCGTTATGCGTTGTGCGTTATACGTTTGCGTTATGCGTTACGCGTTATGCTTTATGCGTTATGCGTTATGCGTTATGCGTTATGCGTTATGCGTTATGCGTTATGCGTTATGCGTTATGCGTTATGCGTTATGCGTTATGCGTTATGCGTTATGCTTTATGCGTTATGCATTATGCGTTATACGGTATGCGTTATGCGTTATGCGTTATACGTTATGCGTTGTGCGTTATGCGTTATGGGTTATGCGTTATGCGTTATGGTTATGCGTTATGCGTTATGCGTTATGCGTTATGCGTTATGCGTTATGCGTTATGCGTTATGCGTTATGCGTTATGCGTTATGCGTTATGCGTTATGCGTTATGCGTTATGCGTTATGCGTTATGCGTTATGCTTTATGCGTTATGAATTATGCGTTATACGGTATGCGTTATGCGTTATGCGTTATACGTTATGCGTTGTGCGTTATGCGTTATGGGTTATGCGTTATGCGTTATGGTTATGCGTTATGCGTTATGCGTTATGCGTTATGCGTTATGCGTTATGCGTTATGTGTTATGCGTTATGCGTTATGCGTTATGCGTTATGCGTTATGCGTTATGCGTTCTGCGTTATGTGTTATGCGTTATGCGTTATGCGTTATGCGTTATGCGTTATGCGTTATGCGTTATACGGTATGCGTTATGCGTTATGCGTTATGCGTTATGCGTTATGCGTTGTGCGTTATACGTTTGCGTTATGCGTTACGCGTTATGCTTTATGCGTTATGCGTTATGCGTTATGCGTTATGCGTTATGCGTTATGCGTTATGCGTTATGCGTTATGCGTTATGCGTTATGCTTTATGTGTTATGCGTTATGCGTTATGCGTTATGCGTTATGCGTTATGCGTTACACGGTATGCGTTATGCGTTATATGTTATGCGTTATGCGTTATGCGTTATGCGTTGTGCGTTATGCGTTATCCGTTATGCGTTATATATTATGCGTTATGCGTTATGCGTTGTGCCTTATACGTTTGCGTTATGCGTTGTGCCTTATACGTTTGCGTTATGCGTTATGCGTTATGCATTATACGGTATGCGTTATGCGTTATACGTTATGCGTTATGCGTTGTGCGATATGCGTTATGCGCTATGCGTTATGCGTTATGTGTTATGCGTTATGCGTTATATGTTATGCGTTATGCGTTATGCGTTATGCGTTGTGCGTTATGCGTTATGCGTTATGCGTTATGCGTTATGCGTTATGCGTTATGCGTTATATGTTATGCGTTATGCGTTATGCGTTATGCGTTATGCGTTATACGGTATGCGTTATGCGTTATACGTTATATGTTATGCGTTATGCGTTATGCGTTATGCGTTATGCGTTGTGCGTTATGCTTTATGCGTTATACGTTATGCGTTATGCGTTATGCGTTATGCGTTATACGGTATGCGTTATGCGTTATACGTTATGCTTTATGTGTTATGCGTTATGCGTTATGCGTTATGCGTTATGCGTTATGCGTTACACGGTATGCGTTATGCGTTATACGTTATGCGTTATGCGTTGTGCGATATGCGTTATGCGTTATGCGTTATGCGTTATGCGTTATGCGTTATGCGTTATGCGTTATGCGTTATATGTTATGCGTTATGCGTTATGCGTTATGCGTTGTGCGTTATGCGTTATGCGTTATGCGTTATGCGTTATATATTATGCGTTATGCGTTATGCGTTATGCCTTATACGTTTGCGTTATGCGTTATGCGTTATGCGTTATACGGTATGCGTTATGCGTTATACGTTATGCGTTATGCGTTGTGCGATATGCGTTATGCGTTATGCGTTATGCGTTATGTGTTATGCGTTATGCGTTATATGTTATGCGTTATGCGTTATGCGTTATGCGTTATGCGTTATGCTTTATGTGTTATGCGTTATGCGTTATGCGTTATGCGTTATGCGTCACACGGTATGCGTTATGCGTTATATGTTATGCGTTATGCGTTATGCGTTATGCGTTGTGCGTTATGCGTTATGCGTTATGCGTTATATATTATGCGTTATGCGTTATGCGTTGTGCCTTATACGTTTGCGTTATGCGTTGTGCCTTATACGTTTGCGTTATGCGTTATGCGTTATGCGTTATACGGTATGCGTTATGCGTTATACGTTATGCGTTATGCGTTGTGCGATATGCGTTATGCGTTATGCGTTATGCGTTATGTGTTATGCGTTATGCGTTATATGTTATGCGTTATGCGTTATGCGTTATGCGTTGTGCGTTATGCGTTATGCGTTATGCGTTATGCGTTATGCGTTATGCGTTATGCGTTATGCGTTATGCGTTATATGTTATGCGTTATGCGTTATGCGTTATGCGTTATGCGTTGTGCGTTATGCTTTATGCGTTATGCGTTATGCGTTGTGCGTTATACGTTAAGTATTATGCGTTATGCGATATGCGTTATGCGTTATGCGTTATGCGTTATGCTTTATGCGTTATGCGTTATGCGTTATGTGTTATGCGATATGCGTTATGCGTTATGCGTTATGCGTTATGCGTTATACGGTATGCGTTATGCGTTATGCGTTATGCGTTATGCGATATGCGTTGTGCGTTATACGTTTGCGTTATGCGTTATGCGTTATGCTTTATGCGTTATGCGTTATGCGTTATGCGTTATGCGTTATGCGTTATGCGTTATGCGTTATGCGTTATGCGTTATGCTTTATGTGTTATGCGTTATGCGTTATGCGTTATGCGTTATGCGTTACACGGTATGCGTTATGCGTTATATGTTATGCGTTATGCGTTATGCGTTATGCGTTGTGCGTTATGCGTTATGCGTTATGCGTTATATATTATGCGTTATGCGTTATGCGTTGTGCCTTATACGTTTGCGTTATGCGTTGTGCCTTATACGTTTGCGTTATGCGTTATGCGTTATGCGTTATACGGCATGCGTTATGCGTTATACGTTATGCGTTATGCGTTGTGCGATATGCGTTATGCGTTATGCGTTATGTGTCATGCGTTATGCGTTATATGTTATGCGTTATGCGTTATGCGTTATGCGTTGTGCGTTATGCGTTATGCGTTATGCGTTATGCGTTATGCGTTATGCGTTATGCGTTATATGTTATGCGTTATGCGTTATGCGTTATGCGTTATGCGTTATACGGTATGCGTTATGCGTTATAGGTTATGTATTATGCGTTATGCGATATGCGTTATGCGTTATGCGTTATGCGTTATGCATTATGCGTTATGCGTTATGCGTTGTGCGTTATGCGTTATGGGTTATGCGTTATGCGTTATGGTTATGCGTTATGCGTTATGCGTTATGCGTTATGCGTTATGCGTTATGCGTTATGCGTTATGCGTTATGCGTTATGCGTTATGCGTTATGCGTTATACGTTATGCGTTATGTGTTATGCGTTATGCGTTATGCGTTATGCGTTATGCGTTATGCGTTGTGCGTTATACGTTTGCGTAATGCGTTTTGCTTTATGCGTTATGCGTTATGCGTTATGCGTTATGCGTTATGCGTTATGCGTTATGCGTTATGCGTTCTGCGTTATGTGTTATGCGTTATGCATTATGCGTTATACGGTATGCGTTATGCGTTATGCGTTATACGTTATGCGTTGTGCGTTATGCGTTATGGGTTATGCGTTATGCGTTATGGTTATGCGTTATGCGTTATGCGTTATGCGTTATGCGTTATGCGTTATGCGTTATGTGTTATGCGTTATGCGTTATGCGTTATGCGTTATGCGTTATGCGTTATGCGTTCTGCGTTATGTGTTATGCGTTATGCGTTATGCGTTATGCGTTATGCGTTATACGGTATGCGTTATGCGTTATGCGTTATGCGTTATGCGTTGTGCGTTATACGTTTGCGTTATGCGTTACGCGTTATGCTTTATGCGTTATGCGTTATGCGTTATGCGTTATGCGTTATGCGTTATGCGTTATGCGTTATGCGTTATGCGTTATGCGTTATGCTTTATGCGTTATGCATTATGCGTTATACGGTATGCGTTATGCGTTATGCGTTATACGTTATGCGTTGTGCGTTATGCGTTATGGGTTATGCGTTATGCGTTATGGTTATGCGTTATGCGTTATGCGTTATGCGTTATGCGTTATGCGTTATGCGTTATGCGTTATGCGTTATGCGTTATGCGTTATGCGTTATGCGTTATGCGTTATGCGTTATGCGTTATGCGTTATGCGTTATGCTTTATGCGTTATGCATTATGCGTTATACGGTATGCGTTATGCGTTATGCGTTATACGTTATGCGTTGTGCGTTATGCGTTATGGGTTATGCGTTATGCGTTATGGTTATGCGTTATGCGTTATGCGTTATGCGTTATGCGTTATGCGTTATGCGTTATGTGTTATGCGTTATGCGTTATGCGTTATGCGTTATGCGTTATGCGTTATGCGTTCTGCGTTATGGGTTATGCGTTATGCGTTATGCGTTATGCGTTATGCGTTATGCGTTATACGGTATGCGTTATGCGTTATGCGTTATGCGTTATGCGTTATGCGTTGTGCGTTATACGTTTGCGTTATGCGTTACGCGTTATGCTTTATGCGTTATGCGTTATGCGTTATGCGTTATGCGTTATGCGTTATGCGTTATGCGTTATGCGTTATGCGTTATGCGTTATGCGTTATGCTTTATGTGTTATGCGTTATGCGTTATGCGTTATGCGTTATGCGTTATGCGTTATGCGTTACACGGTATGCGTTATGCGTTATATGTTATGCGTTATGCGTTATGCGTTATGCGTTGTGCGTTATGCGTTATCCGTTATGCGTTATATATTATGCGTTATGCGTTATGCGTTGTGCCTTATACGTTTGCGTTATGCGTTGTGCCTTATACGTTTGCGTTATGCGTTATGCGTTATGCATTATACGGTATGCGTTATGCGTTATACGTTATGCGTTATGCGTTGTGCGATATGCGTTATGCGCTATGCGTTATGCGTTATGTGTTATGCGTTATGCGTTATATGTTATGCGTTATGCGTTATGCGTTATGCGTTGTGCGTTATGCGTTATGCGTTATGCGTTATGCGTTATGCGTTATGCGTTATGCGTTATATGTTATGCGTTATGCGTTATGCGTTATGCGTTATGCGTTATACGGTATGCGTTATGCGTTATACGTTATGTATTATGCGTTATGCGATATGCGTTATGCGTTATGCGTTATGCGTTATGCATTATGCGTTATGCGTTATGAGTTACACGTTATGCGTTATGCGTTATGCGTTATGCGTTATGCGTTATGCGTTATGTGTTATGCGTTATGCGTTATGCGTTATGCGTTATGCGTTATGCGTTATGAGTTATGCGTTATGCGTTATGCGTTATGCGTTTTGCGGTATTCGTTATGCGTTGTGCATTTTGCGTTATGCGTTGTGCGTTATGGGTTATGATTTATGCGTTATGCGATATGCGTTATGCGTTATGCGTTATGCGTTATGCGTTATGCGTTATGCGTTATGCGTTATGCGTTATGCGTTATGCTTTATGTGTTATGCGTTATGCGTTATGCGTTATGCGTTATGCGTTACACGGTATGCGTTATGCGTTATATGTTATGCGTTATGCGTTATGCGTTATACGGTATGCGTTATGCGTTATACGTTATGCGTTATGCGTTATACGTTATGGGTTATGCGTTATGCGTTATGGTTATGCGTTATGCGTTATGCGTTATGCGTTATGCGTTATGCGTTATGCGTTATGCGTTATGCGTTATGCGTTATGCGTTATGCGTTATGTGTTATGCGTTATGCGTTATGCGTTATGCGTTATGCGTTATGCGTTATGCTTTATGCGTTATGCGTTATGCGTTATGCGTTATGCGTTATGCGTTATGCGTTATGCGTTATGCGTTATGCGTTATGCGTTATATGTTATGCGTTATGCGTTATGCGTTATGCGTTATGCGTTATGCGTTGTGCGTTGTGCGTTATGGGTTATGATTTATGCGTTATGCGATATGCGTTATGCGTTATGCGTTATGCGTTATGCGTTATGCGTTATGCTTTATACGTCATGCGTGATCCGTTATGCGTTAGGCGTTAAGCGATTTGCGGTATTCGTTAAGCGTTGTGCATTATGCGTTATGCGTTATGCGTTATGCGTTATGCGTTATGCGTTATGCGTTATGCGTTATGCGTTATGCGTTATATGTTATGCGTTATGCGTTATGCGATATGCGTTATGCGTTATGCGTTATGCGTTATGCGTTATGCGTTATGCATAATGCGTTATACGTTATGTATTATGCGTTATGCCTTATGCGTTATGAGATATGCGTCATGCATCAAGCCTTATGCGTTATGCGATATGCGATATGCGTCATGCATCAAGCCTTATGCGTTATGGGTTATGCGTTAACGTTATGCGTTTTGCGTTATGCGTTATGCGTTATGCGTTATGCGTTATGCGTTATGCGTTATGCGTTATGCGTTATGCGTTATGCGTTATGCGTTAAGCGTTATGCGTTATGCGTTATGCGTTATGCGTTATGCGTTATGCGTTATGCGTTGTGCGTTATACGTTTGCGTTATGCGTTATGCGTTATGCTTTATGCGTTATGCGTTATGCGTTATGCGTTATGCGTTATGCGTTATGCGTTATGCGTTATGCGTTATGCGTTATGCGTTATGTGTTATGCGTTATGCGTTATGCGTTATGCGTTATGCGTTATGAGTTATGCGTTATGCGTTATGCGTTATGCGTTATGCGTTTTGCGGTATTCGTTATGCGTTGTGCATTATGCGTTATGCGTTGTGCGTTATGGGTTATGATTTAAGCGTTAGGCGATATGCGTTATGCGTTATGCGTTATGCGTTATGCGTTATGCGTTATGCGTTATGCTTTATGCGTCATGCGTGATCCGTTATGCGTTAGGCGTTATGCGATTTGCGGTATTCGTTAAGCGTTGTGCATTATGCGTTATGCGTTATGCGTTATGCGTTATGCGTTACACGGTATGCGTTATGCGTTATACGTTATGCGTTATGCGTTGTGCGATATGCGTTATGCGTTATGCGTTATGCGTGATCCGTTATGCGTTAGGCGTTATGCGATATGCGTTATGCGTTATGCGTTATGCGTTATGCGTTATGCGTTATGCGTTATGCGTTATGCGTTATGCGTTATGCGTTATGCGTTATGCGTTATGCGAAATGCGTTATGCGTTATGCGTTATGCGTTATGCTTTATGCGTTATGCATTATGCGTTATTCGTGATCCGTTATTCGTTAGGCGTTATGGGTTTTCCGGTGTTCGTTATGCGTTATGCGTTATACGGTATGCGTTATGCGTTATACGTTATGCGTTATGCGTTATGCATTATGCGTTATACGGTATGCGTTATGCGTTATACGTTATGCGTTATGCGTTATGCGTTATGGGTTATGCGTTATGCGTTATGGTTATGCGTTATGCGTTATGCGTTATGCGTTAACGTTATGCGTTTTGCGTTATGCGTTATGCGTTATGCGTTATGCGTTATGCGTTATGCGTTATGCGTTATGCGTTATGCGTTATGCGTTATGCGTTATGCGTTATGCGTTATGCGTTATGCGAAATGCGTTATGCGTTATGCGTTATGCGTTATGCTTTATGCGTTATGCATTATGCGTTATTCGTGATCCGTTATTCGTTAGGCGTTATGGGTTTTCCGGTGTTCGTTATGCGTTATTCGTTATACGGTATGCGTTATGCGTTATACGTTATGCGTTATGCGTTATGCGTTATGCGTTATGCGTTATGCATTATGCGTTATACGGTATGCGTTATGCGTTATACGTTATGCGTTATGCGTTATGCGTTATGGGTTATGCGTTATGCGTTATGGTTATGCGTTATGCGTTATGCGTTATGCGTTATGCGTTATGCGTTATGCGTTATGCGTTATGCGTTATGCGTTATGCGTTATGCGTTATGTGTTATGCGTTATGCGTTATGCGTTATGCGTTATGCGTTATGCGTTATGCGTTCTGCGTTATGCGTTATGCGTTATGCGTTATGCGTTATACGGTATGCGTTATGCGTTATGCGTTATGCGTTATGCGTTATGCGTTATGCGTTATGCGTTGTGCGTTATACGTTTGCGTTATGCGTTATGCGTTATGCTTTATGCGTTATGCGTTATGCGTTATGCGTTATGCGTTATGCGTTATGCGTTATGCGTTATGCGTTATGCGTTATGCGTTATGCGTTATGCGTTATATGTTATGCGTTATGCGTTATGCGTTATGCGTTATGCGTTATGCGTTATGCGTTATGCGTTATGCGTTATGCGACATGCTTTATGCGTTATGCATTATGCGTTATTCGTGATCCGTTATGCGTTAGGCGTTATGGGTTTTCCGGTGTTCGTTATGCGTTATGCGTTATACGGTATGCGTTATGCGTTATACGTTATGCGTTATGCGTTAGCGTTATGCGTTATGCGTTATGCGTTACGCGTTATGCGTTATGCGTTATGCGTTATGCGTTATGCGTTATGCGTTATACGTTATGCGTTATGAGTTATGCGTTATGCGTTATGCGTTGTGCGTTATACGTTTGCGTTATGCGTTATGCCTTATGCTTTATGCGTTATGCGTTATGCGTTATGAGTTATGCGTTATGCGTTATGCGTTATGCGTTATGCGTTATGCGTTATGCGTTATGCGTTGTGCGTTATGCGTTATGCGTTATGCGTTATGCGTTATGCGTTATGCGTTATGCGTTATGCGTTATGCGTTATGCGTTATATATTATGCGTTATGCGTTATGCGTTGTGCCTTATACGTTTGCGTTATGCGTTGTGCCTTATACGTTTGCGTTATGCGTTATGCGTTATGCATTATACGGTATGCGTTATGCGTTATACGTTATGCGTTATGCGTTGTGCGATATGCGTTATGCGCTATGCGTTATGCGTTATGTGTTATGCGTTATGCGTTATATGTTATGCGTTATGCGTTATGCGTTATGCGTTGTGCGTTATGCGTTATGCGTTATGCGTTATGCGTTATGCGTTATGCGTTATGCGTTATATGTTATGCGTTATGCGTTATGCGTTATGCGTTATGCGTTATACGGTATGCGTTATGCGTTATACGTTATGTATTATGCGTTATGCGATATGCGTTATGCGTTATGCGTTATGCGTTATGCATTATGCGTTATGCGTTATGAGTTACACGTTATGCGTTATGCGTTATGCGTTATGCGTTATGCGTTATGCGTTATGTGTTATGCGTTATGCGTTATGCGTTATGCGTTATGCGTTATGCGTTATGAGTTATGCGTTATGCGTTATGCGTTATGCGTTTTGCGGTATTCGTTATGCGTTGTGCATTTTGCGTTATGCGTTGTGCGTTATGGGTTATGATTTATGCGTTATGCGATATGCGTTATGCGTTATGCGTTAGGCGTTATGCGTTATGCGTTATGCTTTATGCGTCATGCGTGATCCGTTATGCGTTAGGCGTTATGCGATTTGCGGTATTCGTTAAGCGTTGTGCATTATGCGTTATGCGTTATGCGTTAAGGGTTATGGGTTATGCGTTATGCTTTATGCGTTATTCATTTTGCGTTATGCATTATTCGTTATGAGTTATGAGTTAAAAGTTATGCGTAATGCGTTATGCCTTATGCGTTATGCGTATGTGTTATGCGATATGCGTTATGCGTTATGCGTTATGCGTTATGCGTTATGCATAATGCGTTATACGTTATGTATTATGCGTTATGCCTTATGCGTTATGCGATATGCGTCATGCATCAAGCCTTATGCGTTATGCGATATGCGATATGCGTCATGCATCAAGCCTTATGCGTTATGGGTTATGCGTTAACGTTATGCGTTTTGCGTTATGCGTTATGCGTTATGCGTTATGCGTTATGCGTTATGCGTTATGCGTTATGCGTTATGCGTTATGCGTTATGCCTTATGCGTTATGCGTTATGCGTTATGCGTTATGCGTTATGCGTTATGCGTTATGCGTTATGCGTTATGCGTTATGCGTTATGCGTTATGCGTTATGCTTTATGCGTCATGCGTGATCCGTTATGCGTTAGGCGTTATGCGTTATGCGTTATGCGTTATGCTTTATGCGTTATGCATTATGCGTTATTCGTGATCCGTTATGCGTTAGGCGTTATGGGTTTTCCGGTGTTCGTTATGCGTTATGCGTTATACGGTATGCGTTATGCGTTATACGTTATGCGTTATGCGTTATGCGTTATGTGTTATGCGTTATGCATTATGCGTTATACGGTATGCGTTATGCGTTATACGTTATGCGTTATGCGTTATGCGTTATGGGTTATGCGTTATGCGTTATGGTTATGCGTTATGCGTTATGCGTTATGCGTTATGCGTTATGCGTTATGCGTTATACGTTATGCGTTATGCGTTATGCGTTATGCGTTATGCGTTATGCGTTGTGCGTTATACGTTTGCGTTATGCGTTTTGCTTTATCTGTTATGCGTTATGCGTTATGCGTTATGCGTTATGCGTTATGCGTTATGCGTTATGCGTTGTGCGTTATGCGTTATGCGTTATGCGTTATGCGTTATGCGTTATGCGTTATGCGTTATGCGTTATGCGTTATGCTTTATGCGTTATGCATTATGCGTTATACGGTATGCGTTATGCGTTATGCGTTATACGTTATGCGTTGTGCGTTATGCGTTATGGGTTATGCGTTATGCGTTATGGTTATGCGTTATGCGTTATGCGTTATGCGTTATGCGTTATGCGTTATGCGTTATGCGTTATGCGTTATACGTTATGCGTTATGTGTTATGCGTTATGCGTTATGCGTTATGCGTTATGCGTTGTGCGTTATACGTTTGCGTAATGCGTTTTGCTTTATGCGTTATGCGTTATGCGTTATGCGTTATGCGTTATGCGTTATGCGTTATGCGTTGTGCGTTATGCGTTATGCGTTATGCGTTATGCGTTATGCGTTATGCGTTATGCGTTATGCGTTATGCGTTATGCGTTATGCTTTATGCGTTATGCATTATGCGTTATACGGTATGCGTTATGCGTTATGCGTTGTGCGTTATGCGTTGTGCGTTATGCGTTATGGGTTATGCGTTATGCGTTATGGTTATGCGTTATGCGTTATGCGTTATGCGTTATGCGTTATGCGTTATGCGTTATGCGTTATGCGTTATGCGTTATGCGTTATGCGTTATGTGTTATGCGTTATGCGTTATGCGTTATGCGTTATGCGTTATGCGTTATGCGTTCTGCGTTATGCGTTATGCGTTATGCGTTATGCGTTATACGTTATGCGTTATGCGTTATGTGTTATGCGTTATGCGTTATGCGTTATGCGTTATGCGTTATGCGTTATGCGTTATGCGTTATGCGTTATGCGTTATGCGTTATGCGTTGTGCGTTATACGTTTGCGTTATGCGTTATGCGTTATGCTTTATGCGTTATGCGTTATGCGTTATGCGTTATGCGTTATGCGTTATGCGTTATGCGTTATGCGTTATGCGTTATGCGTTATGCGTTATGCGTTATGCTTTATGTGTTATGCGTTATGCGTTATGCGTTATGCGTTATGCGTTACACGGTATGCGTTATGCGTTATACGTTATGCGTTATGCGTTATGCGTTATGCGTTATGCGTTATGCGTTATGCATAATGCGTTATACGTTATGTATTATGCGTTATGCCTTATGCGTTATGCGATATGCGTCATGCATCAAGCCTTATGCGTTATGCGATATGCGATATGCGTCATGCATGAAGCCTTATGCGTTATGGGTTATCCGTTAACGTTATGCGTTTTGCGTTATGCGTTATGCGTTATGCGTTATGCGTTATGCGTTATGCGTTATGCGTTATGCGTTATGCGTTATGCGTTATGCGTTATGCGTTATGCGTTATGCGTTATGCGTTATGCGTTATGGGTTATGCGTTATGCGTTATGCGTTATGCTTTATGCGTTATGCATTATGCGTTATTCGTGATCCGTTATTCGTTAGGCGTTATGGGTTTTCCGGTGTTCGTTATGCGTTATGCGTTATACGGTATGCGTTATGCGTTATACGTTATGCGTTATGCGTTATGCGTTATGCGTTATGCGTTATGCATTATGCGTTATACGGTATGCGTTATGCGTTGTGCGTTATACGTTTGCGTTATGCGTTATGCGTTATGCTTTATGCGTTATGCGTTATGCGTTATGCGTTATGCGTTATGCGTTATGCGTTATGCGTTATGCGTTATGCGTTATGCGTTATGCGTTATGCGTTATGCGTTATGCGTTATGCTTTATGTGTTATGCGTTATGCGTTATGCGTTATGCGTTATGCGTTACACGGTATGCGTTATGCGTTATGCGTTATGCGTTATGCGTTATGCGTTATGCGTTATGCGTTATGCGTTATGCGTTATGCGTTATGCGTTATGCGTTATGCGTTATATGTTATGCGTTATGCGTTATGCATTATGCGTTATGCGTTATACGGTATGCGTTATGCGTTATACGTTATGTATTATGCGTTATGCGATATGCGTTATGCGTTATGCGTTATGCGTTATGCATTATGCGTTATGCGTTATGAGTTACACGTTATGCGTTATGCGTTATGCGTTATGCGTTATGCGTTATGCGTTATGCGTTATGTGTTATGCGTTATGCGTTATGCGTTATGCGTTATGCGTTATGAGTTATGCGTTATGCGTTATGCGTTATGCGTTATGCGTTATGCGTTTTGCGGTATTCGTTATGCGTTGTGCATTATGCGTTATGCGTTGTGCGTTATGGGTTATGATTTATGCGTTAGGCGATATGCGTTATGCGTTATGCGTTATGCGTTATGCGTTATGCGTTATGCTTTATGCGTCATGCGTGATCCGTTATGCGTTAGGCGTTATGCGATTTGCGGTATTCGTTAAGCGTTGTGCATTATGCGTTATGCGTTATGCGTTAAGGGTTAAGGGTTATGCGTTATGCTTTATGCGTTATTCATTTTGCGTTATGCATTATTCGTTATGAGTTATGAGTTAAAAGTTATGCGTAATGCGTTATGCCTTATGCGTTATGCGTATGTGTTATGCGATATGCGTTATGCGTTATGCGTTATGCGTTATGCGTTATGCATAATGCGTTATACGTTATGTATTATGCGTTATGCCTTATGCGTTATGCGATATGCGTCATGCATCAAGCCTTATGCGTTATGCGATATGCGATATGCGTCATGCATCAAGCCTTATGCGTTATGCGTTATGCGTTATGCGTTATGCGTTATGAGTTATGCGTTATGCGTTATGCGTTATGCGTTATGCGTTTTGCGGTATTCGTTATGCGTTGTGCATTATGCGTTATGCGTTGTGCGTTATGGGTTATGATTTATGCGTTAGGCGATATGCGTTATGCGTTATGCGTTATGCGTTATGCGTTATGCGTTATGCGTTATGCTTTATGCGTCATGCGTGATCCGTTATGCGTTAGGCGTTATGCGATTTGCGGTATTCGTTAAGCGTTGTGCATTATGCGTTATGCGTTATGCGTTAAGGGTTATGGGTTATGCGTTATGCTTTATGCGTTATTCATTTTGCGTTATGCATTATTCGTTATGAGTTATGAGTTAAAAGTTATGCGTAATGCGTTATGCCTTATGCGTTATGCGTATGTGTTATGCGATATGCGTTATGCGTTATGCGTTATGCGTTATGCGTTATGCGTTATGCATAATGCGTTATACGTTATGCGTTATGCTGTATGTGTTATGCGTTATGCGTTATGCGTTATGCGTTATGCGTTACACGGTATGCGTTATGCGTTATACGTTATGCGTTATGCGTTGTGCGATATGCGTTATGCGTTATGCGTTATGCGTTATGCGTTATGCGTTATGCGTTATGCGTTATGCGTTATGCGTTATGCGTTATATGTTATGCGTTATGCGTTATGCGTTATGCGTTATGCGTTATGCGTTATGCGTTATGCGTTATGCGTTATGCGTTATGCGTTATGCGTTATGCGTTATGCGTTATGCGTTATGCGTTATGCGTTATGCGTTATGCGTTATGCGTTATGCGTTATGCGTTATGCGTTATGCGTTATGCGTTATGCGTTATGCGTTATGCTTTATGCGTTATGCATTATGCGTTATTCGTGATCCGTTATGCGTTATGCGTTATGCGTTATGCTTTATGCGTTATGCATTATGCGTTATTCGTGATCCGTTATTCGTTAGGCGTTATGGGTTTTCCGGTGTTCGTTATGCGTTATGCGTTATACGGTATGCGTTATGCGTTATACGTTATGCGTTATGCGTTATGCGTTATGCGTTATGCGTTATGCATTATGCGTTATACGGTATGCGTTATGCGTTGTGCGTTATACGTTTGCGTTATGCGTTATGCGTTATGCTTTATGCGTTATGCGTTATGCGTTATGCGTTATGCGTTATGCGTTATGCGTTATGCGTTATGCGTTATGCGTTATGCGTTATGCGTTATGCGTTATGCGTTATGCGTTATGCTTTATGTGTTATGCGTTATGCGTTATGCGTTATGCGTTATGCGTTACACGGTATGCGTTATGCGTTATGCGTTATGCGTTATGCGTTATGCGTTATGCGTTATGCGTTATGCGTTATGCGTTATGCGTTATGCGTTATGCGTTATGCGTTATATGTTATGCGTTATGCGTTATGCATTATGCGTTATGCGTTATACGGTATGCGTTATGCGTTATACGTTATGTATTATGCGTTATGCGATATGCGTTATGCGTTATGCGTTATGCGTTATGCATTATGCGTTATGCGTTATGAGTTACACGTTATGCGTTATGCGTTATGCGTTATGCGTTATGCGTTATGCGTTATGCGTTATGTGTTATGCGTTATGCGTTATGCGTTATGCGTTATGCGTTATGAGTTATGCGTTATGCGTTATGCGTTATGCGTTATGCGTTATGCGTTTTGCGGTATTCGTTATGCGTTGTGCATTATGCGTTATGCGTTGTGCGTTATGGGTTATGATTTATGCGTTAGGCGATATGCGTTATGCGTTATGCGTTATGCGTTATGCGTTATGCGTTATGCTTTATGCGTCATGCGTGATCCGTTATGCGTTAGGCGTTATGCGATTTGCGGTATTCGTTAAGCGTTGTGCATTATGCGTTATGCGTTATGCGTTAAGGGTTAAGGGTTATGCGTTATGCTTTATGCGTTATTCATTTTGCGTTATGCATTATTCGTTATGAGTTATGAGTTAAAAGTTATGCGTAATGCGTTATGCCTTATGCGTTATGCGTATGTGTTATGCGATATGCGTTATGCGTTATGCGTTATGCGTTATGCGTTATGCGTTATGCATAATGCGTTATACGTTATGTATTATGCGTTATGCCTTATGCGTTATGCGATATGCGTCATGCATCAAGCCTTATGCGTTATGCGATATGCGATATGCGTCATGCATCAAGCCTTATGCGTTATGGGTTATGCGTTATGCGTTATGCGTTATGCGTTATGCGTTATGCGTTATGCGTTATGCGTTATGCGTTATGCGTTATGCGTTATGCGTTATGCGTTATGCGTTATGCGTTATGCGTTATGCGTTATGCGTTATGCGTTATGCGTTATGAGTTATGCGTTATGCGTTATGCGTTATGCGTTATGCGTTTTGCGGTATTCGTTATGCGTTGTGCATTATGCGTTATGCGTTGTGCGTTATGGGTTATGATTTATGCGTTAGGCGATATGCGTTATGCGTTATGCGTTATGCGTTATGCGTTATGCGTTATGCGTTATGCGTTATGCTTTATGCGTCATGCGTGATCCGTTATGCGTTAGGCGTTATGCGATTTGCGGTATTCGTTAAGCGTTGTGCATTATGCGTTATGCGTTATGCGTTAAGGGTTATGGGTTATGCGTTATGCTTTATGCGTTATTCATTTTGCGTTATGCATTATTCGTTATGAGTTATGAGTTAAAAGTTATGCGTAATGCGTTATGCCTTATGCGTTATGCGTATGTGTTATGCGATATGCGTTATGCGTTTTGCGTTATGCGTTATGCGTTATGCGTTATGCATAATGCGTTATACGTTATGCGTTATGCTGTATGTGTTATGCGTTATGCGTTATGCGTTATGCGTTATGCGTTACACGGTATGCGTTATGCGTTATACGTTATGCGTTATGCGTTGTGCGATATGCGTTATGCGTTATGCGTTATGCGTTATGCGTTATGCGTTATGCGTTATGCGTTATGCGTTATGCGTTATGCGTTATGCGTTATATGTTATGCGTTATGCGTTATGCGTTATGCGTTATGCGTTATGCGTTATGCGTTATGCGTTATGCGTTATGCGTTATGCGTTATGCGTTATGCGTTATGCGTTATGCGTTATGCGTTATGCGTTATGCGTTATGCGTTATGCGTTATGCGTTATGCGTTATGCGTTATGCGTTATGCGTTATGCGTTATGCGTTATGCTTTATGCGTTATGCATTATGCGTTATTCGTGATCCGTTATGCGTTAGGCGTTATGGGTTTTCCGGTGTTCGTTATGCGTTATGCGTTATACGGTATGCGTTATGCGTTATACGTTATGCGTTATGCGTTATGCGTTATGCGTTATGCGTTATGCATTATGCGTTATACGGTATGCGTTATGCGTTATACGTTATGCGTTATGCGTTATGCGTTATGGGTTATGCGTTATGCGTTATGGTTATGCGTTATGCGTTATGCGTTATGCGTTATGCGTTATGCGTTATGCGTTATGCGTTATGCGTTATACGTTATGCGTTATGCGTTATGCGTTATGCGTTATGCGTTATGCGTTGTGCGTTATACGTTTGCGTTATGCGTTTTGCTTTATGAGTTATGCGTTATGCGTTATGCGTTATGCGTTATGCGTTATGCGTTATGCGTTATGCGTTATGCGTTATGCGTTGTGCGTTATGCGTTATGCGTTATGCGTTATGCGTTATGCGTTATGCGTTATGCGTTATGCGTTATGCGTTATGCGTTATGCGTTATGCGTTATGCGTTATGCTTTATGCGTTATGCATTATGCGTTATACGGTATGCGTTATGCGTTATGCGTTATACGTTATGCGTTGTGCGTTATGCGTTATGGGTTATGCGTTATGCGTTATGGTTATGCGTTGTGCGTTATGCGTTATGCGTTATGCGTTATGCGTTATGCGTTATGCGTTATGCGTTATACGTTATGCGTTATGAGTTATGCGTTATGCGTTATGCGTTGTGCGTTATACGTTTGCGTTATGCGTTATGCGTTATGCGTTATGCGTTATGCTTTATGCGTTATGCGTTATGCGTTATGCGTTATGCGTTATGCGTTATGCGTTATATGTTATGCGTTATGCGTGATCCGTTATGCGTTATGCGTTATGCGTTATGCGTTATGCGTTATGCGTTATGCGTTATGCGTTATGCGTTATGCGTTATGCGTTATGCGTTATGCGTTATGCGTTATGCGTTATGCGCTATGCGTTGTGCGCTATAAGTTTGCGTTATGCGTTATGCGTTATGAGTTATGCGTTATGCGTTATGCGTTATGCGTTATGCGTTATATGTTATGCGTTATGCGTTATGCGTTATGCGTTGTGCGTTATACGTTTGCGTTATGCGTTATGCGTTATGCGTTATGCGTTATACGGTGTGCGTTATGCGTTATACGTTATGGGTTATGCGTTATGCGATATGCGTTATGCGTTATGCGTTATGCGTTATGCGTTATATGTTATGCGTTATGCGTTATGCGTTATGCGTTGTGCGTTATACGTTTGCGATATGCGTTATGCGTTATGCGTTATGCTTTATGCGTTATGCGTTATGAGTTACACGTTATGCGTTATGCGTTATGCGTTATGCGTTATGCGTTATGCGTTATGTGTTATGCGTTATGCGTTATGCGTTATGCGTTATGCGTTCTGCGTTATGTGTTATGCGTTATGCGTTATGCGTTATGCGTTATGCGTTATGCGTTATGCGTTATACGGTATGCGTTATGCGTTATGCGTTATGCGTTATGCGTTATGCGTTATGCGTTATGCGTTGTGCGTTATACGTTTGCGTTATGCGTTATGCGTTATGCTTTATGCGCTATGCGTTATGCGTTATGCGTTATGCGTTATGCGTTATGCGTTATGCGTTATGCGTTATGCGTTATGCGTTATGCGTTATGCTTTATGTGTTATGCGTTATGCGTTATGCGTTATGCGTTATGCGTTATGCGTTATGCGTTATGCGTTACACGTTATGCGTTATGCGTTATGCGTTATGCGTTATGCTTTATGCGTTATGTGTTATGCGTTATGCGTTATGCTTTATGCGTTATGCGTTATGCGTTATGCGTTATGCGTTATGCGTTATGCGTGATCCGTTATGCGTTATGCGTTATGCGTTATGCGTTATGCGTTATGCGTTATGCGTTATGCGTTATGCGTTATGCGTTATGCGTTATGCGCTATGCGTTGTGCGCTATAAGTTTGCGTTATGCGTTATGCGTTATGAGTTATACTTTATGCGTTATGCGTTATGCGTTATGCGTTATGCGTTATGGATTATGCGTTATGGGTTGTTCGTTATGCTTTATGCGTTGGACGTTATACGTTTGCATTATGCGTTATGCGTTATGCGTTATGCTTTATGCGTTATGCGTTATGCGTTATGCGTTATACGGTGTGCGTTATGCGTTATGCGTTATGCGTTATGAGTTATGCGTTATGCGTTATGCGTTATGCGTTATGCTTTATGCGTCATGCGTGATCCGTTATGCGTTAGGCGTTATGCGATTTGCGGTATTCGTTAAGCGTTGTGCATTATGCGTTATGCGTTATGCGTTAAGGGTTATGGGTTATGCGTTATGCTTTATGCATTATGCGTTATGCGTTATGCATAATGCGTTATACGTTATGTATTATGCGTTATGCCTTATGCGTTATGCGATATGCGTCATGCATCAAGCCTTATGCGTTATGCGATATGCGATATGCGCCATGCATCAAGCCTTATGCTTTATGGGTTATGGGTTAACGTTATGCGTTTTGCGTTATGCTTTATGCGTTATGCGTTATGCGTTATGCGTTATGCGTTATGCGTTATGCGTTATACGTTATGCGTTATGAGTAATGCGTTATGCGTTATGCGTTGTGCGTTATACGTTTGCGTTATGCGTTATGCGTTATGCTTTATGCGTTATGCGTTATGAGTTATGCGTTATGCGTTATGCGTTATGCGTTATGCGTTATGCGTTATGCGTTATGCTTTATGCGTTATGCGTTATGCGTTATGCGTTATGCGTTATGCGTTATGCGTTATATGTTATGCGTTATGCGTTATGCGTTATGCGTTGTGCGTTATACGTTTGCGTTATGCGTTATGCGTTATGCGTTATGCGTTATGCGTTATACGGTGTGCGTTATGCGTTATACGTTATGGGTTATGCGTTATGCGATATGCGTTATGCGTTATGCGTTATGCGTTATGCGTTATATGTTATGCGTTATGCGTTATGCGTTATGCGTTGTGCGTTATACGTTTGCGTTATGCGTTATGCGTTATGCGTTATACGGTATGCGATATGCGTTATGCGTTATGCGTTATGCGTTATGCGTTATGCGTTATGCGTTATACGTTATGCGTTATGAGTAATGCGTTATGCGTTATGCGTTGTGCGTTATACGTTTTCGTTATGCGTTATGCGTTATGCTTTATGCGTTATGCGTTATGAGTTATGCGTTATGCGTTATGCGTTATGCGTTATGCGTTATGCGTTATGCGTTATGCTTTATGCGTTATGCGTTATGCGTTATGCGTTATGCGTTATGCGTTATGCGTTATGCGTTATATGTTATGCGTTATGCGTTATGCGTTATGCGTTGTGCGTTATACGTTTGCGTTATGCGTTATGCGTTATGCGTTATGCGTTATGCGTTATACGGTGTGCGTTATGCGTTATACGTTATGGGTTATGCGTTATGCGATATGCGTTATGCGTTATGCGTTATGCGTTATGCGTTATATGTTATGCGTTATGCGTTATGCGTTATGCGTTGTGCGTTATACGTTTGCGTTATGCGTTATGCGTTATGCGTTATACGGTATGCGATATGCGTTATGCGTTATGCGTTATTCGTTATGCGTTATGCGTTATGCGTTATGCGTTGTGCGTTATACGTTAAGTATTATGCGTTATGCGATATGCGTTATGCGTTATGCGTTATGCGTTATGCTTTATGCGTTATGCGTTATGAGTTACACGTTATGCGTTATGCGTTATGCGTTATGCGTTATGCGTTATGCGTTATGTGTTATGCGTTATGCGTTATGCGTTATGCGTTATGCGTTATGCGTTATGCGTTCTGCGTTATGTGTTATGCGTTATGCGTTATGCGTTATGCGTTATGCGTTATGCGTTATACGGTATGCGTTATGCGTTATGCGTTATGCGTTATGCGTTATGCGTTATGCGTTGTGCGGTATACGTTTGCGTTATGCGTTATGCGTTATGCTTTATGCGTTATGCGTTATGCGTTATGCGTTATGCGTTATGCGTTATGCGTTATGCGTTATGCGTTATGCGTTATGCGTTATGCGTTATGCGTTATGCGTTATGCGTTATGCGTTATGCGTTATGCGTTATGCGTTATGCGTTATGCGTTATGCGTTATGCGTTATGCGTTATGCTTTATGTGTTATGCGTTATGCGTTATGCGTTATGCGTTATGCGTTATGCGTTACACGTTAAGCGTTATGCGTTATGCGTTATGCTTTATGCGTTATGCGTTATGCGTTATGCGTTATGCTTTATGCGTTATGCGTTATGCGTTATGCGTTATGCGTTATGCGTTATGCGTTATGCGTTATACGTTATGTATTATGCGTTATGCCTTATGCGTTATGCGATATGCGTCATGCATCAAGCCTTATGCGTTATGCGATATGCGATATGCGCCATGCATCAAGCCTTATGCTTTATGGGTTATGCGTTAACGTTATGCGTTTTGCGTTATGCTTTATGCGTTATGCGTTATGCGTTATGCGTTATGCGTTATGCGTTATGCGTTATGCGTTATGCGTTATACGTTATGCGTTATGCGTTATGCGTTATGCGTTATGCGTTATGCGTTATGCGTTATGCGTTATGTGTTATGCGTTATGCGTTATGCGTTATGCGTTATGCGTTATGCGTTATGCGTTATGCGTTATGCGTTATGCGTTCTGCGTTATGTGTTATGCGTTATGCGTTATGCGTTATGCGTTATGCGTTATGCGTTATGCGTTATACGGTATGCGTTATGCGTTATGCGTTATGCGTTATGCGTTATGCGTTATGCGTTATGCGTTATGCGTTATGCTTTATGTGTTATGCGTTATGCGTTATGCGTTATGCGTTATGCGTTATGCGTTACACGTTATGCGTTATGCGTTATGCGTTATGCTTTATGCGTTATGTGTTATGCGTTATGCGTTATGCTTTATGCGTTATGCGTTATGCGTTATGCGTTATGCGTTATGCGTTATGCGTGATCCGTTATGCGTTATGCGTTATGCGTTATGCGTTATGCGTTATGCGTTATGCGTTATGCGTTATGCGTTATGCGTTATGCGTTATGCGTTATGCGTTATGCGTTATGCGTTATGCGTTATGCGCTATGCGTTGTGCGCTATAAGTTTGCGTTATGCGTTATGCGTTATGAGTTATACTTTATGCGTTATGCGTTATGCGTTATGCGTTATGCGTTATGGATTATGCGTTATGGGTTGTTCGTTATGCTTTATGCGTTGGACGTTATACGTTTGCATTATGCGTTATGCGTTATGCGTTATGCTTTATGCGTTATGCGTTATGCGTTATGCGTTATACGGTGTGCGTTATGCGTTATGCGTTATGCGTTATGAGTTATGCGTTATGCGTTATGCGTTATGCGTTATGCTTTATGCGTCATGCGTGATCCGTTATGCGTTAGGCGTTATGCGATTTGCGGTATTCGTTAAGCGTTGTGCATTATGCGTTATGCGTTATGCGTTAAGGGTTATGGGTTATGCGTTATGCTTTATGCATTATGCGTTATGCGTTATGCATTATGCGTTATACGTTATGTATTATGCGTTATGCCTTATGCGTTATGCGATATGCGTCATGCAACAAGCCTTATGCGTTATGCGATATGCGATATGCGCTATGCATCAAGCCTTATGCTTTATGGGTTATGCGTTAACGTTATGCGTTTTGCGTTATGCTTTATGCGTTATGCGTTATGCGTTATGCGTTATGCGTTATGCGTTATGCGTTATACGTTATGCGTTATGAGTAATGCGTTATGCGTTATGCGTTGTGCGTTATACGTTTGCGTTATGCGTTATGCGTTATGCTTTATGCGTTATGCGTTATGAGTTATGCGTTATGCGTTATGCGTTATGCGTTATGCGTTATGCGTTATGCGTTATGCTTTATGCGTTATGCGTTATGCGTTATGCGTTATGCGTTATGCGTTATGCGTTATGAGTTATATGTTATGCGTTATGCGTTATGCGTTATGCGTTGTGCGTTATACGTTTGCGTTATGCGTTATGCGTTATGCGTTATGCGTTATACGGTGTGCGTTATGCGTTATACGTTATGGGTTATGCGTTATGCGATATGCGTTATGCGTTATGCGTTATGCGTTATGCGTTATATGTTATGCGTTATGCGTTATGCGTTATGCGTTGTGCGTTATACGTTTGCGTTATGCGTTATGCGTTATGCGTTATACGGTATGCGATATGCGTTATGCGTTATGCGTTATGCGTTATGCGTTATGCGTTATGCGTTATGCGTTGTGCGTTATACGTTAAGTATTATGCGTTATGCGATATGCGTTATGCGTTATGCGTTATGCGTTATGCTTTATGCGTTATGCGTTATGAGTTACACGTTATGCGTTATGCGTTATGCGTTATGCGTTATGCGTTATGCGTTATGCGTTATGCGTTATGCGTTATGCGTTATGCGTTATGCGTTATGCGTTCTGCGTTATGTGTTATGCGTTATGCGTTATGCGTTATGCGTTATGCGTTATGCGTTATACGGTATGCGTTATGCGTTATGCGTTATGCGTTATGCGTTATGCGTTATGCGTTATGCGTTGTGCGGTATACGTTTGCGTTATGCGTTATGCGTTATGCTTTATGCGTTATGCGTTATGCGTTATGCGTTATGCGTTATGCGTTATGCGTTATGCGTTATGCGTTATGCGTTATGCGTTATGCGTTATGCGTTATGCGTTATGCGTTATGCGTTATGCGTTATGCGTTATGCGTTATGCGTTATGCGTTATGCTTTATGTGTTATGCGTTATGCGTTATGCGTTATGCGTTATGCGTTATGCGTTACACGTTAAGCGTTATGCGTTATGCGTTATGCTTTATGCGTTATGCGTTATGCGTTATGCGTTATGCTTTATGCGTTATGCGTTATGCGTTATGCGTTATGCGTTATGCGTTATGCGTGATCCGTTATGCGTTATGCCTTATGCGTTATGCGTTATGCGTTATGCGTTATGCGTTATGCGTTATGCGTTATGCGTTATGCGTTATGCGTTATGCGCTATGCGTTGTGCGCTATAAGTTTGCGTTATGCGTTATGCGTTATGAGTTATACTTTATGCGTTATGCGTTATGCGTTATGCGTTATGCGTTATGGATTATGCGTTATGGGTTGTTCGTTATGCTTTATGCGTTGGACGTTATACGTTTGCATTATGCGTTATGCGTTATGCGTTATGCTTTATGCGTTATGCGTTATGCGTTATGCGTTATGCGTTATACGGTGTGCGTTATGCGTTATGCGTTATGCGTTATGAGTTATGCGTTATGCGTTATGCGTTATGCGTTATGCTTTATGCGTCATGCGTGATCCGTTATGCGTTAGGCGTTATGCGATTTGCGGTATTCGTTAAGCGTTGTGCATTATGCGTTATGCGTTATGCGTTAAGGGTTATGGGTTATGCGTTATGCTTTATGCATTATGCGTTATGCGTTATGCATAATGCGTTATACGTTATGTATTATGCGTTATGCCTTATGCGTTATGCGATATGCGTCATGCATCAAGCCTTATGCGTTATGCGATATGCGATATGCGCCATGCATCAAGCCTTATGCGTTATGGGTTATGCGTTAACGTTATGCGTTTTGCGTTATGCTTTATGCGTTATGCGTTATGCGTTATGCGTTATGCGTTATGCGTTATGCGTTATGCGTTATGCGTTATGCGTTGTGCGTTATGGGTTATGATTTATGCGTTATGCGATTTGCGTTATGCGTTATGCGTTATGCTTTATGCGTTATGCTTTATGCGTCATGCGTGATCCTTTATGCGTTAGGCGTTATGCGATTTGCGGTATTCGTTAAGCGTTGTGCATTATGCGTTATGCGTTATGCGTTAAGGGTTATGGGTTATGCGTTATGCTTTATGCGTTATGCGTTATGCGTTATGCATAATGCGTTATACGTTATGTATTATGCGTTATGCCTTATGCGTTATGCGATATGCGTCATGCATCAAGCCTTATGCGTTATGCGATATGCGATATGCGTCATGCATCAAGCCTTATGCGTTATGGGTTATGCGTTAACGTTATGCGTTTTGCGTTATGCGTTATGCGTTATGCGTTATGCGTTATGCGTTATGCGTTATGCGTTATGGGTTATGCGTTATGCGTTATGGTTATGCGTTATGCGTTATGCGTTATGCGTTATGCGTTATGCATTATGCGTTATGCGTTATGAGTTACACGTTATGCGTTATGCGTTATACGTTATGCGTTATGCGTTATGCGTTATACGGTATGCGTTATGCGTTATACGTTATGCGTTATGCGTTATGCGTTATGGGTTATGCGTTATGCGTTATGGTTATGCGTTATGCGTTATGCGTTATGCGTTATGCGTTATGCGTTATGCGTTATGCGTTATACGTTATGCGTTATGCGTTATGCGTTATGCGTTATGCGTTATGCGTTATGCGTTGTGCGTTATACGTTTGCGTTATGCGTTTTGCTTTATGCGTTATGCGTTATGCGTTATGCGTTATGCGTTATACGGTGTGCGTTATGCGTTATACGTTATGGGTTATGCGTTATGCGATATGCGTTATGCGTTATGCGTTATGCGTTACGCGTTATATGTTATGCGTTATGCGTTATGCGTTGTGCGTTATACGTTTGCGTTTTGCGTTATGCGTTATGCGTTATACGGTATGCGATATGCGTTATGCGTTATGCGTTATGCGTTATGCGTTATGCGTTGTGCGTTATGCGTTATGCGTTATGCGTTATGCGTTGTGCGTTATACGTTAAGTATTATGCGTTATGCGATATGCGTTATGCGTTATGCGTTATGCGTTATGCTTTATGCGTTATGCGTTATGCGTTATGAGTTACACGTTATGCGTTATGCGTTATGCGTTATGCGTTATGCGTTATGTGTTATGCGTTATGCGTTATGCGTTATGCGTTATGCGTTATGCGTTATGCGTTCTGCGTTATGTGTTATGCGTTATGCGTTATGCGTTATGCGTTATGCGTTATGCGTTATACGGTATGCGTTATGCGTTATGCGTTATGCGTTATGCGTTATGCGTTGTGCGTTATACGTTTGCGTTATGCGTTATGCGTTATGCTTTATGCGTTATGCGTTATGCGTTATGCGTTATGCGTTATGCGTTATGCGTTATGCGTTATGCGTTATGCGTTATGCGTTATGCGTTATGCGTTATGCTTTATGTGTTATGCGTTATGCGTTATGCGTTATGCGTTATGCGTTACACGGTATGCGTTATGCGTTATATGTTATGCGTTATGCCTTATGCGTTATGCGTTATGCGTTATATGTTATGCGTTATGCGTTATGCGTTATGCGTTATGCGTTATACGGTATGCGTTATGCGTTATACGTTATGTATTATGCGTTATGCGATATGCGTTATGCGTTATGCGTTATGCGTTATGCATTATGCGTTATGCGTTATGAGTTACACGTTATGCGTTATGCGTTATGCGTTATGCGTTATGCGTTATGCGTTATGTGTTATGCGTTATGCGTTATGCGTTATGCGTTATGCGTTATGAGTTATGCGTTATGCGTTATGCGTTATGCGTTTTGCGGGATTCGTTATGCGTTGTGCATTTTGCGTTATGCGTTGTGCGTTATTGGTTATGATTTATGCGTTATGCGATATGCGTTATGCGTTATGCGTTATGCGTTATGCGTTATGCTTTATGCGTCATGCGTGATCCGTTATGCGTTAGGCGTTATGCGATTTGCGGTATTCGTTAAGCGTTGTGCATTATGCGTTATGCGTTATGCGTTAAGGGTTATGGGTTATGCGTTATGCTTTATGCGTTATTCATTTTGCGTTATGCATTATTCGTTATGAGTTATGAGTTAAAAGTTATGCGTAATGCGTTATGCCTTATGCGTTATGCGTATGTGTTATGCGATATGCGATATGCGTCATGCATCAAGCCTTATGCGTTATGGGTTATGCGTTAACGTTATGCGTTTTGCGTTATGCGTTATGCGTTATGCGTTATGCGTTATGCGTTATGCGTTATGCGTTATGCGTTATGCGTTATGCGTTATGCGTTATGCCTTATGCGTTATGCGTTATGCGTTATGCGTTATGCGTTATGCGTTATGCTTTATGCGTTATGCATTATGCGTTATACGGTATGCGTTATGCGTTATACGTTATGCGTTATGCGTTATGCGTTATGGGTTATGCGTTATGCGTTATGCGTTATGCGTTATGCGTTATGCGTTATGCGTTGTGCGTTGTACGTTTGCGTTATGCGTTATGCGTTATGCTTTATGCGTTATGCGTTATGCGTTATGCGTTATGCGTTATGCGTTATGCGTTATGCGTTATGCGTTATGCGTTATGCGTTATGCGTTATGCGTTATGCGTTATGCTTTATGTGTTATGCGTTATGCGTTATGCGTTATGCGTTACACGGTATGCGTTATGCGTTATATGTTATGCGTTATGCGTTATGCGTTATGCGTTATGCGTTATACGGTATGCGTTATGCGTTATACGTTATGTATTATGCGTTATGCGATATGCGTTATGCGTTATGCGTTATGCGTTATGCATTATGCGTTATGCGTTATGAGTTACACGTTATGCGTTATGCGTTATGCCTTATGCGTTATGCGTTATGCGTTATGCGTTATGCGTTATGCGTTCTGCGTTATGCGTTATGCGTTATGCGTTATACGGTATGCGTTATGCGTTATGCGTTATGCGTTATGCGTTATGCGTTATGCGTTGTGCGTTATACGTTTGCGTTATGCGTTATGCGTTATGCGTTATGCGTTATGCGTTATGCGTTATGCGTTATGCCTTATGCGTTATGCGTTATGCGTTATGCGTTATGCGTTATGCGTTATGCGTTATGCTTTATGCGATTTGCGGTATTCGTTAAGCGTTGTGCATTATGCGTTATGCGTTATGCGTTAAGGGTTATGGGTTATGCGTTATGCTTTATGCGTTATTCATTTTGCGTTATGCATTATTCGTTATGAGTTATGAGTTAAAAGTTATGCGTAATGCGTTATGCCTTATGCGTTATGCGTATGTGTTATGCGATATGCGTTATGCGTTATGCGTTATGCGTTATGCGTTATGCATAATGCGTTATACGTTATGTATTATGCGTTATGCCTTATGCGTTATGCGATATGCGTCATGCATCAAGCCTTATGCGCTATGCGATATGCGATATGCGTCATGCATCAAGCCTTATGCGTTATGGGTTATGCGTTAACGTTATGCGTTTTGCGTTATGCGTTATGCGTTATGCGTTATGCGTTATGCGTTATGCGTTATGCGTTATGCGTTATGCGTTATGCGTTATGCGTTATGCGTTATGCCTTATGCGTTATGCGTTATGCGTTATGCGTTATGCGTTATGCGTTATGCGTCATGCGTTATGCTTTATGCGTTATGCATTATGCGTTATTCGTGATCCGTTATGCGTTAGGCGTTATGGGTTTTCCGGTGTTCGTTATGCGTTATGCGTTATACGGTATGCGTTATGCGTTATACGTTATGCGTTATGCGTTATGCGTTATGCGTTATACGTTATGCGTTATGCGTTATGCGTTATGCGTTATGCGTTATGCGTTATGCGTTATGCGTTATACGTTTGCGTTATGCGTTTTGCTTTATGCGTTATGGGTTATGCGTTAACGTTATGCGTTTTGCGTTATGCGTTATGCGTTATGCGTTATGCGTTATGCGTTATGCGTTATGCGTTATGCGATATGCGTTATGCGTTATGCGTTATGCGTTATGCGTTATGCGTTATGCGTTATGCATTATGCGTTATACGGTATGAGTTATGCGTTATACGTTATGCGTTATGCGTTATGCGTTATGGGTTATGCGTTATGCGTTATGGTTATGCGTTATGCGTTATGCGTTATACGTTATGCGTTGTGCGTTATGCGTTATGGGTTATGCGTTATGCGTTATGGTTATGCGTTATGCGGTATGCGTTATGCGTTATGCGTTGTGCGTTATACGTTTGCGTAATGCGTTATGCGATATGCGTTATGCGTTATGCGTTATGCGTTATGCGTTATGCATAATGCGTTATACGTTATGTATTATGCGTTATGCCTTATGCGTTATGCGATATGCGTCATGCATCAAGCCTTATGCGCTATGCGATATGCGATATGCGTCATGCATCAAGCCTTATGCGTTATGGGTTATGCGTTAACGTTATGCGTTTTGCGTTATGCGTTATGCGTTATGCGTTATGCGTTATGCGTTATGCGTTATGCGTTATGCGTTATGCGTTATGCGTTATGCGTTATGCGTTATGCCTTATGCGTTATGCGTTATGCGTTATGCGTTATGCGTTATGCGTTATGCGTCATGCGTTATGCTTTATGCGTTATGCATTATGCGTTATTCGTGATCCGTTATGCGTTAGGCGTTATGGGTTTTCCGGTGTTCGTTATGCGTTATGCGTTATACGGTATGCGTTATGCGTTATACGTTATGCGTTATGCGTTATGCGTTATGCGTTATACGTTATGCGTTATGCGTTATGCGTTATGCGTTATGCGTTATGCGTTATGCGTTGTGCGTTATACGTTTGCGTTATGCGTTTTGCTTTATGCGTTATGGGTTATGCGTTAACGTTATGCGTTTTGCGTTATGCGTTATGCGTTATGCGTTATGCGTTATGCGTTATGCGTTATGCGTTATGCGATATGCGTTATGCGTTATGCGTTATGCGTTATGCGTTATGCGTTATGCGTTATGCATTATGCGTTATACGGTATGAGTTATGCGTTATACGTTATGCGTTATGCGTTATGCGTTATGGGTTATGCGTTATGCGTTATGGTTATGCGTTATGCGTTATGCGTTATACGTTATGCGTTGTGCGTTATGCGTTATGGGTTATGCGTTATGCGTTATGGTTATGCGTTATGCGGTATGCGTTATGCGTTATGCGTTGTGCGTTATACGTTTGCGTAATGCGTTTTGCTTTATGCGTTATGCGTTATGCGTTATGCGTTATGCGTTATGCGTTATGCGTTATGCGTTATGCGTTGTGCGTTATGCGTTATGCGTTATGCGTTATGCGTTATGCGTTATGCGTTATGCGTTATGCGTTATGCGTTATGCTTTATGGTTTATGCGTTATGCATTATGCGTTATACGGTATGCGTTATGCGTTATGCGTAATACGTTATGCGTTGTGCGTTATGCGTTATGGGTTATGCGTTATGCGTTATGGTTATGCGTTATGCGTTATGCGTTATGCGTTATGCGTTATGCGTTATGCGTTATGCGTTATGCGTTATGCGTTATGCGTTATGCGTTATGCGTTATGCGTTATGCGTTATGCGTTATGCGTTATGCGTTATGCGTTATGCGTTCTGCGTTATGCGTTATGCGTTATGCGTTATGCGTTATACGGTATGCGTTATGCGTTATGCGTTATGCGTTATGCGTTATGCGTTATGCGTTGTGCGTTATACGTTTGCGTTATGCGTTATGCGTTATGCTTTATGCGTTATGCGTTATGCGTTATGCGTTATGCGATATGCGTTATGCGTTATGCGTTATGCGTTATGCGTTATGCTTTATGTGTTATGCGTTATGCGTTATGCGTTATGCGTTATGCGTTATACGGTATGCGTTATGCGTTATGCGTTATGCGTTATGCGTTATGCGTTATGCGTTGTGCGTTATACGTTTGCGTTATGCGTTATGCGTTATGCGTTATGCGTTATGCGTTATGCGTTATGCGTTCTGCGTTATACGTTTGCGTTATGCGTTATGCGTTATGCTTTATGCGTTATGCGTTATGCGTTATGCGTTATGCGATATGCGTTATGCGTTATGCGTTATGCGTTATGCGTTATGCGTTATGCTTTATGTGTTATGCGTTATGCGTTATGCGTTATGAGTTATGCGTTATGCGTTATGCGTTTTGCGGTATTCGTTATGCGTTGTGCATTATGCGTTATGCGTTGTGCGTTATGGGTTATGATTTATGCGTTATGCGATATGCGTTATGCGTTATGCGTTATGCGTTATGCGTTATGCGTTATGCTTTATGCGTCATGCGTGATCCGTTATGCGTTAGGCGTTATGCGATTTGCGGTATTCGTTAAGCGTTGTGCATTATGCGTTATGCGTTATGCGTTAAGGGTTATGGGTTATGCGTTATGCTTTATGCGTTATTCATTTTGCGTTATGTATTATTCGTTATGAGTTATGAGTTAAAAGTTATGCGTAATGCGTTATGCCTTATGCGTTATGCGTATGTTTTATGCGATATGCGTTATGCGTTATGCGTTATGCGATATGCGATATGCGTCATGCATCAAGCCTTCTGCGTTATGGGTTATGCGTTAACGTTATGCGTTTTGCGTTATGCGTTATGCGTTATGCGTTATGCGTTATGCGTTATGCGTTATGCGTTATGCGTTATGCGTTATGCGTTATGCGTTATGCGTTATGCGTTATGCGTTATGCGTTATGCGTTATGCGTTATGCGTTATGCGTTATGCGTTATGCGTTATGCGTTATGCGTTATGCGTTATGCGTTATGCGTTATGCGTTATGCTTTATGCGTTATGCATTATGCGTTATTCGTGATCCGTTATGCGTTAGGCGTTATGGGTTTTCCGGTGTTCGTTATGCGTTATGCGTTATACGGTATGCGTTATGCGTTATACGTTATGCGTTATGCGTTATGCGTTATGCGTTATGCGTTATGCGTTATGCTTTATGTGTTATGCGTTATGCGTTATGCGTTATACGTTATGCGTTATGCGTTATGCGTTATGGGTTATGCGTTATGCGTTATGGTTATGCGTTATGCGTTATGCGTTATGCGTTATGCGTTATGCGTTATGCGTTATACGTTATGCGTTATGCGTTATGCGTTATGCGTTATGCGTTATGCGTTATGCGTTGTGCGTTATACGTTTGCGTTATGCGTTTTGCTTTGTGCGTTATGCGTTATGCGTTATGCGTTATACGGTGTGCGTTATGCGTTATGCGTTGTGCGTTATACGTTTGCGTTATGCGTTATGCGTTATGCTATATGCGTTATGCGTTATGCGTTATGCGTTATGCGTTATGCGTTATGCGTTATGCGTTATGCGTTATGCGTTATGCGTTATGCGTTATGCGTTATGCGTTATGCGTTATGCGTTATGCGTTATGCGTTATGCGTTATGCGTTATGCGTTATGCTTTATGCGTTATGCATTATGCGTTATTCGTGATCCTTTATGCGTTAGGCGTTATGGGTTTTCCGGTGTTCGTTATGCGTTGTGCATTATGCGTTATGCTTTATGAAGTAAGGATTATGGTTTATGCATTATGAGTTGTGCGCTATACGTTTGCGTTATGCGTTATGCGTTATGCGTTATACGGTATGCGTTATGCGTTATACGTTATGCGTTATGCGTTATGCGTTATGCGTTATGCATTATGCGTTATACGGTATGCGTTATGCGTTATACGTTATGCGTTATGCGTTATGCGTTATGGGTTATGCGTTATGCGTTATGGTTATGCGTTATGCGTTATGCGTTAAGCGTTATGCGTTATGCGTTATGCGTTATACGTTATGCGTTATGCGTTATGCGTTATGCGTTATGCGTTATGCGTTATGCGTTATGCGTTATGCGTTATGCGTTATGCGTTATGCGTTATGCGTTATGCGTTATGCGTTATGCGTTATGCGTTATGCTTTATGCGTTATGCATTATGCGTTATTCGTGATCCGTTATGCGTTAGGCGTTATGGGTTTTCCGGTGTTCGTTATGCGTTTTGCATTATGCGTTATGCGTTATGAAGTAAAGGTTATGGTTTATGCATTATGCGTTGTGCGCTATACGTTTGCGTTATGCGTTATGCGTTATGCGTTATACGGTATGCGTTATGCGTTATGCGTTATTCGTTATGAGCAATGAGTTATAAGTTATGCGTTGTTCGTTATGCTTTATGCGTTGGACGTTATACGTTTGCATTATGCGTTATGCGTTATGCGTTATGCGTTATGCGTTATGCGTTATGCGTTATGCGTTATGCGTTATGCGTTATGAGTTATGCGTTATGCGTTATGCGTTATGCGTTATGCGTTTTGCGGTATTCGTTATGCGTTGTGCATTATGCGTTATGCGTTGTGCGTTATGGGTTATGATTTATGCGTTATGCGATTTGCGTTATGCGTTATGCGTTATGCGTTATGCGTTATGCGTTATGCGTTATGCGTTATGCGTTAAGCGTTATGCGTTATGCGTTATGCGTTATGCGTTATGCGTTATGCGTAGTGCGTTATGCGTTATACGGTGTGCGTTATGCGTTATGCGTTATGCGTTATGAGTTATGCGTTATGCGTTATGCGTTATGCGTTATGCGTTATGCGTTATGCGTTATGCGTTGTGCGTTATACGTTTGCGTTATGCGTTATGCGTTATGCTTTATGCGTTATGCGTTATGCGTTATGCGTTATGCGTTATGCGTTATGCGTTATGCGTTATGCGTTATGCGTTATGCGTTATGCGTTATGCGTTATGCGTTATGCGTTATGCTTTATGCGTTATGCATTATGCGTTATTCGTGATCCTTTATGCGTTAGGCGTTATGGGTTTTCCGGTGTTCGTTATGCGTTGTGCATTATGCGTTATGCTTTATGAAGTAAGGATTATGGTTTATGCATTATGAGTTGTGCGCTATACGTTTGCGTTATGCGTTATGCGTTATGCGTTATACGGTATGCGTTATGCGTTATACGTTATGCGTTATGCGTTATGCGTTATGCGTTATGCGTTATGCATTATGCGTTATACGGTATGCGTTATGCGTTATACGTTATGCGTTATGCGTTATGCGTTATGGGTTATGCGTTATGCGTTATGGTTATGCGTTATGCGTTATGCGTTAAGCGTTATGCGTTATGCGTTATGCGTTATACGTTATGCGTTATGCGTTATGCGTTATGCGTTATGCGTTATGCGTTGTGCGTTATACGTTTGCGTTATGCGTTTTGCTTTATGCGTTATGGGTTATGCGTTAACGTTATGCGTTTTGCGTTATGCGTTATGCGTTATGCGTTATGCGTTATGCGTTATGCGTTATGCGTTATGCGTTATGCGTTATGCGTTATGCGTTATGCGTTATGCGTTATGCGTTATGCGTTATGCGTTATGCGTTATGCGTTATGCGTTATGCGTTATGCGTTATGCGTTATGCTTTATGCGTTATGCATTATGCGTTATTCGTATTTCCGTTATGCGTTAGGAGTTATGGGTTTTCCGGTGTTCGTTATGCGTTGTGCATTATGCGTTATGAAGTAAAGGTTATGGTTTATGCATTATGCGTTGTGCGCTATACGTTTGCGTTATGCGTTATGCGTTATGCGTTATACGGTATGCGTTATGCGTTATGCGTTATTCGTTATGAGCAATGAGTTATAAGTTATGCGTTATGCGTTATGCTTTATGCATTATGCGTTATGCGTTATGCGTTATGCGTTACACGGTATGCGTTATGCGTTATACGTTATGCGTTATGCGTTGTGCGATATGCGTTATGCGTTATGCGTTATGCGTTATGCGTTATGCGTTATGCGTTATTCATTTTGCGTTATGCATTATTCGTTATGAGTTATGAGTTAAAAGTTATGCGTAATGCGTTATGCCTTATGCGTTATGCGTATGTTTTATGCGATATGCGTTATGCGTTATGCGTTATGCGATATGCGATATGCGTCATGCATCAAGCCTTATGCGTTATGGGTTATGCGTTAACGTTATGCGTTTTGCGTTATGCGTTATGCGTTATGCGTTATGCGTTATGCGTTATGCGTTATGCGTTATGCGTTATGCGTTATGCGTTATGCGTTATGCGTTATGCGTTATGCGTTATGCGTTATGCGTTATGCGTTATGCGTTATGCGTTATGCGTTATGGTTATGCGTTATGCGTTATGCGTTATGCGTTATGCGTTATGCGTTATGCGTTATACGTTATGCGTTATGCGTTATGCGTTATGCGTTATGCGTTATGCGTTATGCGTTGTGCGTTATACGTTTGCGTTATGCGTTTTGCTTTGTGCGTTATGCGTTATGCGTTATGCGTTATGCGTTATACGGTGTGCGTTATGCGTTATGCGTTGTGCGTTATACGTTTGCGTTATGCGTTATGCGTTATGCTTTATGCGTTATGCGTTATGCGTTATGCGTTATGCGTTATGCGTTATGCGTTATGCGTTATGCGTTATGCGTTATGCGTTATGCGTTATGCGTTATGCGTTATGCGTTATGCGTTATGCGTTATGCGTTATGCGTTATGCGTTATGCGTTATGCGTTATGCGTTATGCGTTATGCTTTATGCGTTATGCATTATGCGTTATTCGTGATCCTTTATGCGTTAGGCGTTATGGGTTTTCCGGTGTTCGTTATGCGTTGTGCATTATGCGTTATGCTTTATGAAGTAAGGATTATGGTTTATGCATTATGAGTTGTGCGCTATACGTTTGCGTTATGCGTTATGCGTTATGCGTTATACGGTATGCGTTATGCGTTATACGTTATGTGTTATGCGTTATGCGTTATGCGTTATGCATTATGCGTTATACGGTATGCGTTATGCGTTATACGTTATGCGTTATGCGTTATGCGTTATGGGTTATGCGTTATGCGTTATGGTTATGCGTTATGCGTTATGCGTTAAGCGTTATGCGTTATGCGTTATGCGTTATACGTTATGCGTTATGCGTTATGCGTTATGCGTTATGCGTTATGCGTTATGCGTTATGCGTTATGCGTTATGCGTTATGCGTTATGCGTTATGCGTTATGCGTTATGCTTTATGCGTTATGCATTATGCGTTATTCGTGATCCGTTATGCGTTAGGCGCTATGGGTTTTCCGGTGTTCGTTATGCGTTGTGCATTATGCGTTATGCGTTATGAAGTAAAGGTTATGGTTTATGCATTATGCGTTGTGCGCTATACGTTTGCGTTATGCGTTATGCGTTATGCGTTATACGGTATGCGTTATGCGTTATGCGTTATTCGTTATGAGCAATGAGTTATAAGTTATGCGTTGTTCGTTATGCTTTATGCGTTGGACGTTATACGTTTGCATTATGCGTTATGCGTTATGCGTTATGCTTTATGCGTTATGCGTTATGCGTTATGCGTTATACGGTGTGCGTTATGCGTTATGCGTTATGCGTTATGAGTTATGCGTTATGCGTTATGCGTTATGCGTTATGCGTTTTGCGGTATTCGTTATGCGTTGTGCATTATGCGTTATGCGTTGTGCGTTATGGGTTATGATTTATGCGTTATGCGATTTGCGTTATGCGTTATGCGTTATGCGTTATGCGTTATGCGTTATGCGTTATGCGTTATGCGTTATGCGTTATGCGTTATGCGTTATGCGTTATGCGTTATGCGTTATGCGTTGTGCGTTATGCGTTATACGGTGTGCGTTATGCGTTATGCGTTATGCGTTATGAGTTATGCGTTATGCGTTATGCGTTATGCGTTATGCGTTATGCGTTATGCGTTATGCGTTATGCGTTATGCGTTGTGCGTTATACGTTTGCGTTATGCGTTATGCGTTATGCTTTATGCGTTATGCGTTATGCGTTATGCGTTATGCGTTATGCGTTATGCGTTATGCGTTATGCGTTATGCGTTATGCGTTATGCGTTGTGCGTTATGCGTTATGCGTTATGCGTTATGCGTTATGCGTTATGCGTTATGCGTTATGCGTTATGCGTTATGCGTTATGCGTTATGCGTTATGGTTATGCGTTATGCGTTATGCGTTAAGCGTTATGCGTTATGCGTTATGCGTTATACGTTATGCGTTATGCGTTATGCGTTATGCGTTATGCGTTATGCGTTATGCGTTATGCGTTATGCGTTATGCGTTATGCGTTATGCGTTATGCGTTATGCGTTATGCGTTATGCTTTATGCGTTATGCATTATGCGTTATTCGTGATCCGTTATGCGTTAGGCGTTATGGGTTTTCCGGTGTTCGTTATGCGTTGTGCATTATGCGTTATGCGTTATGAAGTAAAGGTTATGGTTTATGCATTATGCGTTGTGCGCTATACGTTTGCGTTATGCGTTATGCGTTATGCGTTATACGGTATGCGTTATGCGTTATGCGTTATTCGTTATGAGCAATGAGTTATAAGTTATGCGTTGCTCGTTATGCTTTATGCGTTGGACGTTATACGTTTGCATTATGCGTTATGCGTTATGCGTTATGCGTTATGCGTTATGCGTTATGCGTTATGCGTTATGCGTTATGCGTTATGAGTTATGCGTTATGCGTTATGCGTTATGCGTTATGCGTTTTGCGGTATTCGTTATGCGTTGTGCATTATGCGTTATGCGTTGTGCGTTATGGGTTATGATTTATGCGTTATGCGATTTGCGTTATGCGTTATGCGTTATGCGTTATGCGTTATGCGTTATGCGTTATGCGTTATGCGTTAAGCGTTATGCGTTATGCGTTATGCGTTATGCGTTATGCGTTATGCGTTGTGCGTTATGCGTTATACGGTGTGCGTTATGCGTTATGCGTTATGCGTTATGAGTTATGCGTTATGCGTTATGCGTTATGCGTTATGCGTTATGCGTTATGCGTTATGCGTTGTGCGTTATACGTTTGCGTTATGCGTTATGCGTTATGCTTTATGCGTTATGCGTTATGCGTTATGCGTTATGCGTTATGCGTTATGCGTTATGCGTTATGCGTTATGCGTTATGCGTTATGCGTTATGCGTTATGCGTTATGCTTTATGCGTTATGCATTATGCGTTATTCGTGATCCTTTATGCGTTAGGCGTTATGGGTTTTCCGGTGTTCGTTATGCGTTGTGCATTATGCGTTATGCTTTATGAAGTAAGGATTATGGTTTATGCATTATGAGTTGTGCGCTATACGTTTGCGTTATGCGTTATGCGTTATGCGTTATACGGTATGCGTTATGCGTTATACGTTATGCGTTATGCGTTATGCGTTATGCGTTATGCGTTATGCATTATGCGTTATACGGTATGCGTTATGCGTTATACGTTATGCGTTATGCGTTATGCGTTATGGGTTATGCGTTATGCGTTATGGTTATGCGTTATGCGTTATGCGTTAAGCGTTATGCGTTATGCGTTATGCGTTATACGTTATGCGTTATGCGTTATGCGTTATGCGTTATGCGTTATGCGTTGTGCGTTATACGTTTGCGTTATGCGTTTTGCTTTATGCGTTATGGGTTATGCGTTAACGTTATGCGTTTTGCGTTATGCGTTATGCGTTATGCGTTATGCGTTATGCGTTATGCGTTATGCGTTATGCGTTATGCGTTATGCGTTATGCGTTATGCGTTATGCGTTATGCGTTATGCGTTATGCGTTATGCGTTATGCGTTATGCGTTATGCTTTATGCGTTATGCATTATGCGTTATTCGTATTTCCGTTATGCGTTAGGAGTTATGGGTTTTCCGGTGTTCGTTATGCGTTGTGCATTATGCGTTATGAAGTAAAGGTTATGGTTTATGCATTATGCGTTGTGCGCTATACGTTTGCGTTATGCGTTATGCGTTATGCGTTATACGGTATGCGTTATGCGTTATGCGTTATTCGTTATGAGCAATGAGTTATAAGTTATGCGTTATGCGTTATGCTTTATGCATTATGCGTTATGCGTTATGCGTTATGCGTTACACGGTATGCGTTATGCGTTATACGTTATGCGTTATGCGTTGTGCGATATGCGTTATGCGTTATGCGTTATGCGTTATGCGTTATGCGTTATGCGTTATTCATTTTGCGTTATGCATTTTTCGTTATGAGTTATGAGTTAAAAGTTATGCGTAATGCGTTATGCCTTATGCGTTATGCGTATGTTTTATGCGATATGCGTTATGCGTTATGCGTTATGCGATATGCGATATGCGTCATGCATCAAGCCTTATGCGTTATGGGTTATGCGTTAACGTTATGCGTTTTGCGTTATGCGTTATGCGTTATGCGTTATGCGTTATGCGTTATGCGTTATGCGTTATGCGTTATGCGTTATGCGTTATGCGTTATGCGTTATGCGTTATGCGTTATGCGTTATGCGTTATGCGTTATGCGTTATGCGTTATGCGTTATGCGTTATGGTTATGCGTTATGCGTTATGCGTTATGCGTTATGCGTTATGCGTTATGCGTTATGCGTTATACGTTATGCGTTATGCGTTATGCGTTATGCGTTATGCGTTATGCGTTATGCGTTGTGCGTTATACGTTTGCGTTATGCGTTTTGCTTTGTGCGTTATGCGTTATGCGTTATGCGTTATGCGTTATACGGTGTGCGTTATGCGTTATGCGTTGTGCGTTATACGTTTGCGTTATGCGTTATGCGTTATGCGTTATGCGTTATGCGTTATGCGTTATGCGTTATGCGTTATGCGTTATGCGTTATGCGTTATGCGTTATGCGTTATGCGTTATGCGTTATGCGTTATGCGTTATGCGTTATGCGTTATGCGTTATGCGTTATGCGTTATGCGTTATGCGTTATGCTTTATGCGTTATGCATTATGCGTTATTCGTGATCCTTTATGCGTTAGGCGTTATGGGTTTTCCGGTGTTCGTTATGCGTTGTGCATTATGCGTTATGCTTTATGAAGTAAGGATTATGGTTTATGCATTATGAGTTGTGCGCTATACGTTTGCGTTATGCGTTATGCGTTATGCGTTATACGGTATGCGTTATGCGTTATACGTTATGCGTTATGCGTTATGCGTTATGCGTTATGCATTATGCGTTATACGGTATGCGTTATGCGTTATACGTTATGCGTTATGCGTTATGCGTTATGGGTTATGCGTTATGCGTTATGCGTTATGCGTTATGCGTTATGCGTTAAGCGTTATGCGTTATGCGTTATGCGTTATACGTTATGCGTTATGCGTTATGCGTTATGCGTTATGCGTTATGCGTTATGCGTTATGCGTTATGCGTTATGCGTTATGCGTTATGCGTTATGCGTTATGCGTTATGCGTTATGCTTTATGCGTTATGCATTATGCGTTATTCGTGATCCGTTATGCGTTAGGCGTTATGGGTTTTCCGGTGTTCGTTATGCGTTGTGCATTATGCGTTATGCGTTATGAAGTAAAGGTTATGGTTTATGCATTATGCGTTGTGCGCTATACGTTTGCGTTATGCGTTATGCGTTATGCGTTATACGGTATGCGTTATGCGTTATGCGTTATTCGTTATGAGCAATGAGTTATAAGTTATGCGTTGTTCGTTATGCTTTATGCGTTGGACGTTATACGTTTGCATTATGCGTTATGCGTTATGCGTTATGCTTTATGCGTTATGCGTTATGCGTTATGCGTTATACGGTGTGCGTTATGCGTTATGCGTTATGCGTTATGAGTTATGCGTTATGCGTTATGCGTTATGCGTTATGCGTTTTGCGTTATGCGTTATGCGTTATGCGTTAAGCGTTATGCGTTATGCGTTATGCGTTATGCGTTATGCGTTATGCGTTATGCGTTGTGCGTTATGCGTTATACGGTGTGCGTTATGCGTTATGCGTTATGCGTTATGAGTTATGCGTTATGCGTTATGCGTTATGCGTTATGCGTTATGCGTTATGCGTTATGCGTTATGCGTTATGCGTTGTGCGTTATACGTTTGCGTTATGCGTTATGCGTTATGCTTTATGCGTTATGCGTTATGCGTTATGCGTTATGCGTTATGCGTTATGCGTTATGCGTTATGCGTTATGCGTTATGCGTTATGCGTTATGCGTTGTGCGTTATGCGTTATGCGTTATGCGTTATGCGTTATGCGTTATGCGTTATGCGTTATGCGTTATGCGTTATGCGTTATGCGTTATGCGTTATGCTTTATGCGTTATGCATTATGCGTTATTCGTGATCCGTTATGCGTTAGGCGTTATGGGTTTTCCGGTGTTCGTTATGCGTTGTGCATTATGCGTTATGCGTTATGAAGTAAAGGTTATGGTTTATGCATTATGCGTTGTGCGCTATACGTTTGCGTTATGCGTTATGCGTTATGCGTTATACGGTATGCGTTATGCGTTATGCGTTATGCATTATGCGTTATACGGTATGCGTTATGCGTTATACGTTATGCGTTATACGTTATGCGTTATGCGTTATGCGTTATGCGTTATGCGTTATGCGTTATGCGTTATGCGTTATACGGTGTGCGTTATGCGTTATACGTTATGGGTTATGCGTTATGCGATATGCGTTATGCGTTATGCGTTACGCGTTATGTGTTATGCGTTATGCGTTATGCGTTATGCGTTGTGCGTTATACGTTTGCGTTATGCGTTAATCGTTATGCGTTATACGGTATGCGTTATGCGTTATGCGTTATGCGTTATGCGTTATGCGTTATGCATTATGCGTTATACGGTATGCGTTATGCGTTATACGTTATGCGTTATACGTTATGCGTTATGCGTTATGCGTTATGCGTTATGCGTTATGCGTTATGCGTTATGCGTTATGCGTTATGCGTTATGCGTTATGCGTTATGCGTTATGCGTTATGCGTTATGCTTTATGCGTTATGCATTATGCGTTATTCGTGATCCGTTATGCGTTAGGCGTTATGGGTTTTCCGGTGTTCGTTATGCGTTATGCGTTATACGGTATGCGTTATGCGTTATACGTTATGCGTTATGCGTTATGCGTTATGCGTTATGCGTTATGCATTATGTGTTATACGGTATGCGTTATGCGTTATACGTTATGCGTTATGCGTTATGCGTTATGCGTTATGCGTTATGCGTTATGCGTTATGCGTTATGCGTTATGCGTTATGCGTTATGCGTTATGCGTTATGCTTTATGTGTTATGCGTTATGCGTTATGCGTTATGCGTTATGCGTTACACGGTATGCGTTATGCGTTATACGTTATGCGTTATGCGTTGTGCGATATGCGTTATGCGTTATGCGTTATGCGTTATGCGTTATGCGTTATGCGTTATTCATTTTGCGTTATGCATTATTCGTTATGAGTTATGAGTTAAAAGTTATGCGTTATGCCTTATGCGTTATGCGTATGTTTTATGCGATATGCGTTATGCGTTATGCGTTATGCGATATGCGATATGCGTCATGCATCAAGCCTTATGCGTTATGGGTTATGCGTTAACGTTATGCGTTTTGCGTTATGCGTTATGCGTTAAGCGTTATGCGTTATGCGTTATGCGTTATGCGTTATGCGTTATGCGTTGTGCGTTATGCGTTATACGGTGTGCGTTATGCGTTATGCGTTATGCGTTATGAGTTATGCGTTATGCGTTATGCGTTATGCGTTATGCGTTATGCGTTATGCGTTATGCGTTATGCGTTGTGCGTTATACGTTTGCGTTATGCGTTATGCGTTATGCTTTATGCGTTATGCGTTATGCGTTATGCGTTATGCGTTATGCGTTATGCGTTATGCGTTATGCGTTATGCGTTATGCGTTATGCGTTATGCGTTATGCGTTATGCGTTATGCGTTATGCGTTATGCGTTATGCGTTATGCGTTATGCGTTATGCTTTATGCGTTATGCGTTATGCGTTATGCGTTATGCGTTATGCTTTATGCGTTATGCATTATGCGTTATTCGTGATCCTTTATGCGTTAGGCGTTATGCGTTATGCGTTATGCGTTATGCGTTATGCGTTATGCGATATGCTTTATGCGTTATGCATTATGCGTTATTCGTGATCCGTTATGCGTTAGGCGTTATGGGTTTTCCGGTGTTCGTTATGCGTTATGCGTTATACGGTATGCGTTATGCGTTATACGTTATGCGTTATGCGTTATGCGTTATGCGTTATGCATTATGCGTTATACGGTATGCGTTATGCGTTATACGTTATGCGTTATACGTTATGCGTTATGCGTTATGCGTTATGCGTTATGCGTTATGCGTTATGCGTTATGCGTTGTGCGTTATACGTTTGCGTTATGCGTTTTGCTTTATGCGTTATGCGTTATGCGTTATGCGTTATGCGTTATACGGTATGCGTTATGCGTTATACGTTATGCGTTATGCGTTGTGCGATATGCGTTATGCGTTATGCGTTATGCGTTATGTGTTATGCGTTATGCGTTATATGTTATGCGTTATGCGTTATGCGTTATGCGTTGTGCGTTATGCGTTATGCGTTATGCGTTATGCGTTATGCGTTATGCGTTATGCGTTATATGTTATGCGTTATGCGTTATGCGTTATGCGTTATGCGTTATACGGTAAGCGTTATGCGTTATACGTTATGTATTATGCGTTATGCGATATGCGTTATGCGTTATGCGTTATGCGTTATGCATTATGCGTTATGCGTTATGCGTTGTGCGTTATGCGTTATGGGTTATGCGTTATGCGTTATGGTTATGCGTTATGCGTTATGCGTTATGCGTTATGCGTTATGCGTTATGCGTTATGCGTTATGCGTTATGCGTTATGCGTTATGCGTTATGCGTTATGCGTTATACGTTATGCGTTATGTGTTATGCGTTATGCGTTATGCGTTATGCGTTATGCGTTGTGCGTTATACGTTTGCGTAATGCGTTTTGCTTTATGCGTTATGCGTTATGCGTTATGCGTTATGCGTTATGCGTTATGCGTTATGCGTTATGCGTTATGCGTTGTGCGTTATGCGTTATGCGTTATGCGTTATGCGTTATGCGTTATGCGTTATGCGTTATGCGTTATGCGTTATGCGTTATGCTTTATGCGTTATGCATTATGCGTTATACGGTATGCGTTATGCGTTATGCGTTATACGTTATGCGTTGTGCGTTATGCGTTATGGGTTATGCGTTATGCGTTATGGTTATGCGTTATGCGTTATGCGTTATGCGTTATGCGTTATGCGTTATGCGTTATGCGTTATGCGTTATGCGTTATGAGTTACACGTTATGCGTTATGCGTTATGCGTTATGCAATGCGTTATGCGTTATATGTTATGCGTTATGCGTTATACGTTATGCGTTATGCGTTATGCGTTATGCGTTATGCGTTCTGCGTTATGTGTTATGCGTTATGCGTTATGCGTTATGCGTTATGCGTTATGCGTTATACGGTATGCGTTATGCGTTATGCGTTATGCGTTATGCGTTATGCGTTGTGCGTTATACGTTTGCGTTATGCGTTACGCGTTATGCTTTATGCGTTATGCGTTATGCGTTATGCGTTATGCGTTATGCGTTATGCGTTATGCGTTATGCGTTATGCGTTATGCGTTATGCGTTATGCGTTATGCGTTATGCGTTATGCGTTATGCGTTATGCGTTATGCGTTATACGTTATGCGTTATGTGTTATGCGTTATGTGTTATGCGTTATGCGTTATGCGTTGTGCGTTATGCGTTATGCGTTATGCGTTATGCGTTGTGCGTTATACGTTTGCGTTATGCGTTACGCGTTATGCTTTATGCGTTGTGCGTTATGCGTTATGGGTTATGCGTTATGCGTTATGGTTATGCGTTATGCGTTATGCGTTATGCGTTATGCGTTATGCGTTATGCGTTATGCGTTATGCGTTATGCGTTATGCGTTATACGTTATGCGTTATGTGTTATGCGTTATGCGTTATGCGTTATGCGTTGTGCGTTATACGTTTGCGTAATGCGTTTTGCTTTATGCGTTATGCGTTATGCGTTATGCGTTATGCGTTATGCGTTATGCGTTATGCGTAATGCGTTGTGCGTTATGCGTTATGCGTTATGCGTTATGCGTTATGCGTTATGCGTTATGCGTTATGCGTTATGCGTTATGCGTTATGCTTTATGCGTTATGGATTATGCGTTATACGGTATGCGTTATGCGTTATGCGTTATACGTTATGCGTTGTGCGTTATGCGTTATGGGTTATGCGTTATGCGTTATGGTTATGCGTTATGCGTTATGCGTTATGCGTTATGCGTTATGCGTTATGCGTTATGAGTTACACGTTATGCGTTATGCGTTATGCGTTATGCGTTATGCGTTATGTGTTATGCGTTATGCGTTATGCGTTATGCGTTATGCGTTATGCGTTATGCGTTCTGCGTTATGTGTTATGCGTTATGCGTTATGCGTTATGCGTTATGCGTTATACGGTATGCGTTATGCGTTATGCGTTATGCGTTATGCGTTATGCGTTGTGCGTTATGCGTTATGCGTTATGCGTTATGCGTTATGCGTTATGCGTTATGCGTTATGCGTTATGCGTTATGCGTTATGCGTTATGCGTTATGCGTTATGCGTTATGCGTTATGCTTTATGCGTTATGCATTATGCGTTATTCGTGATCCGTTATGCGTTAGGCGTTATGGGTTTTCCGGTGTTCGTTATGCGTTATGCGTTATACGGTATGCGTTATGCGTTATACGTTATGCGTTATGCGTTATGCGTTATGCGTTATGCGTTATGCGTTATGCTTTATGTGTTATGCGTTATGCGTTATGCGTTATACGTTATGCGTTATGCGTTATGCGTTATGGGTTATGCGTTATGCGTTATGGTTATGCGTTATGCGTTATGCGTTATGCGTTATGCGTTATGCGTTATGCGTTATACGTTATGCGTTATGCGTTATGCGTTATGCGTTATGCGTTATGCGTTATGCGTTGTGCGTTATACGTTTGCGTTATGCGTTTTGCTTTGTGCGTTATGCGTTATGCGTTATGCGTTATGCGTTATACGGTGTGCGTTATGCGTTATGCGTTGTGCGTTATACGTTTGCGTTATGCGTTATGCGTTATGCTTTATGCGTTATGCGTTATGCGTTATGCGTTATGCGTTATGCGTTATGCGTTATGCGTTACGCGTTATGCGTTATGCGTTATGCGTTATGCGTTATGCGTTATGCGTTATGCGTTATGCGTTATGCGTTATGCGTTATGCGTTATGCTTTATGCGTTATGCATTATGCGTTATTCGTGATCCTTTATGCGTTAGGCGTTATGGGTTTTCCGGTGTTCGTTATGCGTTGTGCATTATGCGTTATGCTTTATGAAGTAAGGATTATGGTTTATGCATTATGAGTTGTGCGCTATACGTTTGCGTTATGCGTTATGCGTTATGCGTTATACGGTATGCGTTATGCGTTATACGTTATGCGTTATGCGTTATGCGTTATGCGTTATGCATTATGCGTTATACGGTATGCGTTATGCGTTATACGTTATGCGTTATGCGTTATGCGTTATGCGTTATGCATTATGCGTTATACGGTATGCGTTATGCGTTATACGTTAAGCGTTATGCGTTATGCGTTATGCGTTATACGTTATGCGTTATGCGTTATGCGTTATGCGTTATGCGTTATGCGTTATGCGTTATGCGTTATGCGTTATGCGTTATGCGTTATGCGTTATGCGTTATGCGTTATGCGTTATGCTTTATGCGTTATGCATTATGCGTTATTCGTGATCCGTTATGCGTTAGGCGTTATGGGTTTTCCGGTGTTCGTTATGCGTTGTGCATTATGCGTTATACGGTATGCGTTATGCGTTATACGTTATGCGTTATGCGTTATGCGTTATGGGTTATGCGTTATGCGTTATGGTTATGCGTTATGCGTTATGCGTTAAGCGTTATGCGTTATGCGTTATGCGTTATACGTTATGCGTTATGCGTTATGCGTTATGCGTTATGCGTTATGCGTTATGCGTTATGCGTTATGCATTATGTGTTATACGGTATGCGTTATGCGTTATACGTTATGCGTTATACGTTATGCGTTATGCGTTATGCGTTATGCGTTATGCGTTATGCGTTGTGCGTTATACGTTTGCGTTATGCGTTTTGCTTTATGCGTTATGCGTTATGCGTTATGCGTTATGCGTTATACGGTGTGCGTTATGCGTTATACGTTATGGGTTATGCGTTATGCGATATGCGTTATGCGTTATGCGTTACGCGTTATATGTTATGCGTTATGCGTTATGCGTTATGCGTTATGCGTTATGCGTTGTGCGTTATGCGTTATGCGTTATGCGTTATGCGTTGTGCGTTATACGTTAAGTATTATGCGTTATGCGATATGCGTTATGCGTTATGCGTTATGCGTTATGCTTTATGCGTTATGCGTTATGCGTTATGAGTTACACGTTATGCGTTATGCGTTATGCGTTATGCGTTATGCGTTATGTGTTATGCTTTATGCGTTATGCGTTATGCGTTATGAGTTACACGTTATGCGTTATGCGTTATGCGTTATGCGTTATGCGTTATGTGTTATGCGTTATGCGTTATGCGTTATGCGTTATGCGTTATGCGTTCTGCGTTATGTGTTATGCGATATGCGTTATGCGTTATGCGTTATGCGTTATACGGTATGCGTTATGCGTTATGCGTTATGCGTTATGCGTTATGCGTTGTGCGTTATACGTTTGCGTTATGCGTTATGCGTTATGCTTTATGCGTTATGCGTTATGCGTTATGCGTTATGCGTTATGCGTTATGCGTTATGCGTTATGCGTTATGCGTTATGCTTTATGTGTTATGCGTTATGCGTTATGCGTTATGCGTTATACGTTACACGGTATGCGTTATGCGTTATATGTTATGCGTTATGCGTTATGCGTTATGCGTTGTGCGTTATGCGTTATGCGTTATGCGTTAAATATTATGCGTTATGCGTTATGCGTTGTGCCTTATACGTTTGCGTTATGCGTTGTGCCTTATACGTTTGCGTTATGCGTTATGCGTTATGCGTTATACGGTATGCGTTATGCGTTATACGTTATGCGTTATGCGTTGTGCGATATGCGTTATGCGTTATGCGTTATGCGTTATGCGTTATGTGTTATGCGTTATGCGTTATATGTTATGCGTTATGCGTTATGCGTTATGCGTTGTGCGTTATGCGTTATGCGTTATGCGTTATGCGTTATGCGTTATGCGTTATGCGTTATATGTTATGCGTTATGCGTTATGCGTTATGCGTTATGCGTTATACGGTATGCGTTATGCGTTATACGTTATGTATTATGCGTTATGCGATATGCGTTATGCGTTATGCGTTATGCGTTATGCATTATGCGTTATGCGTTATGCGTTGTGCGTTATGCGTTATGGGTTATGCGTTATGCGTTATGGTTATGCGTTATGCGTTATGCGTTATGCGTTATGCGTTATGCGTTATGCGTTATGCGTTATGCGTTATGCGTTATGCGTTATGCGTTATGCGTTATGCGTTATGCGTTGTGCGTTATACGTTTGCGTAATGCGTTTTGCTTTATGCGTTATGCGTTATGCGTTATGCGTTATGCGTTATGCGTTATGCGTTATGCGTTATGCGTTGTGCGTTATGCGTTATGCGTTATGCGTTATGCGTTATGCGTTATGCGTTATGCGTTATGCGTTATGCGTTATGCTTTATGCGTTATGCATTATGCGTTATACGGTATGCGTTATGCGTTATGCGTTATACGTTATGCGTTGTGCGTTATGCGTTATGGGTTATGCGTTATGCGTTATGGTTATGCGTTATGCGTTATGCGTTATGCGTTATGCGTTATGCGTTATGCGTTATGCGTTATGCGTTATGCGTTATGCGTTATGAGTTACACGTTATGCGTTATGCGTTATGCGTTATGCAATGCGTTATGCGTTATGTGTTATGCGTTATGCGTTATGCGTTATGCGTTATGCGTTATGCGTTATGCGTTATGCGTTCTGCGTTATGTGTTATGCGTTATGCGTTATGCGTTATGCGTTATGCGTTATGCGTTATACGGTATGCGTTATGCGTTATGCGTTATGCGTTATGCGTTATGCGTTATGCGTTGTGCGTTATACGTTTGCGTTATGCGTTACGCGTTATGCTTTATGCGTTATGCGTTATGCGTTATGCGTTATGCGTTATGCGTTATGCGTTATGCGTTAGGCGTTATGCGTTATGCGTTATGCGTTATGCGTTATGCGTTATGCGTTATGCGTTATGCGTTATGCGTTATACGTTATGCGTTATGTGTTATGCGTTATGCGTTATGCGTTATGCGTTATGCGTTGTGCGTTATGCGTTATGCGTTATGCGTTATGCGTTGTGCGTTATACGTTTGCGTTATGCGTTACGCGTTATGCTTTATGCGTTGTGCGTTATGCGTTATGGGTTATGCGTTATGCGTTATGGTTATGCGTTATGCGTTATGCGTTATGCGTTATGCGTTATGCGTTATGCGTTATGCGTTATGCGTTATGCGTTATGCGTTATGCGTTATGCGTTATACGTTATGCGTTATGTGTTATGCGTTATGCGTTATGCGTTATGCGTTATGCGTTGTGCGTTATACGTTTGCGTAATGCGTTTTGCTTTATGCGTTATGCGTTATGCGTTATGCGTTATGCGTTATGCGTTATGCGTTATGCGTTATGCGTTATGCGTTGTGCGTTATGCGTTATGCGTTATGCGTTATGCGTTATGCGTTATGCGTTATGCGTTATGCTTTATGCGTTATGCATTATGCGTTATACGGTATGCGTTATGCGTTATGCGTTATACGTTATGCGTTGTGCGTTATGCGTTATGGGTTATGCGTTATGCGTTATGGTTATGCGTTATGCGTTATGCGTTATGCGTTATGCGTTATGCGTTATGAGTTACACGTTATGCGTTATGCGTTATGCGTTATGCGTTATGCGTTATGTGTTATGCGTTATGCGTTATGCGTTATGCGTTATGCGTTATGCGTTATGCGTTATGCGTTCTGCGTTATGTGTTATGCGTTATGCGTTATGCGTTATGCGTTATGCGTTATACGGTATGCGTTATGCGTTATGCGTTATGCGTTATGCGTTATGCGTTGTGCGTTATACGTTTGCGTTATGCGTTACGCGTTATGCTTTATGCGTTATGCGTTATGCGTTATGCGTTATGCGTTATGCGTTATGCGTTATGCGTTATGCGTTATGCGTTATGCGTTATGCGTTATGCGTTATGCGTTATGCTTTATGTGTTATGCGTTATGCGTTATGCGTTATGCGTTATGCGTTACACGGTATGCGTTATGCGTTATACGTTATGCGTTATGCGTTATGCGTTATGCGTTGTGCGTTATGCGTTATGCGTTATGCGTTATATATTATGCGTTATGCGTTATGCGTTGTGCCTTATACGTTTGCGTTATGCGTTGTGCCTTATACGTTTGCGTTATGCGTTATGCGTTATGCATTATACGGTATGCGTTATGCGTTATAAGTTATGCGTTATGCGTTGTGCGATATGCGTTATGCGTTATGCGTTATGCGTTATGTGTTATGCGTTATGGGTTATATGTTATGCGTTATGCGTTATGCGTTATGCGTTGTGCGTTATGCGTTATGCGTTATGCGTTATGCGTTATGCGTTATGCGTTATGCGTTATGCGTTATATGTTATGCGTTATGCGTTATGCGTTATGCGTTATGCGTTATACGGTATGCGTTATGCGTTATACGTTATGTATTATGCGTTATGCGATATGCGTTATGCGTTATGCGTTATGCGTTATGCATTATGCGTTATGCGTTATGAGTTACACGTTATGCGTTATGCGTTATGCGTTATGCGTTATGCGTTATGCGTTATATGTTATGCGTTATGCGTTATGCGTTATGCGTTATGCGTTATGCGTTATGCGTTATGCGTTACGCGTTATGCTTTATGCGTTATGCGTTATGCGTTATGCGTTATGCGTTATGCGTTACGCGTTATGCGTTATGCGTTATGCGTTACGCGTTATATGTTATGCGTTATGCGTTATGCGTTATGCGTTGTGCGTTATACGTTTGCGTTATGCGTTAATCGTTATGCGTTATGCGTTATGCGTTATGTGTTATGCGTTATGCGTTATGCGTTATGCGTTATGCGTTATGCGTTCTGCGTTATGTGTTATGCGATATGCGTTATGCGTTATGCGTTATGCGTTATGCGTTATACGGTATGCGTTATGCGTTATGCGTTATGCGTTATGCGTTATGCGTTGTGCGTTATACGTTTGCGTTATGCGTTATGCGTTATGCTTTATGCGTTATGCGTTATGCGTTATGCGTTATGCGTTATGCGTTATGCGTTTTGCGTTATGCGTTATGCGTTATGCTTTATGTGTTATGCGTTATGCGTTATGCGTTATGCGTTATGCGTTACACGGTATGCGTTATGCGTTATATGTTATGCGTTATGCGTTATGCGTTATGCGTTGTGCGTTATGCGTTATGCGTTATGCGTTATATATTATGCGTTATGCGTTATGCGTTGTGCCTTATACGTTTGCGTTATGCGTTGTGCCTTATACGTTTGCGTTATGCGTTATGCGTTATGCGTTATACGGTATGCGTTATGCGTTATACGTTATGCGTTATGCGTTGTGCGATATGCGTTATGCGTTATGCGTTATGCGTTATGCGTTATGCGTTATATGTTATGCGTTATGCGTTATGCGTTATGCGTTATGCGTTATACGGTATGCGTTATGCGTTATACGTTATGTATTATGCGTTATGCGATATGCGTTATGCGTTATGCGTTATGCGTTATGCATTATGCGTTATGCGTTATGCGTTGTGCGTTATGCGTTATGGGTTATGCGTTATGCGTTATGGTTATGCGTTATGCGTTATGCGTTATGCGTTATGCGTTATGCGTTATGCGTTATGCGTTATGCGTTATGCGTTATACGTTATGCGTTATGTGTTATGCGTTATGCGTTATGCGTTATGCGTTATGCGTTGTGCGTTATACGTTTGCGTAATGCGTTTTGCTTTATGCGTTATGCGTTATGCGTTATGCGTTATGCGTTATGCGTTATGCGTTATGCGTTATGCGTTATGCGTTGTGCGTTATGCGTTATGCGTTATGCGTTATGCGTTATGCGTTATGCGTTATGCGTTATGCGTTATGCGTTATGCTTTATGCGTTATGCATTATGCGTTATACGGTATGCGTTATGCGTTATGCGTTATACGTTATGCGTTGTGCGTTATGCGTTATGGGTTATGCGTTATGCGTTATGGTTATGCGTTATGCGTTATGCGTTATGCGTTATGCGTTATGCGTTATGCGTTATGCGTTATGCGTTATGAGTTACACGTTATGCGTTATGGGTTATGCGTTATGCGTTATGCGTTATGTGTTATGCGTTATGCGTTATGCGTTATGCGTTATGCGTTATGCGTTATGCGTTCTGCGTTATGTGTTATGCGTTATGCGTTATGCGTTATGCGTTATGCGTTATACGGTATGCGTTATGCGTAATGCGTTATGCGTTATGCGTTATGCGTTGTGCGTTATACGTTTGCGTTATGCGTTACGCGTTATGCTTTATGCGTTATGCGTTATGCGTTATGCGTTATGCGTTATGCGTTATGCGTTATGCGTTATGCGTTATGCGTTATGCGTAATGCGTTATGCGTTATGCGTTATGCGTTATGCGTTATGCGTTATACGTTATGCGTTATGTGTTATGCGTTATGCGTTATGCGTTATGCGTTATGCGTTATGCGTTGTGCGTTATGCGTTATGCGTTATGCGTTATGCGTTGTGCGTTATACGTTTGCGTTATGCGTTACGCGTTATGCTTTATGCGTTGTGCGTTATGCGTTATGGGTTATGCGATATGCGTTATGGTTATGCGTTATGCGTTATGCGTTATGCGTTATGCGTTATGCGTTATGCGTTATGCGTTATGCGTTATGCGTTATGCGTTATGCGTTATGCGTTATGCGTTATGCGTTATGCGTTATGCGTTATGCGTTATGCGTTATGCGTTATGCGTTATGCTTTATGCGTTATGCATTATGCGTTATACGGTATGCGTTATGCGTTATGCGTTATACGTTATGCGTTGTGCGTTATGCGTTATGGGTTATGCGTTATGCGTTATGGTTATGCGTTATGCGTTATGCGTTATGCGTTATGCGTTATGCGTTATGCGTTATGAGTTACACGTTATGCGTTATGCGTTATGCGTTATGCGTTATGCGTTATGCGTTATGCGTTATGTGTTATGCGTTATGCGTTATGCGTTATGCGTTATGCGTTATGCGTTCTGCGTTATGTGTTATGCGTTATGCGTTATGCGTTATGCGTTATGCGTTATGCGTTATACGGTATGCGTTATGCGTTATGCGTTATGCGTTATGCGTTATGCGTTGTGCGTTATACGTTTGCGTTATGCGTTACGCGTTATGCTTTATGCGTTATGCGTTATGCGTTATGCGTTATGCGTTATGCGTTATGCGTTATGCGTTATGCGTTATGCGTTATGCGTTATGCGTTATGCGTTATGCGTTATGCGTTATGCGTTATGCGTTATGCTTTATGTGTTATGCGTTATGCGTTATGCGTTATGCGTTATGCGTTAAACGGTATGCGTTATGCGTTATATGTTATGCGTTATGCGTTATGCGTTATGCGTTGTGCGTTATGCGTTATGCGTTATGCGTTATATATTATGCGTTATGCGTTATGCGTTGTGCCTTATACGTTTGCGTTATGCGTTGTGCCTTATACGTTTGCGTTATGCGTTATGCGTTATGCATTATACGGTATGCGTTATGCGTTATACGTTATGCGTTATGCGTTGTGCGATATGCGTTATGCGTTATGCGTTATGCGTTATGCGTTATGCGTTATGCGTTATGCGTTGTGCGTTATACGTTTGCGTAATGCGTTTTGCTTTATGCGTTATGCGTTATGCGTTATGCGTTATGCGTTATGCGTTATGCGTTATGCGTTATGCGTTATGCGTTGTGCGTTATGCGTTATGCGTTATGCGTTATGCGTTATGCGTTATGCGTTATGCGTTATGCGTTATGCGTTATGCTTTATGCGTTATGCATTATGCGTTATACGGTATGCGTTATGCGTTATGCGTTATACGTTATGCGTTGTGCGTTATGCGTTATGGGTTATGCGTTATGCGTTATGGTTATGCGTTATGCGTTATGCGTTATGCGTTATGCGTTATGCGTTATGCGTTATGAGTTACACGTTATGCGTTATGCGTTATGCGTTATGCGTTATGCGTTATGCGTTATGCGTTATGTGTTATGCGTTATGCGTTATGCGTTATGCGTTATGCGTTATGCGTTCTGCGTTATGTGTTATGCGTTATGCGTTATGCGTTATGCGTTATGCGTTATGCGTTATACGGTATGCGTTATGCGTTATGCGTTATGCGTTATGCGTTATGCGTTGTGCGTTATGCGTTTGCGTTATGCGTTAAGCGTTATGCTTTATGCGTTATGCGTTATGCGTTATGCGTTATGCGTTATGCGTTATGCGTTATGCGTTATGCGTTATGCGTTATGCGTTATGCGTTATGCGTTATGCGTTATGCGTTATGCTTTATGTGTTATGCGTTATGCGTTATGCGTTATGCGTTATGCGTTACACGGTATGCGTTATGCGTTATATGTTATGCGTTATGCGTTATGCGTTATGCGTTATATATTATGCGTTATGCGTTATGCGTTGTGCCTTATACGTTTGCGTTATGCGTTGTGCCTTATACGTTTGCGTTATGCGTTATGCGTTATGCATTATACGGTATGCGTTATGCGTTATACGTTATGCGTTATGCGTTGTGCGATATGCGTTATGCGTTATGCGTTATGCGTTATGTGTTATGCGTTATGCGTTATATGTTATGCGTTATGCGTTATGCGTTATGCGTTGTGCGTTATGCGTTATGCGTTATGCGTTATGCGTTATGCGTTATGCGTTATGCGTTATGCGTTATATGTTATGCGTTATGCGTTATGCGTTATGCGTTATGCGTTATACGGTATGCGTTATGCGTTATACGTTATGTATTATGCGTTATGCGATATGCGTTATGCGTTATGCGTTATGCGTTATGCATTATGCGTTATGCGTTATGAGTTACACGTTATGCGTTATGCGTTATGCGTTATGCGTTATGCGTTATGCGTTATGTGTTATGCGTTATGCGTTATGCGTTATGCGTTATGCGTTATGCGTTATGCGTTATGAGTTATGCGTTATGCGTTATGCGTTATGCGTTTTGCGGTATTCGTTATGCGTTGTGCATTTTGCGTTATGCGTTGTGCGTTATGGGTTATGATTTATGCGTTATGCGATATGCGTTATGCGTTATGCGTTATGCGTTATGCGTTATGCGTTATGCTTTATGCGTCATGCGTGATCCGTTATGCGTTAGGCGTTATGCGATTTGCGGTATTCGTTAAGCGTTGTGCATTATGCGTTATGCGTTATGCGTTAAGGGTTATGGGTTATGCGTTATGCGTTATGCTTTATGCGTTATTCATTTTGCGTTATGCATTATTCGTTATGAGTTATGAGTTAAAAGTTATGCGTAATGCGTTATGCCTTATGCGTTATGCGTATGTGTTATGCGATATGCGTTATGCGTTACGCGTTATGCTTTATGCGTTATGCGTTATGCGTTATGCGTTATGCGTTATGCGTTATGCGTTATGCGTTATGCGTTACGCGTTATGCGTTATGCGTTATGCGTTATGCGTTATGCGTTATGCTTTATGTGTTATGCGTTATGCGTTATGCGTTATGCGTTATGCGTTACACGGTATGCGTTATGCGTTATATGTTATGCGTTATGCGTTATGCGTTATGCGTTGTGCGTTATGCGTTATGCGTTATACGTTATGCGTTGTGCGTTATGCGTTATGGGTTATGCGTTATGCGTTATGGTTATGCGTTATGCGTTATGCGTTATGCGTTATGCGTTATGCGTTATGAGTTACACGTTATGCGTTATGCGTTATGCGTTATGCGTTATGCGTTATGTGTTATGCGTTATGCGTTATGCGTTGTGCGTTATACGTTTGCGTTATGCGTTACGCGTTATGCTTTATGCGTTATGCGTTATGCGTTATGCGTTATGCGTTATGCGTTATGCGTTATGCGTTATGCGTTATGCGTTATGCGTTATGCGTTATGCGTTATGCGTTATGCGTTATGCTTTATGTGTTATGCGTTATGCGTTATGCGTTATGCGTTATGCGTTACACGGTATGCGTTATGCGTTATATGTTTTGCGTTATGCGTTATGCGTTATGCGTTGTGCGTTATGCGTTATGCGTTATGCGTTATATATTATGCGTTATGCGTTATGCGTTGTGCCTTATACGTTTGCGTTATGCGTTGTGCCTTATACGTTTGCGTTATGCGTTATGCGTTATGCATTATACGGTATGCGTTATGCGTTATACGTTATGCGTTATGCGTTGTGCGATATGCGTTATGCGTTATGCGTTATGCGTTATGTGTTATGCGTTATGCGTTATATGTTATGCGTTATGCGTTATGCGTTATGCGTTATGCGTTATGCGTTGTGCGTTATGCGTTATGCGTTATGCGTTATGCGTTATGCGTTATGCGTTATGCGTTATATGTTATGCGTTATGCGTTATGCGTTATGCGTTATGCGTTATACGGTATGCGTTATGCGTTATACGTTATGTATTATGCGTTATGCGATATGCGTTATGCGTTATGCGTTATGCGTTATGCATTATGCGTTATGCGTTATGAGTTACACGTTATGCGTTATGCGTTATGCGTTATGCGTTATGCGTTATGCGTTATGTGTTATGCGTTATGCGTTATGCGTTATGCGTTATGCGTTATGCGTTATGAGTTATGCGTTATGCGTTATGCGTTATGCGTTTTGCGGTATTCGTTATGCGTTGTGCATTTTGCGTTATGCGTTGTGCGTTATGGGTTATGATTTATGCGTTATGCGATATGCGTTATGCGTTATGCGTTATGCGTTATGCGTTATGCGTTATGCTTTATGCGTCATGCGTGATCCGTTATGCGTTAGGCGTTATGCGATTTGCGGTATTCGTTAAGCGTTGTGCATTATGCGTCATGCGTTATGCGTTAAGGGTTATGGGTTATGCGTTATGCTTTATGCGTTATTCATTTTGCGTTATGCATTATTCGTTATGAGTTATGAGTTAAAAGTTATGCGTAATGCGTTATGCCTTATGCGTTATGCGTATGTGTTATGCGATATGCGTTATGCGTTACGCGTTATGCTTTATGCGTTATGCGTTATGCGTTATGCGTTATGCGTTATGCGTTATGCGTTATGCGTTATGCGTTATGCGTTATGCGTTATGCGTTATGCGTTATGCGTTATGCGTTATGCGTTATGCTTTATGTGTTATGCGTTATGCGTTATGCGTTATGCGTTATGCGTTACACGGTATGCGTTATGCGTTATATGTTATGCGTTATGCGTTATGCGTTATGCGTTGTGCGTTATGCGTTATGCGTTATGCGTTATATATTATGCGTTATGCGTTATGCGTTGTGCCTTATACGTTTGCGTTATGCGTTGTGCCTTTTACGTTTGCGTTATGCGTTATGCGTTATGCATTATACGGTATGCGTTATGCGTTATACGTTATGCGTTATGCGTTGTGCGATATGCGTTATGCGTTATGCGTTATGCGTTATGTGTTATGCGTTATGCGTTATATGTTATGCGTTATGCGTTATGCGTTATGCGTTGTGCGTTATGCGTTATGCGTTATGCGTTATGCGTTATGCGTTATGCGTTATGCGTTATGCGTTATATGTTATGCGTTATGCGTTATGCGTTATGCGTTATGCGTTATACGGTATGCGTTATGCGTTATACGTTATGTATTATGCGTTATGCGATATGCGTTATGCGTTATGCGTTATGCGTTATGCATTATGCGTTATGCGTTATGAGTTACAGGTTATGCGTTATGCGTTATGCGTTATGCGTTATGCGTTATGCGTTATGTGTTATGCGTTATGCGTTATGCGTTATGCGTTATGCGTTATGAGTTATGCGTTATGCGTTATGCGTTATGCGTTTTGCGGTATTCGTTATGCGTTGTGCATTTTGCGTTATGCGTTGTGCGTTATGGGTTATGATTTATGCGTTATGCGATATGCGTTATGCGTTATGCGTTATGCGTTATGCGTTATGCTTTATGCGTCATGCGTGATCCGTTATGCGTTAGGCGTTATGCGATTTGCGGTATTCGTTAAGCGTTGTGCATTATGCGTTATGCGTTATGCGTTAAGGGTTATGGGTTATGCGTTATGCTTTATGCGTTATTCATTTTGCGTTATGCATTATTCGTTATGAGTTATGAGTTAAAAGTTATGCGTAATGCGTTATGCCTTATGCGTTATGCGTATGTGTTATGCGATATGCGTTATGCGTTATGCGTTATGCATAATGCGTTATACGTTATGTATTATGCGTTATGCCTTATGCGTTATGCGATATGCGTCATGCATCAAGCCTTATGCGTTATGCGATATGCGATATGCGTCATGCATCAAGCCTTATGCGTTATGGGTTATGCGTTAACGTTATGCGTTTTGCGTTATGCGTTATGCGTTATGCGTTATGCGTTATGCGTTATGCGTTATGCGTTATGCGTTATGCGTTATGCGTTATGCGTTATGCGTTATGCTTTATGCGTCATGCGTGATCCGTTATGCGTTAGGCGTTATGCGTTATGCGTTATGCGTTATGCTTTATGCGTTGTGCATTATGCGTTATTCGTGATCCGTTATGCGTTAGGCGTTATGGGTTTTCCGGTGTTCGTTATGCGTTATGCGTTATACGGTATGCGTTATGCGTTATACGTTATGCGTTATGCGTTATGCGTTATGTGTTATGCGTTATGCATTATGCGTTATACGGTATGCGTTATGCGTTATACGTTATGCGTTATGCGTGATGCGTTATGGGTTATGCGTTATGCGTTATGGTTATGCGTTATGCGTTATGCGTTATGCGTTATGCGTTATGCGTTATACGTTATGCGTTATGCGTTATGCGTTATGCGTTATGCGTTGTGCGTTATACGTTTGCGTTATGCGTTTTGCTTTATGCGTTATGCGTTATGCGTTATGCGTTATGCGTTATGCGTTATGCGTTATGCGTTATGCGTTGTGCGTTATGCGTTATGCGTTATGCGTTATGCGTTATGCGTTATGCGTTATGCGTTATGCTTTATGCGTCATGCGTGATCCGTTATGCGTTAGGCGTTATGCGTTATGCGTTATGCGTTATGCTTTATGCGTTATGCGTTATGCGTTATTCGTGATCCGTTATGCGTTAGGCGTTATGGGTTTTCCGGTGTTCGTTATGCGTTATGCGTTATACGGTATGCGTTATGCGTTATACGTTATGCGTTATGCGTTATGCGTTATGTGTTATGCGTTATGCATTATGCGTTATACGGTATGCGTTATGCGTTATACGTTATGCGTTATGCGTTATGCGTTATGGGTTATGCGTTATGCGTTATGGTTATGCGTTATGCGTTATGCGTTATGCGTTATGCGTTATGCGTTATACGTTATGCGTTATGCGTTATGCGTTATGCGTTATGCGTTGTGCGTTATACGTTTGCGTTATGCGTTTTGCTTTATGCGTTATGCGTTATGCGTTATGCGTTATGCGTTATGCGTTATGCGTTATGCGTTGTGCGTTATGCGTTATGCGTTATGCGTTATGCGTTATGCGTTATGCGTTATGCGTTATGCGTTATGCGTTATGCGTTATGCGTTATGCGTTATGCGTTATGCGTTATGCGTTATGCTTTATGCGTTATGCATTATGCGTTATACGGTATGCGTTATGCGTTATGCGTTATACGTTATGCGTTGTGCGTTATGCGTTATGGGTTATGCGTTATGCGTTATGGTTATGCGTTATGCGTTATGCGTTATGCGTTATGCGTTATGCGTTATGCGTTATGCGTTATGCGTTATGCGTTATGAGTTACACGTTATGCGTTATGCGTTATGCGTTATGCGTTATGCGTTATGCGTTATGTGTTATGCGTTATGCGTTATGCGTTATGCGTTATGCGTTATGCGTTATGCGTTCTGCGTTATGTGTTATGCGTTATGCGTTATGCGTTATGCGTTATGCGTTATGCGTTATGCGTTATACGGTATGCGTTATGCGTTATGCGTTATGCGTTATGCGTTATGCGTTGTGCGTTATACGTTTGCGTTATGCGTTACGCGTTATGCTTTATGCGTTATGCGTTATGCGTTATGCGTTATGCGTTATGCGTTATGCGTTATGCGTTATGCGTTATGCGTTATGCGTTATGCGTTATGCGTTATGCGTTATGCGTTATGCGTTATGCGTTATGCGTTATGCGTTATGCGTTATGCTTTATGTGTTATGCGTTATGCGTTATGCGTTATGCGTTATGCGTTACACGGTATGCGTTATGCGTTATATGTTATGCGTTATGCGTTATGCGTTATGCGTTGTGCGTTATGCGTTATGCGTTATGCGTTATATATTATGCGTTATGCGTTATGCGTTGTGCCTTATACGTTTGCGTTATGCGTTGTGCCTTATACGTTTGCGTTATGCGTTATGCGTTATGCATTATACGGTATGCGTTATGCGTTATACGTTATGCGTTATGCGTTGTGCGATATGCGTTATGCGTTATGCGTTATGCGTTATATGTTATGCGTTATGCGTTATACGGTATGCGTTATGCCTTATACGTTATGTATTATGCGTTATGCGATATGCGTTATTCGTGATCCGTTATGCGTTAGGCGTTATGGGTTTTCCGGTGTTCGTTATGCGTTATGCGTTATACGGTATGCGTTATGCGTTATACGTTATGCGTTATGCGTTATGCGTTATGTGTTATGCGTTATGCATTATGCGTTATACGGTATGCGTTATGCGTTATACGTTATGCGTTATGCGTTATGCGTTATGCGTTATGGGTTATGCGTTATGCGTTATGGTTATGCGTTATGCGTTATGCGTTATGCGTTATGCGTTATGCGTTATGCGTTATACGTTATGCGTTATGCGTTATGCGTTATGCGTTATGCGTTGTGCGTTATACGTTTGCGTTATGCGTTTTGCTTTATGCGTTATGCGTTATGCGTTATGCGTTATGCGTTATGCGTTATGCGTTATGCGTTATGCGTTGTGCGTTATGCGTTATGCGTTATGCGTTATGCGTTATGCGTTATGCGTTATGCGTTATGCGTTATGCGTTATGCGTTATGCGTTATGCGTTATGCGTTATGCTTTATGCGTTATGCATTATGCGTTATACGGTATGCGTTATGCGTTATGCGTTATACGTTATGCGTTGTGCGTTATGCGTTATAGGTTATGCGTTATGCGTTATGGTTATACGTTATGCGTTATGCGTTATGCGTTATGCGTTATGCGTTATGCGTTATGCGTTATGCGTTATGCGTTATGCGTTATGCGTTATGCGTTATGCGTTATGCGTTATGCGTTATGTGTTATGCGTTATGCGTTATGCGTTATGCGTTATGCGTTATGCGTTATGCGTTCTGCGTTATGCGTTATGCGTTATGCGTTATGCGTTATACGGTATGCGTTATGCGTTATGCGTTATGCGTTATGCGTTATGCGTTATGCGTTATGCGTTATGCGTTATGCGTTATGCGTTATGCGTTATGCGTTATGCGTTATGCGTTATGCGTTATGCGTTATGCGTTATGCGTTATGCGTTATGCGTTATGCGTTATATGTTATGCGTTATGCGTTATGCGTTATGCGTTGTGCGTTATGCGTTATGCGTTATGCGTTGTGCCTTATACGTTTGCGTTATGCGTTGTGCCTTATACGTTTGCGTTATGCGTTATGCGTTATACGGTATGCGTTATGCGTTATACGTTATGCGTTATGCGTTGTGCGATATGCGTTATGCGTTATGAGTTATGCGTTATGTGTTATGCGTTATGCGTTATATGTTATGCGTTATGCGTTATGCGTTATGCGTTGTGCGTTATGCGTTATGCGTTATGCGTTATGCGTTATGCGCTATGCGTTATGCGTTATGCGTTATGCGTTATGCGTTATGCGTTATGCGTTATATGTTATGCGTTATGCGTTATGCGTTATGCGTTATGCGTTATACGGTATGCGTTATGCGTTATACGTTATGTATTTTGCGTTATGCGATATGCGTTATGCGTTATGCGTTATGCGTTATGCATTATGCGTTATGCGTTATGAGTTACACGTTATGCGTTATGCGATATGCGTTATGCGTTATGCGTTATGCGTTATGCGTTATGCGTTATGTGTTATGCGTTATGCGTTATGCGTTATGCGTTATGCGTTATGCGTTATGCGTTATGAGTTATGCGTTATGCGTTATGCGTTATGCGTTATGCGTTTTGCGGTATTCGTTATGCGTTGTGCATTATGCGTTATGCGTTGTGCGTTATGGGTTATGATTTATGCGTTAGGCGATATGCGTTATGCGTTATGCGTTATGCGTTATGCTTTATGCGTCATGCGTGATCCGTTATGCGTTAGGCGTTATGCGATTTGCGGTATTCGTTAAGCGTTGTGCATTATGCGTTATGCGTTATGCGTTAAGGGTTAAGGGTTATGCGTTATGCTTTATGCGTTATTCATTTTGCGTTATGCATTATTCGTTATGAGTTAAAAGTTATGCGTAATGCGTTATGCCTTATGCGTTATGCGTATGTGTTATGCGATATGCGTTATGCGTTATGCGTTATGCGTTATGCGTTATGCGTTATGCATAATGCGTTATACGTTATGTATTATGCGTTATGCCTTATGCGTTATGCGATATGCGTCATGCATCAAGCCTTATGCGTTATGCGATATGCGATATGCGTCATGCATCAAGCCTTATGCGTTATGGGTTATGCGTTAACGTTATGCGTTTTGCGTTATGCGTTATGCGTTATGCGTTATGCGTTCTGCGTTATGCGTTATGCGTTATGCGTTATGCGTTATACGGTATGCGTTATGCGTTATGCGTTATGCGTTATGCGTTATGCGTTATGCGTTGTGCGTTATACGTTTGCGTTATGCGTTATGCGTTATGCTTTATGCGTTATGCGTTATGCGTTGTGCGTTATGCGTTATGCGTTATGCGTTATGCGTTATGCGTTATGCGTTATGCGTTATGCGTTATGCGTTATGCGTTATGCGTTATGCTTTATGTGTTATGCGTTATGCGTTTTGCGTTATGCGTTATGCGTTACACGGTATGCGTTATGCGTTATACGTTATGCGTTATGCGTTGTGCGATATGCGTTATGCGTTATGCGTTATGCGTTATACGTTATGCGTTATGCGTTATGCGTTATGCGTTATGCGTTATGCGTTATGCGTTATGCGTTATACGGTATGCGTTATGCGTTATACGTTATGCGTTATGCGTTATGCGTTATGCGTTGTGCGTTATACGTTTGCGTTATGCGTTATGCGTTATGCTTTATGCGTTATGCGTTATGCGTTGTGCGTTATGCGTTATGCGTTATGCGTTATGCGTTATGCGTTATGCGTTATGCGTTATGCGTTATGCGTTATGCGTTATGCGTTATGCTTTATGTGTTATGCGTTATGCGTTTTGCGTTATGCGTTATGCGTTACACGGTATGCGTTATGCGTTATACGTTATGCGTTATGCGTTGTGCGATATGCGTTATGCGTTATGCGTTATGCGTTATGCGTTATGCGTTATGCGTTGTGCGTTATACGTTTGCGTTATGCGTTATGCGTTATGCTTTATGCGTTATGCGTTATGCGTTGTGCGTTATGCGTTATGCGTTATGCGTTATGCGTTATGCGTTATGCGTTATGCGTTATGCGTTATGTATTATGCGTTATGCGATATGCGTTATGCGTTATGCGTTATGCGTTATGCATTATGCGTTATGCGTTATGAGTTACACGTTATGCGTTATGCGTTATGCGTTATGCGTTATGCGTTATGCGTTATGCGTTATGTGTTATGCGTTATGCGTTATGCGTTATGCGTTATGCGTTATGAGTTATGCGTTATGCGTTATGCGTTATGCGTTATGCGTTTTGCGGTATTCGTTATGCGTTGTGCATTATGCGTTATGCGTTGTGCGTTATGGGTTATGATTTATGCGTTAGGCGATATGCGTTATGCGTTATGCGTTATGCGTTATGCGTTATGCTTTATGCGTCATGCGTGATCCGTTATGCGTTAGGCGTTATGCGATTTGCGGTATTCGTTAAGCGTTGTGCATTATGCGTTATGCGTTATGCGTTAAGGGTTATGGGTTATGCGTTATGCTTTATGCGTTATTCATTTTGCGTTATGCATTATTCGTTATGAGTTATGAGTTAAAAGTTATGCGTAATGCGTTATGCCTTATGCGTTATGCGTATGTGTTATGCGATATGCGTTATGCGTTATGCGTTATGCGTTATGCGTTATGCGTTATGCGTTATGCGTTATGCGTTATGCGTTATGCGTTATGCATAATGCGTTATACGTTATGTATTATGCGTTATGCCTTATGCGTTATGCGATATGCGTCATGCATCAAGCCTTATGCGTTATGCGATATGCGATATGCGTCATGCATCAAGCCTTATGCGTTATGGGTTATGCGTTAACGTTATGCGTTTTGCGTTATGCGTTATGCGTTATGCGTTATGCGTTATGCGTTATGCGTTATGCGTTATGCGTTATGCGTTATGCGTTATGCGTTATGCGTTATGCGTTATGCGTTATGCGTTATGCGTTATGCGTTATGCGTTATGCGTTATGGGTTATGCGTTATGCGTTATGCGTTATGCTTTATGCGTTATGCATTATGCGTTATTCGTGATCCGTTATTCGTTAGGCGTTATGGGTTTTCCGGTGTTCGTTATGCGTTATGCGTTATACGGTATGCGTTATACGTTATGCGTTATGCGTTATGCGTTATGCGTTATGCGTTATGCATTATGCGTTATACGGTATGCGTTATGCGTTGTGCGTTATACGTTTGCGTTATGCGTTATGCGTTATGCTTTATGCGTTATGCGTTATGCGTTATGCGTTATGCGTTATGCGTTATGCGTTATGCGTTATGCTTTATGTGTTATGCGTTATGCGTTATGCGTTATGCGTTATGCGTTACACGGTATGCGTTATGCGTTATACGTTATGCGTTATGCGTTGTGCGATATGCGTTATGCGTTATGCGTTATGCGTTATGCGTTATGCGTTATGCGTTATGCGTTATGCGTTATGCGTTATGCGTTATATGTTATGCGTTATGCGTTATGCGTTATGCGTTGTGCGTTATGCGTTATGCGTTATGCGTTATATATTATGCGTTATGCGTTATGCGTTGTGCCTTATACGTTTGCGTTATGCGTTATGCGTTATGCGTTATACGGTATGCGTTATGCGTTATACGTTATGCGTTATGCGTTGTGCGATATGCGTTATGCGTTATGTGTTATGCGTTATGCGTTATATGTTATGCGTTATGCGTTATGCGTTATGCGTTGTGCGTTATGCGTTATGCGTTATGCGTTATGCGTTATGCGTTATGCGTTATGCGTTATGCGTTATGCGTTATGCGTTATATGTTATGCGTTATGCGTTATGCGTTATGCGTTATGCGTTATACGGTATGCGTTATGCGTTATACGTTATGTATTATGCGTTATGCGATATGCGTTATGCGTTATGCGTTATGCGTTATGCATTATGCGTTATGCGTTATGAGTTACACGTTATGCGTTATGCGTTATGCGTTATGCGTTATGTGTTATGCGTTATGCGTTATGCGTTATGCGTTATGCGTTATGCGTTATGCGTTATGAGTTATGCGTTATGCGTTATGCGTTATGCGTTATGCGTTTTGCGGTATTCGTTATGCGTTGTGCATTATGCGTTATGCGTTGTGCGTTATGGGTTATGATTTATGCGTTAGGCGATATGCGTTATGCGTTATGCGTTATGCGTTATGCGTTATGCGTTATGCTTTATGCGTTATGCGTTATGCGTTATGCGTTATGCGTTATGCGTTATGCGTTATGCGTTATGCGTTATGCGTTATGCTTTATGCGTCATGCGTGATCCGTTATGCGTTAGGCGTTATGCGATTTGCGGTATTCGTTAAGCGTTGTGCATTATGCGTTATGCGTTATGCGTTAAGGGTTATGGGTTATGCGTTATGCTTTATGCGTTATTCATTTTGCGTTATGCATTATTCGTTATGAGTTATGAGTTAAAAGTTATGCGTAATGCGTTATGCCTTATGCGTTATGCGTATGTGTTATGCGATATGCGTTATGCGTTATGCGTTATGCGTTATGCGTTATGCGTTATGCATAATGCGTTATACGTTATGTATTATGCGTTATGCCTTATGCGTTATGCTTTATGCGTCATGCGTGATCCGTTATGCGTTAGGCGTTATGCGATTTGCGGTATTCGTTAAGCGTTGTGCATTATGCGTTATGCGTTATGCGTTAAGGGTTATGCGTTATGCGTTATGCGTTTTGCGGTATTCGTTATGCGTTGTGCATTATGCGTTATGCGTTGTGCGTTATGGGTTATGATTTATGCGTTAGGCGATATGCGTTATGCGTTATGCGTTATGCGTTATGCGTTATGCGTTATGCTTTATGCGTTATGCGTTATGCGTTATGCGTTATGCGTTATGCGTTATGCGTTATGCGTTATGCGTTATGCGTTATGCGTTATGCGTTATGCGTTATGCGTTATGCGTTATGCGTTATGCGTTATGCGTTATGCGTTATGCGTTATGCGTTATGCGTTATGCGTTATGCGTTATGCGTTATGCGTTATGCGTTATGCGTTATGCGTTATGCGTTATGCGTTATGCTTTATGCGTTATGCATTATGCGTTATTCGTGATCCGTTATGCGTTAGGCGTTATGGGTTTTCCGGTGTTCGTTACGCTTTATGCGTTATACGGTATGCGTTATGCGTTATACGTTATGCGTTATGCGTTATGCGTTATGCGTTATGCGTTATGCATTATGCGTTATACGGTATGCGTTATGCGTTATACGTTATGCGTTATGCGTTATGCGTTATGGGTTATGCGTTATGCGTTATGGTTATGCGTTATGCGTTATGCGTTATGCGTTATGCGTTATGCGTTATGCGTTATGCGTTATACGTTATGCGTTATACGTTATGCGTTATGCGTTATGCGTTATGCGTTATGCGTTATGCGTTGTGCGTTATACGTTTGCGTTATGCGTTTTGCTTTATGAGTTATGCGTTATGCGTTATGCGTTATGCGTTATGCGTTTTGCGGTATTCGTTATGCGTTGTGCATTATGCGTTATGCGTTGTGCGTTATGGGTTATGATTTATGCGTTAGGCGATATGCGTTATGCGTTATGCGTTATGCGTTATGCGTTATGCGTTATGCTTTATGCGTCATGCGTGATCTGTTATGCGTTAGGCGTTATGCGATTTGCGGTATTCGTTAAGCGTTGTGCATTATGCGTTATGCGTTATGCGTTAAGGGTTATGGGTTATGCGTTATGCTTTATGCGTTATTCATTTTGCGTTATGCATTATTCGTTATGAGTTAAAAGTTATGCGTAATGCGTTATGCCTTATGCGTTATGCGTTATGCATAATGCGTTATACGTTATGTATTATGCGTTATGCCTTATGCGTTATGCGATATGCGTCATGCATCAAGCCTTATGCGTTATGCGATATGCGATATGCGTCATGCATCAAGCCTTATGCGTTATGGGTTATGCGTTAACGTTATGCGTTATACGTTATGCGTTATGCGTTATGCGTTATGCGTTATGCGTTATGCGTTATGCGTTGTGCGTTATACGTTTGCGTTATACGTTATGTATTATGCGTTATGCCTTATGCGTTATGCGATATGCGTCATGCATCAAGCCTTATGCGTTATGCGATATGCGATATGCGTCATGCATCAAGCCTTATGCGTTATGGGTTATGCGTTAACGTTATGCGTTTTGCGTTATGCGTTATGCGTTATGCGTTATGCGTTATGCGTTATGCGTTATGCGTTATGCGTTATGCGTTATGCGTTATGCGTTATGCGTTATGCGTTATGCGTTATGCGTTATGCGTTATGCGTTATGCGTTATGCGTTATGCGTTATGCGTTATGCGTTATGCGTTATGCGTTATGCGTTATACGGTATGCGTTATGCGTTATACGTTATGCGTTATGCGTTGTGCGATATGCGTTATGCGTTATGCGTTATGTGTTATGCGTTATGCGTTATATGTTATGCGTTATGCGTTATGCGTTATGCGTTGTGCGTTATTCGTGATCCGTTATGCGTTAGGCGTTATGGGTTTTCCGGTGTTCGTTATGCGTTATGCGTTATACGGTATGCGTTATGCGTTATACGTTATGCGTTATGCGTTATGCGTTATGCGTTATGCGTTATGCATTATGCGTTATACGGTATGCGTTATGCGTTATACGTTATGCGTTATGCGTTATGCGTTATGGGTTATGCGTTATGCGTTATGGTTATGCGTTATGCGTTATGCGTTATGCGTTATGCGTTATGCGTTATGCGTTATGCGTTATACGGTATGCGTTATGCGTTATACGTTATGCGTTATGCGTTGTGCGATATGCGTTATGCGTTATGCGTTATGCGTTATGTGTTATGCGTTATGCGTTATATGTTATGCGTTATGCGTTATGCGTTATGCGTTGTGCGTTATGCGTTATGCGTTATGCGTTATGCGTTATGCGTTATGCGTTATGCGTTATGCGTTATGTGTTATGCGATATGCGTTATGCGTTATGCGTTATGCGTTATGCGTTATGCATAATGCGTTATACGTTATGTATTATGCGTTATGCCTTATGCGTTATGCGATATGCGTCATGCATCAAGCCTTATGCGTTATGCGATATGCGATATGCGTCATGCATCAAGCCTTATGCGTTATGGGTTATGCGTTAACGTTATGCGTTTTGCGTTATGCGTTATGCGTTATGCGTTATGCGTTATGCGTTATGCGTTATGCGTTATGCGTTATGCGTTATGCGTTATGCGTTATGCGTTATGCGTTATGCGTTATGCGTTATGCGTTATGCGTTATGCGTTATGCGTTATGCGTTATGCGTTATGCGTTATGCGTTATGCGTTATGCGTTATGCGTTATACGTTATGTATTATGCGTTATGCGATATGCGTTATGCGTTATGCGTTATGCGTTATGCATTATGCGTTATGCGTTATGAGTTACACGTTATGCGTTATGCGTTATGCGTTATGCGTTATGCGTTATGCGTTATGCGTTATGTGTTATGCGTTATGCGTTATGCGTTATGCGTTATGCGTTATGCGTTATGCGTTATGAGTTATGCGTTATGCGTTATGCGTTATGCGTTTTGCGGTATTCGTTATGCGTTGTGCATTATGCGTTATGCGTTGTGCGTTATGGGTTATGATTTATGCGTTAGGCGATATGCGTTATGCGTTATGCGTTATTGCGTTATGCGTTATGCGTTATGCTTTATGCGTCATGCGTGATCCGTTATGCGTTAGGCGTTATGCGATTTGCGGTATTCGTTAAGCGTTGTGCATTATGCGTTATGCGTTATGCGTTAAGGGTTATGGGTTATGCGTTATGCTTTATGCGTTATTCATTTTGCGTTATGCATTATTCGTTATGAGTTATGAGTTAAAAGTTATGCGTAATGCGTTATGCCTTATGCGTTATGCGTATGTGTTATGCGATATGCGTTATGCGTTATGCGTTATGCGTTATGCGTTATGCGTTATGCATAATGCGTTATACGTTATGTATTATGCGTTATGCCTTATGCGTTATGCGATATGCGTCATGCATCAAGCCTTATGCGTTATGCGATATGCGATATGCGTCATGCATCAAGCCTTATGCGTTATGGGTTATGCGTTAACGTTATGCGTTTTGCGTTATGCGTTATGCGTTATGCGTTGTGCATTATGCGTTATGCGTTGTGCGTTATGGGTTATGATTTATGCGTTAGGCGATATGCGTTATGCGTTATGCGTTATTGCGTTATGCGTTATGCGTTATGCTTTATGCGTCATGCGTGATCCGTTATGCGTTAGGCGTTATGCGATTTGCGGTATTCGTTAAGCGTTGTGCATTATGCGTTATGCGTTATGCGTTAAGGGTTATGGGTTATGCGTTATGCTTTATGCGTTATTCATTTTGCGTTATGCATTATTCGTTATGAGTTATGAGTTAAAAGTTATGCGTAATGCGTTATGCCTTATGCGTTATGCGTATGTGTTATGCGATATGCGTTATGCGTTATGCGTTATGCGTTATGCGTTATGCGTTATGCATAATGCGTTATACGTTATGTATTATGCGTTATGCCTTATGCGTTATGCGATATGCGTCATGCATCAAGCCTTATGCGTTATGCGATATGCGATATGTGTCATGCATCAAGCCTTATGCGTTATGGGTTATGCGTTAACGTTATGCGTTTTGCGTTATGCGTTATGCGTTATGCGTTATGCGTTATGCGTTATGCGTTATGCGTTATGCGTTATGCGTTATGCGTTATGCGTTATGCGTTATGCGTTATGCGTTATGCGTTATGCGTTATGCGTTATGCGTTATGCGTTATGCGTTATGCGTTATGCGTTATGCGTTATGCGTTATGCGTTATGCGTTATGCGTTATGCGTTATGCGTTATGCGTTATGCTTTATGCGTTATGCATTATGCGTTATTCGTGATCCGTTATGCGTTAGGCGTTATGGGTTTTCCGGTGTTCGTTATGCGTTATGCGTTATACGGTATGCGTTATGCGTTATACGTTATGCGTTATGCGTTATGCGTTATGCGTTATGCGTTATGCATTATGCGTTATACGGTATGCGTTATGCGTTATACGTTATGCGTTATGCGTTATGCGTTATGGGTTATGCGTTATGCGTTATGGTTATGCGTTATGCGTTATGCGTTATGCGTTATGCGTTATGCGTTATGCGTTATGCGTTATACGTTATGCGTTATGCGTTATGCGTTATGCGTTATGCGTTATGCGTTGTGCGTTATACGTTTGCGTTATGCGTTTTGCTTTATGAGTTATGCGTTATGCGTTATGCGTTATGCGTTATGCGTTATGCGTTTTGCGGTATTCGTTATGCGTTGTGCATTATGCGTTATGCGTTGTGCGTTATGGGTTATGATTTATGCGTTAGGCGATATGCGTTATGCGTTATGCGTTATGCGTTATGCGTTATGCGTTATGCTTTATGCGTCAGGCGTGATCCGTTATGCGTTAGGCGTTATGCGATTTGCGGTATTCGTTAAGCGTTGTGCATTATGCGTTATGCGTTATGCGTTAAGGGTTATGGGTTATGCGTTATGCTTTATGCGTTATTCATTTTGCGTTATGCATTATTCGTTATGAGTTAAAAGTTATGCGTAATGCGTTATGCCTTATGCGTTATGCGTATGTGTTATGCGATATGCGTTATGCGTTATGCGTTATGCGTTATGCGTTATGCGTTATGCATAATGCGTTATACGTTATGTATTATGCGTTATGCCTTATGCGTTATGCGATATGCGTCATGCATCAAGCCTTATGCGTTATGCGATATGCGATATGCGTCATGCATCAAGCCTTATGCGTTATGGGTTATGCGTTAACGTTATGCGTTTTGCGTTATGCGTTATGCGTTATGCGTTATGCGTTATGCGTTATGCGTTATGCGTTATGCGTTATGCGTTATGCGTTATGCGTTATGCGTTATGCGTTATGCGTTATGCGTTATGCGTTATGCGTTATGCGTTATGCGTTATGCGTTATGCGTTATGCGTTATGCGTTATGTGTTATGCTTTATGCGTTATGCATTATGCGTTATTCGTGATCCGTTATGCGTTAGGCGTTATGGGTTTTCCGGTGTTCGTTATGCGTTATGCGTTATACGGTATGCGTTATGCGTTATACGTTATGCGTTATGCGTTATGCGTTATGCGTTATGCGTTATGCGTTATGCGTTATGCATTATGCGTTATACGGTATGCGTTATGCGTTATACGTTATGCGTTATGCGTTATGCGTAATGGGTTATGCGTTATGCGTTATGGTTATGCGTTATGCGTTATGCGTTATGCGTTATGCGTTATGCGTTATGCGTTATGCGTTATACGTTATGCGTTATGCGTTATGCGTTATGCGTTATGCGTTATGCGTTATGCGTTGTGCGTTATACGTTTGCGTTATGCGTTTTGCTTTATGCGTTATGCGTTATGCGTTATGCGTTATGCGTTATGCGTTATGCGTTATGCGTTATGCGTTGTGCGTTATGCGTTATGCGTTATGCGTTATGCGTTATGCGTTATGCGTTATGCGTTATGCGTTATGCGTTATGCGTTATGCGTTATGCGTTATGCGTTATGCTTTATGCGTTATGCGTTATGCGTTATGCGTTATGCGTTATGCGTTATGCGTTATATGTTATGCGTTATGCGTTATGCGTTATGCGTTATGCGTTATACGGTATGCGTTATGCGTTATACGTTATGTATTATGCGTTATGCGATATGCGTTATGCGTTATGCGTTATGCGTTATGCATTATGCGTTATGCGTTATGAGTTACACGTTATGCGTTATGCGTTATGCGTTATGCGTTATGCGTTATGCGTTATGCGTTATGTGTTATGCGTTATGCGTTATGCGTTATGCGTTATGCGTTATGCGTTATGCGTTATGAGTTATGCGTTATGCGTTATGCGTTATGCGTTATGCGTTTTGCGGTATTCGTTATGCGTTGTGCATTATGCGTTATGCGTTGTGCGTTATGGGTTATGATTTATGCGTTAGGCGATATGCGTTATGCGTTATGCGTTATGCGTTATGCGTTATGCGTTATGCTTTATGCGTCATGCGTGATCCGTTATGCGTTAGGCGTTATGCGATTTGCGGTATTCGTTAAGCGTTGTGCATTATGCGTTATGCGTTATGCGTTAAGGGTTATGGGTTATGCGTTATGCTTTATGCGTTATTCATTTTGCGTTATGCATTATTCGTTATGAGTTATGAGTTAAAAGTTATGCGTAATGCGTATGTGTTATGCGATATGCGTTATGCGTTATGCGTTATGCGTTATGCATAATGCGTTATACGTTATGTATTATGCGTTATGCCTTATGCGTTATGCGATATGCGTCATGCATCAAGCCTTATGCGTTATGCGATATGCGATATGCGTCATGCATCAAGCCTTATGCGTTATGGGTTATGCGTTAACGTTATGCGTTTTGCGTTATGCGTTATGCGTTATGCGTTATGCGTTATGCGTTATGCGTTATGCGTTATGCGTTATGCGTTATGCGTTATGCGTTATGCGTTATGCGTTATGCGTTATGCGTTATGCGTTATGCGTTATGCGTTATGCGTTATGCGTTATGCGTTATGCGTTATGCGTTATGCGTTATGCGTTATGCGTTAAGCGTTATGCGTTATGTGTTATGCTTTATGCGTTATGCATTATGCGTTATTCGTGATCCGTTATGCGTTAGGCGTTATGGGTTTTCCGGTGTTCGTTATGCGTTATGCGTTATACGGTATGCGTTATGCGTTATACGTTATGCGTTATGCGTTATGCGTTATGCGTTATGCGTTATGCATTATGCGTTATACGGTATGCGTTATGCGTTATACGTTATGCGTTATGCGTTATGCGTTATGGGTTCTGCGTTATGCGTTATGGTTATGCGTTATGCGTTATGCGTTATGCGTTATGCGTTATGCGTTATGCGTTATGCGTTATACGTTATGCGTTATGCGTTATGCGTTATGCGTTATGCGTTATGCGTTGTGCGTTATACGTTTGCGTTATGCGTTTTGCTTTATGCGTTATGCGTTATGCGTTATGCGTTATGCGTTATGCGTTATGCGTTATGCGTTATGCGTTATGCGTTGTGCGTTATGCGTTATGCGTTATGCGTTATGCGTTATGCGTTATGCGTTATGCGTTATGCATTATGCGTTATGCGTTATGCGTTATGCGTTATGCTTTATGCGTTATGCATTATGCGTTATGCGTTATGCGTTATGCGTTATGCGTTATATGTTATGCGTTATGCGTTATGCGTTATGCGTTATGCGTTATACGGTATGCGTTATGCGTTATACGTTATGTATTATGCGTTATGCGATATGCGTTATGCGTTATGCGTTATGCGTTATGCATTATGCGTTATGCGTTATGAGTTACACGTTATGCGTTATGCGTTATGCGTTATGCGTTATGCGTTATGCGTTATGCGTTATGCGTTATGCGTTATGCGTTATGCGTTATGCTTTATGCGTTATGCATTATGCGTTATGCGTCATGCATCAAGCCTTATGCGTTATGCGATATGCGATATGCGTCATGCATCAAGCCTTATGCGTTATGGGTTATGCGTTAACGTTATGCGTTTTGCGTTATGCGTTATGCGTTATGCGTTATGCGTTATGCGTTATGCGTTATGCGTTATGCGTTATGCGTTATGCGTTATGCGTTATGCGTTATGCGTTATGCGTTATGCGTTATGCGTTATGCGTTATGCGTTATGCGTTATGCGTTATGCGTTATGCGTTATGCGTTATGCGTTATGCGTTATGCGTTATGCGTTATGCGTTATGCGTTATGCTTTATGCGTTATGCATTATGCGTTATTCGTGATCCGTTATGCGTTAGGCGTTATGGGTTTTCCGGTGTTCGTTATGCGTTATGCGTTATGCGTTATGGGTTATGCGTTATGCGTTATGGTTATGCGTTATGCGTTATGCGTTATGCGTTATGCCTTATGCGTTATGCGTTATACGTTATGCGTTATGCGTTATGCGTTATGCGTTATGCGTTATGCGTTGTGCGTTATACGTTTGCGTTATGCGTTTTGCTTTATGAGTTATGCGTTATGCGTTATGCGTTATGCGTTATGCGTTTTGCGGTATTCGTTATGTGTTGTGCATTATGCGTTATGCGTTGTGCGTTATGGGTTATGATTTATGCGTTAGGCGATATGCGTTATGCGTTATGCGTTATGCGTTATGCGTTATGCTTTATGCGTCATGCGTGATCCGTTATGCGTTAGGCGTTATGCGATTTGCGGTATTCGTTAAGCGTTGTGCATTATGCGTTATACGTTATGTATTATGCGTTATGCCTTATGCGTTATGCGATATGCGTCATGCATCAAGCCTTATGCGTTATGCGATATGCGATATGCGTCATGCATCAAGCCTTATGCGTTATGGGTTATGCGTTAACGTTATGCGTTTTGCGTTATGCGTTATGCGTTATGCGTTATGCGTTATGCGTTATGCGTTATGCGTTATGCGTTATGCGTTATGCGTTATGCGTTATGCGTTATGCGTTATGCGTTATGCGTTATGCGTTATGCGTTATGCGTTATGCGTTATGCGTTATGCGTTATGCTTTATGCGTTATGCATTATGCATTATTCGTGATCCGTTATGCGTTAGGTGTTATGGGTTTTCCGGTGTTCGTTATGCGTTATGCGTTATACGGTATGCGTTATGCGTTATACGTTATGCGTTATGCGTTATGCGTTATGCGTTATGCGTTATGCATTATGCGTTATACGGTATGCGTTATGCGTTATACGTTATGCGTTATGCGTTATGCGTTATGGGTTATGCGTTATGCGTTATGGTTATGCGTTATGCGTTATGCGTTATGCGTTATGCGTTATGCGTTATGCGTTATGCGTTATACGTTATGCGTTATGCGTTATGCGTTATGCGTTATGCGTTATGCGTTGTGCGTTATACGTTTGCGTTATGCGTTTTGCTTTATGCGTTATGCGTTATGCGTTATGCGTTATGCGTTATGCGTTGTGCGTTATGCGTTATGCGTTATGCGTTATGCGTTATGCGTTATGCGTTATGCGTTATGCGTTATGCGTTATGCGTTATGCGTTATGCGTTATGCTTTATGCGTTATGCATTATGCGTTATGCGTTATGCGTTATGCGTTATGCGTTATGCGTGATCCGTTATGCGTTATGCGTTATGCGTTATGCGTTATGCGTTATGCGTTATGCGTTATGCGTTATGCGTTATGCTTTATGCGTCAGGCGTGATCCGTTATGCGTTAGGCGTTATGCGATTTGCGGTATTCGTTAAGCGTTGTGCATTATGCGTTATGCGTTATGCGTTAAGGGTTATGGGTTATGCGTTATGCTTTATGCGTTATTCATTTTGCGTTATGCATTATTCGTTATGAGTTAAAAGTTATGCGTAATGCGTTATGCCTTATGCGTTATGCGTATGTGTTATGCGATATGCGTTATGCGTTATGCGTTATGCGTTATGCGTTATGCGTTATGCGTTATGCGTTATGCGTTATGCGTTATGCGTTATGCGTTATGCGTTATGCGTTATGCGTTATGCGTTATGCGTTATGCGTTATGCGTTATGCGTTATGCGTTATGCTTTATGCGTTATGCATTATGCGTTATGCGTCATGCATCAAGCCTTATGCGTTATGCGATATGCGATATGCGTCATGCATCAAGCCTTATGCGTTATGGGTTATGCGTTAACGTTATGCGTTTTGCGTTATGCGTTATGCGTTATGCGTTATGCGTTATGCGTTATGCGTTATGCGTTATGCGTTATGCGTTATGCGTTATGCGTTATGCGTTATGCGTTATGCGTTATGCGTTATGCGTTATGCGTTATGCGTTATGCGTTATGCGTTATGCGTTATGCGTTATGCGTTATGCGTTATGCGTTATGCGTTATGCGTTATGCTTTATGCGTTATGCATTATGCGTTATTCGTGATCCGTTATGCGTTAGGCGTTATGGGTTTTCCGGTGTTCGTTATGCGTTATGCGTTATGCGTTATGGGTTATGCGTTATGCGTTATGGTTATGCGTTATGCGTTATGCGTTATGCGTTATGCGTTATGCGTTATGCGTTATGCGTTATGGGTTATGCGTTATGCGTTATGCGTTATGCGTTATGCGTTATGCGTTATGCGTTATGCGTTTTGCGGTATTCGTTATGTGTTGTGCATTATGCGTTATGCGTTGTGCGTTATGGGTTATGATTTATGCGTTAGGCGATATGCGTTATGCGTTATGCGTTATGCGTTATGCGTTATGCTTTATGCGTCATGCGTGATCCGTTATGCGTTAGGCGTTATGCGATTTGCGGTATTCGTTAAGCGTTGTGCATTATGCGTTATGCGTTATGCGTTAAGGGTTATGGGTTATGCGTTATGCTTTATGCGTTATTCATTTTGCGTTATGCATTATTCGTTATGAGTTAAAAGTTATGCGTAATGCGTTATGCCTTATGCGTTATGCGTATGTGTTATGCGATATGCGTTATGCGTTATGCGTTATGCGTTATGCGTTATGCGTTATGCATAATGCGTTATACGTTATGTATTATGCGTTATGCCTTATGCGTTATGCGATATGCGTCATGCATCAAGCCTTATGCGTTATGCGATATGCGATATGCGTCATGCATCAAGCCTTATGCGTTATGGGTTATGCGTTAACGTTATGCGTTTTGCGTTATGCGTTATGCGTTATGCGTTATGCGTTATGCGTTATGCGTTATGCGTTATGCGTTATGCGTTATGCGTTATGCGTTATGCGTTATGCGTTATGCGTTATGCGTTATGCGTTATGCGTTATGCGTTATGCGTTATGCGTTATGCGTTATGCGTTATGCTTTATGCGTTATGCATTATGCATTATTCGTGATCCGTTATGCGTTAGGCGTTATGGGTTTTCCGGTGTTCGTTATGCGTTATGCGTTATACGGTATGCGTTATGCGTTATGCGTTATGCGTTATGCGTTATGCGTTATGCGTTATGCGTTATGCATTATGCGTTATACGGTATGCGTTATGCGTTATACGTTATGCGTTATGCGTTATGCGTTATGGGTTATGCGTTATGCGTTATGGTTATGCGTTATGCGTTATGCGTTATGCGTTATGCGTTATGCGTTATGCGTTATGCGTTATACGTTATGCGTTATGCGTTATGCGTTATGCGTTATGCGTTATGCGTTGTGCGTTATACGTTTGCGTTATGCGTTTTGCTTTATGCGTTATGCGTTATGCGTTATGCGTTATGCGTTATGCGTTGTGCGTTATGCGTTATGCGTTATGCGTTATGCGTTATGCGTTATGCGTTATGCGTTATGCATCAAGCCTTATGCGTTATGGGTTATGCGTTAACGTTATGCGTTTTGCGTTATGCGTTATGCGTTATGCGTTATGCGTTATGCGTTATGCGTTATGCGTTATGCGTTATGCGTTATGCGTTATGCGTTATGCGTTATGCGTTATGCGTTATGCGTTATGCGTTATGCGTTATGCGTTATGCGTTATGCGTTATGCGTTATGCGTTATGCTTTATGCGTTATGCATTATGCATTATTCGTGATCCGTTATGCGTTAGGCGTTATGGGTTTTCCGGTGTTCGTTATGCGTTATGCGTTATACGGTATGCGTTATGCGTTATACGTTATGCGTTATGCGTTATGCGTTATGCGTTATGCGTTATGCATTATGCGTTATACGGTATGCGTTATGCGTTATACGTTATGCGTTATGCGTTATGCGTTATGGGTTATGCGTTATGCGTTATGGTTATGCGTTATGCGTTATGCGTTATGCGTTATGCGTTATGCGTTATGCGTTATGCGTTATACGTTATGCGTTATGCGTTATGCGTTATGCGTTATGCGTTATGCGTTGTGCGTTATACGTTTGCGTTATGCGTTTTGCTTTATGCGTTATGCGTTATGCGTTATGCGTTATGCGTTATGCGTTATGCGTTGTGCGTTATACGTTTGCGTTATGCGTTTTGCTTTATGCGTTATGCGTTATGCGTTATGCGTTATGCGTTATGCGTTATGCGTTGTGCGTTATACGTTTGCGTTATGCGTTATGCGTTATGCTTTATGCGTTATGCGTTATGCGTTATGCGTTATGCGTTATGCGTTATGCGTTATGCGTTATGCGTTATGCGTTATGCGTTATGCGTTATGCTTTATGCGTCATGCGTGATCCGTTATGCGTTAGGCGTTATGCGATTTGCGGTATTCGTTAAGCGTTGTGCATTATGCGTTATGCGTTATGCGTTAAGGGTTATGGGTTATGCGTTATGCTTTATGCGTTATTCATTTTGCGTTATGCATTATTCGTTATGAGTTATGAGTTAAAAGTTATGCGTAATGCGTTATGCCTTATGCGTTATGCGTATGTGTTATGCGATATGCGTTATGCGTTATGCGTTATCCGTTATGCGTTATGCGTTATGCATAATGCGTTATACGTTATGTATTATGCGTTATGCCTTATGCGTTATGCGATATGCGTCATGCATCAAGCCTTATGCGTTATGCGATATGCGATATGCGTCATGCATCAAGCCTTATGCGTTATGGGTTATGCGTTAACGTTATGCGTTTTGCGTTATGCGTTATGCGTTATGCGTTATGCGTTATGCGTTATGCGTTATGCGTTATGCGTTATGCGTTATGCGTTATGCGTTATGCGTAATGCTTTATGCGTTATGCGTTATGCGTTATGCGTTATGCGTTATGCGTTATGCGTTATGCGTTATGCGTTATGCGTTATGCGTTATGCGTTATGCGTTATGCTTTATGCGTTATGCATTATGCGTTATTCGTGATCCGTTATGCGTTAGGCGTTATGGGTTTTCCGGTGTTCGTTATGCGTTATGCGTTATACGGTATGCGTTATGCGTTATACGTTATGCGTTATGCGTTATGCGTTATGCGTTATGCGTTATGCATTATGCGTTATACGGTATGCGTTATGCGTTATACGTTATGCGTTATGCGTTATGCGTTATGGGTTATGCGTTATGCGTTATGGTTATGCGTTATGCGTTATGCGTTATGCGTTATGCGTTATGCGTTATGCGTTATGCGTTATACGTTATGCGTTATGCGTTATGCGTTATGCGTTATGCGTTATGCGTTGTGCGTTATACGTTTGCGTTATGCGTTTTGCTTTATGAGTTATGCCTTATGCGTTATGCGTTATGCGTTATGCGTTTTGCGGTATTCGTTATGCGTTGTGCATTATGCGTTATGCGTTGTGCGTTATGGGTTATGATTTATGCGTTATGCGATATGCGTTATGCGTTATGCGTTATGCGTTATGCGTTATGCGTTATGCTTTATGCGTCATGCGTGATCCGTTATGCGTTAGGCGTTATGCGATTTGCGGTATTCGTTAAGCGTTGTGCATTATGCGTTATGCGTTATGCGTTAAGGGTTATGGGTTATGCGTTATGCTTTATGCGTTATTCATTTTGCGTTATGCATTATTCGTTATGAGTTAAAAGTTATGCGTAATGCGTTATGCCTTATGCGTTATGCGTATGTGTTATGCGATATGCGTTATGCGTTATGCGTTATGCGTTATGCGTTATGCATAATGCGTTATACGTTATGTATTATGCGTTATGCCTTATGCGTTATGCGATATGCGTCATGCATCAAGCCTTATGCGTTATGCGATATGCGATATGCGTCATGCATCAAGCCTTATGCGTTATGGGTTATGCGTTAACGTTATGCGTTTTGCGTTATGCGTTATGCGTTATGCGTTATGCGTTATGCGTTATGCGTTATGCGTTATGCGTTATGCGTTATGCGTTATGCGTTATGCGTTATGCGTTATGCGTTATGCGTTATGCGTTATGCGTTTTGCGTTATGCGTTATGCGTTATGCGTTATGCGTTATGCGTTATGCGTTATGCGTTATGCGTTATGCGTTATGCGTTATGCGTTATGCGTTATGCGTTATGCTTTATGCGTTATGCATTATGCGTTATCCGTGATCCGTTATGCGTTAGGCGTTATGGGTTTTCCGGTGTTCGTTATGCGTTATGCGTTATACGGTATGCGTTATGCGTTATACGTTATGCGTTATGCGTTATGCGTTATGCGTTATGCATTATGCGTTATACGGTATGCGTTATGCGTTATACGTTATGCGTTATGCGTTATGCGTTATGGGTTATGCGTTATGCGTTATGGTTATGCGATATGCGTTATGCGTTATGCGTTATGCGTTATGCGTTATGCGTTATGCGTTATACGTTATGCGTTATGCGTTATGCGTTATGCGTTATGCGTTATGCGTTGTGCGTTATACGTTTGCGTTATGCGTTTTGCTTTATGCGTTATGCGTTATGCGTTATGCGTTATGCGTTATGCTTTATGCGTTATGCGTTATGCGTTATGCGTTATGCGTTATGCGTTATGCGTTATATGTTATGCGTTATGCGTGATCCGTTATGCGTTATGCGTTATGCGTTATGCGTTATGCGTTATGCGTTATGCGTTATGCGTTATGCGTTATGCGTTATGCGTTATGCGTTATGCGCTATGCGTTGTGCGCTATAAGTTTGCGTTATGCGTTATGCGTTATGAGTTATGCGTTATGCGTTATGCGTTATGCGTTATGCGTTAAGCGTTATATGTTATGCGTTATGCGTTATGCGTTATGCGTTATGCGTTTTGCGGTATTCGTTATGCGTTGTGCATTATGCGTTATGCGTTGTGCGTTATGGGTTATGATTTATGCGTTAGGCGATATGCGTTATGCGTTATGCGTTATGCTTTATGCGTCATGCGTGATCCGTTATGCGTTAGGCGTTATGCGATTTGCGGTATTCGTTAAGCGTTGTGCATTATGCGTTATGCGTTATGCGTTAAGGGTTATGGGTTATGCGTTATGCTTTATGCGTTATTCATTTTGCGTTATGCATTATTCGTTATGTGTTATGAGTTAAAAGTTATGCGTAATGCGTTATGCCTTATGCGTTATGCGTATGTGTTATGAGTTATGCGTTATGCGTTATGCGTTATGCGTTATGCGTTATGCGTTTTGCGGTATTCGTTATGCGTTGTGCATTATGCGTTATGCGTTGTGCGTTATGGGTTATGATTTATGCGTTAGGCGATATGCGTTATGCGTTATGCGTTATGCTTTATGCGTCATGCGTGATCCGTTATGCGTTAGGCGTTATGCGATTTGCGGTATTCGTTAAGCGTTGTGCATTATGCGTTATGCGTTATGCGTTAAGGGTTATGGGTTATGCGTTATGCTTTATGCGTTATTCATTTTGCGTTATGCATTATTCGTTATGAGTTATGAGTTAAAAGTTATGCGTAATGCGTTATGCCTTATGCGTTATGCGTATGTGTTATGCGATATGCGTTATGCGTTATGCGTTATGCGTTATGCGTTATGCGTTATGCATAATGCGTTATACGTTATGTATTATGCGTTATGCCTTATACGTTATGCGATATGCGTCATGCATCAAGCCTTATGCGTTATGCGATATGCGATATGCGTCATGCATCAAGCCTTATGCGTTATGGGTTATGCGTTAAAGTTATGCGTTTTGCGTTATGCGTTATGCGTTATGCGTTATGCGTTATGCGTTATGCGTTATGCGTTATGCGTTATGCGTTATGCGTTATGCGTTATGCGTTATGCGTTATGCGTTATGCGTTATGCGTTATGCGTTATGCGTTATATGTTATGCGTTATGCGTGATCCGTTATGCGTTATGCGTTATGCGTTATGCGTTATGCGTTATGCGTTATGCGTTATGCGTTATGCGTTATGCGTTATGCGTTATGCGTTATGCGCTATGCGTTGTGCGCTATAAGTTTGCGTTATGCGTTATGCGTTATGAGTTATGCGTTATGCGTTATGCGTTATGCGTTATGCGTTATATGTTATGCGTTATGCGTTATGCGTTATGCGTTGTGCGTTATACGTTTGCGTTATGCGTTATGCGTTATGGGTTATGCGTTATGCGTTATGCGTTATGCGTTATGCGTTATGCGTTATGAGTTATGCGTTATGCGTTATGCGTTATGCGTTATGCGTTTTGCGGTATTCGTTATGCGTTGTGCATTATGCGTTATGCGTTGTGCGTTATGGGTTATGATTTATGCGTTAGGCGATATGCGTTATGCGTTATGCGTTATGCTTTATGCGTCATGCGTGATCCGTTATGCGTTAGGCGTTATGCGATTTGCGGTATTCGTTAAGCGTTGTGCATTATGCGTTATGCGTTATGCGTTAAGGGTTATGGGTTATGCGTTATGCTTTATGCGTTATTCATTTTGCGTTATGCATTATTCGTTATGAGTTATGAGTTAAAAGTTATGCGTAATGCGTTATGCCTTATGCGTTATGCGTTATGCGTTATGCTTTATGCGTTATGCATTATGCGTTATTCGTGATCCGTTATGCGTTAGGCGTTATGGGTTTTCCGGTGTTCGTTATGCGTTATGCGTTATACGGTATGCGTTATGCGTTATACGTTATGCGTTATGCGTTATGCGTTATGCGTTATGCGTTATGCATTATGCGTTATACGGTATGCGTTATGCGTTATACGTTATGCGTTATGCGTTATGCGTTATGGGTTATGCGTTATGCGTTATGGTTATGCGATATGCGTTATGCGTTATGCGTTGTGCGTTATACGTTTGCGTTATGCGTTATGCGTTATGCGTTATGCTTTATGCGTTATGCGTTATGCGTTATGCGTTATGCGTTATGCGTTATGCGTTATATGTTATGCGTTATGCGTGATCCGTTATGCGTTATGCGTTATGCGTTATGCGTTATGCGTTATGCGTTATGCGTTATGCGTTATGCGTTATGCGTTATGCGCTATGCGTTGTGCGCTATAAGTTTGCGTTATGCGTTATGCGTTATGAGTTATGCGTTATGCGTTATGCGTTATGCGTTATATGTTATGCGTTATGCGTTATGCGTTATGCGTTATGCGTTTTGCGGTATTCGTTATGCGTTGTGCATTATGCGTTATGCGTTGTGCGTTATGGGTTATGATTTATGCGTTAGGCGATATGCGTTATGCGTTATGCGTTATGCTTTATGCGTCATGCGTGATCCGTTATGCGTTAGGCGTTATGCGATTTGCGGTATTCGTTAAGCGTTGTGCATTATGCGTTATGCGTTATGCGTTAAGGGTTATGGGTTATGCGTTATGCTTTATGCGTTATTCATTTTGCGTTATGCATTATTCGTTATGAGTTATGAGTTAAAAGTTATGCGTAATGCGTTATGCCTTATGCGTTATGCGTATGTGTTATGAGTTATGCGTTATGCGTTATGCGTTATGCGTTATGCGTTATGCGTTATGCGTTTTGCGGTATTCGTTATGCGTTGTGCATTATGCGTTATGCGTTGTGCGTTATGGGTTATGATTTATGCGTTAGGCGATATGCGTTATGCGTTATGCGTTATGCTTTATGCGTCATGCGTGATCCGTTATGCGTTAGGCGTTATGCGATTTGCGGTATTCGTTAAGCGTTGTGCATTATGCGTTATGCGTTATGCGTTAAGGGTTATGGGTTATGCGTTATGCTTTATGCGTTATTCATTTTGCGTTATGCATTATTCGTTATGAGTTATGAGTTAAAAGTTATGCGTAATGCGTTATGCCTTATGCGTTATGCGTATGTGTTATGCGATATGCGTTATGCGTTATGCGTTATGCGTTATGCGTTATGCGTTATGCATAATGCGTTATACGTTATGTATTATGCGTTATGCCTTATGCGTTATGCGATATGCGTCATGCATCAAGCCTTATGCGTTATGCGATATGCGATATGCGTCATGCATCAAGCCTTATGCGTTATGGGTTATGCGTTAAAGTTATGCGTTTTGCGTTATGCGTTATGCGTTATGCGTTATGCGTTATGCGTTATGCGTTATGCGTTATGCGTTATGCGTTATGCGTTATGCGTTATGCGTTATGCGTTATGCGTTATGCGTTATGCGTTATGCGTTATGCGTTATGCGTTATGCGTTATGCGTTATGCGTTATGCGTTATGCGTTATGCGTTATGCGTTATGCGTTATGCTTTATGCGTTATGCATTATGCGTTATTCGTGATCCGTTATGCGTTAGGCGTTATGGGTTTTCCGGTGTTCGTTATGCGTTATGCGTTATACGGTATGCGTTATGCGTTATACGTTATGCGTTATGCGTTATGCGTTATGCGTTATGCGTTATGCATTATGCGTTATACGGTATGCGTTATGCGTTATACGTTATGCGTTATGCGTTATGCGTTATGGGTTATGCGTTATGCGTTATGGTTATGCGTTATGCGTTATGCATTATGCGTTATGCGTTATGCGTTATGCGTTATGCGTTATACGTTATGCGTTATGCGTTATGCGTTATGCGTTATGCGTTATGCGTTATGCGTTGTGCGTTATACGTTTGCGTTATGCGTTTTGCATTATGCGTTATGCGTTATGCGTTATGCGTTATGCGTTATGCGTTATGCGTTATGCGTTATGCGTTGTGCGTTATGCGTTATGCGTTATGCGTTATGCGTTATGCGTTATGCGTTATGCGTTATGCGTTATGCGTTATGCGTTATGCGTTATGCGTTATGCTTTATGCGTTATGCATTATGCGTTATACGGTATGCGTTATGCGTTATGCGTTATACGTTATGCGTTGTGCGTTATGCGTTATGGGTTATGCGTTATGCGTTATGGTTATGCGTTGTGCGTTATGAGTTATGCGTTATGCGTTATGCGTTATGCGTTATGCGTTATGCGTTATGCGTTATACGTTATGCGTTATGAGTTATGCGTTATGCGTTATGCGTTGTGCGTTATACGTTTGCGTTATGCGTTATGCGTTATGCGTTATGCTTTATGCGTTATGCGTTATGCGTTATGCGTTATGCGTTATGCGTTATGCGTTATATGTTATGCGTTATGCGTGATCCGTTATGCGTTATGCGTTATGCGTTATGCGTTATGCGTTATGCGTTATGCGTTATGCGTTATGCGTTATGCGTTATGCGTTATGCGTTATGCGCTATGCGTTGTGCGCTATAAGTTTGCGTTATGCGTTATGCGTTATGCGTTATGCGTTATGCGTTATGCGTTATGCGTTATGCGTTATATGTTATGCGTTATGCGTTATGCGTTATGCGTTGTGCGTTATACGTTTGCGTTATGCGTTATGCGTTATGCGTTATGGGTTATGCGTTATGCGTTATGCGTTATGCGTTATGCGTTATGAGTTATGCGTTATGCGTTATGCGTTATGCGTTATGCGTTTTGCGGTATTCGTTATGCGTTGTGCATTATGCGTTATGCGTTGTGCGTTATGGGTTATGATTTATGCGTTAGGCGATATGCGTTATGCGTTATGCGTTATGCTTTATGCGTCATGCGTGATCCGTTATGCGTTAGGCGTTATGCGATTTGCGGTATTCGTTAAGCGTTGTGCATTATGCGTTATGCGTTATGCGTTAAGGGTTATGGGTTATGCGTTATGCTTTATGCGTTATTCATTTTGCGTTATGCATTATTCGTTATGAGTTATGAGTTAAAAGTTATGCGTAATGCGTTATGCCTTATGCGTTATGCGTATGTGTTATGCGATATGCGTTATGCGTTATGCGTTATGCGTTATGCGTTATGCGTTATGCATAATGCGTTATACGTTATGCATTATGCGTTATGCATTATGCGTTATGCGATATGCGTCATGCATCAAGCCTTATGCGTTATGCGATATGCGATATGCGTCATGCATCAAGCCTTATGCGTTATGGGTTATGCGTTAACGTTATGCGTTTTGCGTTATGCGTTATGCGTTATGCGTTATGCGTTATGCGTTATGCGTTATGCGTTATGCGTTATGCGTTATGCGTTATGCGTTATGCGTTATGCGTTATGCGTTATGCGTTATGCGTTATGCGTTATGCGTTATGCGTTATGCGTTATGCGTTATGCGTTATGCGTTATGCGTTATGCGTTATGCGTTATGCGTTATGCGTTATGCGTTATGCGTTATGCTTTATGCGTTATGCATTATGCGTTATTCGTGATCCGTTATACGTTATGCGTTATGCGTTATGCGTTATGCGTTATGCGTTATGCGTTATACGGTATGCGTTATGCGTTATACGTTATGCGTTATGCGTTATGCGTTATGGGTTATGCGTTATGCGTTATGGTTATGCGTTATGCGTTATGCGTTATGCGTTATGCGTTATGCGTTATGCGTTATGCGTTATACGTTATGCGTTATGCGTTATGCGTTATGCGTTATGCGTTATGCGTTGTGCGTTATACGTTTGCGTTATGCGTTTTGCTTTATGCGTTATGCGTTATGCGTTATGCGTTATGCGTTATGCGTTATGCGTTATGCGTTATGCGTTATGCGTTATGCGTTATGCGTTATGCGTTGTGCGTTATGCGTTATGCGTTATGCGTTATGCGTTATGCGTTATGCGTTATGCGTTATGCGTTATGCGTTATGCGTTATGCGTTATGCGTTATGCGTTATGCGTTATGCGTTATGCTTTATGCGTTATGCATTATGCGTTATACGGTATGCGTTATGCGTTATGCGTTATACGTTATGCGTTGTGCGTTATGCGTTATGGGTTATGCGTTATGCGTTATGGTTATGCGTTGTGCGTTATGCGTTATGCGTTATGCGTTATGCGTTATGCGTTATGCGTTATGCGTTATACGTTATGCGTTATGAGTTATGCGTTATGCGTTATGCGTTGTGCGTTATACGTTAGCGTTATGCGTTATGCGTTATGCGTTATGCTTTATGCGTTATGCGTTATGCGTTATGCGTTATGCGTTATGCCTTATGCGTTATATGTTATGCGTTATGCGTGATCCGTTATGCGTTATGCGTTATGCGTTATGCGTTATGCGTTATGCGTTATGCGTTATGCGTTATGCGTTATGCGTTATGCGTTATGCGTTATGCGTTATGCGCTATGCGTTGTGCGCTATAAGTTTGCGTTATGCGTTATGCGTTATGAGTTATGCGTTATGCGTTATGCGTTATGCGTTATGCGTTATATGTTATGCGTTATGCGTTATGCGTTATGCGTTGTGCGTTATACGTTTGCGTTATGCGTTATGCGTTATGCGTTATGCGTTATACGGTGTGCGTTATGCGTTATACGTTATGGGTTATGCGTTATGCGATATGCGTTATGCGTTATGCGTTATGCGTTATGCGTTATATGTTATGCGTTATGCGTTATGCGTTATGCGTTGTGCGTTATACGTTTGCGTTATGCGTTATGCGTTATGCGTTATACGGTATGCGATATGCGTTATGCGTTATGCGTTATGCGTTATGCGTTATGCGTTATGCGTTGTGCGTTATGCGTTATGCGTTATGCGTTATGCGTTGTGCGTTATACGTTAAGTATTATGCGTTATGCGATATGCGTTATGCGTTATGCGTTATGCGTTATGCTTTATGCGTTATGCGTTATGAGTTACACGTTATGCGTTATGCGTTATGCGTTATGCGTTATGCGTTATGCGTTATGTGTTATGCGTTATGCGTTATGCGTTATGCGTTATGCGTTATGCGTTATGCGTTATGCGTTATGCGTTATGCGTTCTGCGTTATGTGTTATGCGTTATGCGTTATGCGTTATGCGTTATGCGTTATGCGTTATGCGTTATGCGTTATACGGTATGCGTTATGCGTTATGCGTTATGCGTTATGCGTTATGCGTTATGCGTTATGCGTTGTGCGTTATACGTTTGCGTTATGCGTTATGCGTTATGCTTTATGCGCTATGCGTTATGCGTTATGCGTTATGCGTTATGCGTTATGCGTTATGCGTTATGCGTTATGCGTTATGCGTTATGCGTTATGCGTTATGCGTTATGCGTTATGCTTTATGTGTTATGCGTTATGCGTTATGCGTTATGCGTTATGCGTTATGCGTTATGCGTTACACGTTATGCGTTATGCGTTATGCGATATGCGTTATGCTTTATGCGTTATGTGTTATGCGTTATGCGTTATGCTTTATGCGTTATGCGTTATGCGTTATGCGTTATGCGTTATGCGTTATGCGTGATCCGTTATGCGTTATGCGTTATGCGTTATGCGTTATGCGTTATGCGTTATGCGTTATGCGTTATGCGCTATGCGTTGTGCGCTATAAGTTTGCGTTATGCGTTATGCGTTATGAGTTATACTTTATGCGTTATGATTTATGCGTTATGAGTTATGCGTTATGGATTATGCGTTATGGGTTGTTCGTTATGCTTTATGCGTTGGACGTTATACGTTTGCATTATGCGTTATGCGTTATGCGTTATGCTTTATGCGTTATGCGTTATGCGTTATGCGTTATACGGTGTGCGTTATGCGTTATGCGTTATGCGTTATGCGTTATGAGTTATGCGTTATGCGTTATGCGTTATGCGTTATGCTTTATGCGTCATGCGTGATCCGTTATGCGTTAGGCGTTATGCGATTTGCGGTATTCGTTAAGCGTTGTGCATTATGCGTTATGCGTTATGCGTTAAGGGTTATGGGTTATGCGTTATGCTTTATGCATTATGCGTTATGCGTTATGCATAATGCGTTATACGTTATGTATTATGCGTTATGCCTTATGCGTTATGCGATGTGCGTCATGCATCAAGCCTTATGCGTTATGCGATATGCGATATGCGCCATGCATCAAGCCTTATGCGTTATGGGTTATGCGTTAACGTTATGCGTTTTGCGTTATGCTTTATGCGTTATGCGTTATGCGTTATGCGTTATGCGTTATGCGTTATGCGTTATGCGTTATGCTTTATGCGTTATGCATTATGCGTTATTCGTGATCCGTTATGCGTTAGGCGTTATGCGATTTGCGGTATTCGTTAAGCGTTGTGCATTATGCGTTATGCGTTATGCGTTAAGGGTTATGGGTTATGCGTTATGCTTTATGCATTATGCGTTATGCGTTATGCATAATGCGTTATACGTTATGTATTATGCGTTATGCCTTATGCGTTATGCGTTATGCGTTATGCGTTATGCGTTATGCGTTATGCGTTATGCGTTATGCGTTATGCGTTATGCGTTATGCGTTATGCGTTATGCGTTATGCGTTATGCGTTATGCGTTATGCGTTATGCGTTATGCTTTATGCGTTATGCATTATGCGTTATTCGTGATCCGTTATGCGTTAGGCGTTATGGGTTTTCCGGTGTTCGTTATGCGTTATGCGTTATACGGTATGCGTTATGCGTTATACGTTATGCGTTATGCGTTATGCGTTATGCGTTATGCGTTATGCATTATGCGTTATACGGTATGCGTTATGCGTTATACGTTATGCGTTATGCGTTATGCGTTATGGGTTATGCGTTATGCGTTATGGTTATGCGTTATGCGTTATGCATTATGCGTTATGCGTTATGCGTTATGCGTTATGCGTTATACGTTATGCGTTATGCGTTATGCGTTATGCGTTATGCGTTATGCGTTATGCGTTATGCGTTGTGCGTTATACGTTTGCGTTATGCGTTTTGCTTTATGCGTTATGCGTTATGCGTTATGCGTTATGCGTTATGCGTTATGCGTTATGCGTTATGCGTTATGCGTTGTGCGTTATGCGTTATGCGTTATGCGTTATGCGTTATGCGTTATGCGTTATGCGTTATGCGTTATGCGTTATGCGTTATGCGTTATGCTTTATGCGTTATGCATTATGCGTTATACGGTATGCGTTATGCGTTATGCGTTATACGTTATGCGTTGTGCGTTATGCGTTATGGGTTATGCGTTATGCGTTATGGTTATGCGTTGTGCGTTATGCGTTATGCGTTATGCGTTATGCGTTATGCGTTATGCGTTATGCGTTATGCGTTATACGTTATGCGTTATGAGTTATGCGTTATGCGTTATGCGTTGTGCGTTATACGTTTGCGTTATGCGTTATGCGTTATGCGTTATGCTTTATGCGTTATGCGTTATGCGTTATGCGTTATGCGTTATGCGTTATGCGTTATATGTTATGCGTTATGCGTGATCCGTTATGCGTTATGCGTTATGCGTTATGCGTTATGCGTTATGCGTTATGCGTTATGCGTTATGCGTTATGCGTTATGCGTTATGCGCTATGCGTTGTGCGCTATAAGTTTGCGTTATGCGTTATGAGTTATGCGTTATGCGTTATGCGTTATGCGTTATGCGTTATATGTTATGCGTTATGCGTTATGCGTTATGCGTTGTGCGTTATACGTTTGCGTTATGCGTTATGCGTTATGCGTTATGGGTTATGCGTTATGCGTTATGCGTTATGCGTTATGCGTTATGCGTTATGAGTTATGCGTTATGCGTTATGCGTTATGCGTTATGCGTTTTGCGGTATTCGTTATGCGTTGTGCATTATGCGTTATGCGTTGTGCGTTATGGGTTATGATTTATGCGTTAGGCGATATGCGTTATGCGTTATGCGTTATGCTTTATGCGTCATGCGTGATCCGTTATGCGTTAGGCGTTATGCGATTTGCGGTATTCGTTAAGCGTTGTGCATTATGCGTTATGCGTTATGCGTTAAGGGTTATGGGTTATGCGTTATGCTTTATGCGTTATTCATTTTGCGTTATGCATTATTCGTTATGAGTTATGAGTTAAAAGTTATGCGTAATGCGTTATGCCTTATGCGTTATGCGTATGTGTTATGCGATATGCGTTATGCGTTATGCGTTATGCGTTATGCGTTATGCGTTATGCATAATGCGTTATACGTTATGTATTATGCGTTATGCATTATGCGTTATGCGTTATACGATATGCGTCATGCATCAAGCCTTATGCGTTATGCGATATGCGATATGCGTCATGCATCAAGCCTTATGCGTTATGGGTTATGCGTTAACGTTATGCGTTTTGCGTTATGCGTTATGCGTTATGCGTTATGCGTTATGCGTTATGCGTTATGCGTTATGCGTTATGCGTTATATGTTATGCGTTATGCGTTATGCGTTATGCGTTATGCGTTATACGGTATGCGTTATGCGTTATACGTTATGTATTATGCGTTATGCGATATGCGTTATGCGTTATGCGTTATGCGTTATGCATTATGCGTTATGCGTTATGAGTTACACGTTATGCGTTATGCGTTATGCGTTATGCGTTATGCGTTATGCGTTATGCGTTATGCGTTATGTGTTATGCGTTATGCGTTATGCGTTATGCGTTATGCGTTATGCGTTATGCGTTATGAGTTATGCGTTATGCGTTATGCGTTATGCGTTATGCGTTATGCGTTTTGCGGTATTCGTTATGCGTTGTGCATTATGCGTTATGCGTTGTGCGTTATGGGTTATGATTTATGCATTAGGCGATATGCGTTATGCGTTATGCGTTATGCGTTATGCGTTATGCGTTATGCTTTATGCGTCATGCGTGATCCGTTATGCGTTAGGCGTTATGCGATTTGCGGTATTCGTTAAGCGTTGTGCATTATGCGTTATGCGTTATGCGTTAAGGGTTATGGGTTATGCGTTATGCTTTATGCGTTATTCATTTTGCGTTATGCATTATTCGTTATGAGTTATGAGTTAAAAGTTATGCGTAATGCGTTATGCCTTATGTGTTATGCGTATGTGTTATGCGATATGCGTTATGCGTTATGCGTTATCCGTTATGCGTTATGCGTTATGCATAATGCGTTATACGTTATGTATTATGCGTTACGCCTTATGCGTTATGCGATATGCGTCATGCATCAAGCCTTATGCGTTATGCGATATGCGATATGCGTCATGCATCAAGCCTTATGCGTTATGGGTTATGCGTTAACGTTATGCGTTTTGCGTTATGCGTTATGCGTTATGCGTTATGCGTTATGCGTTATGCGTTATGCGTTATGCGTTATGCGTTATGCGTTATGCGTTATGCGTTATGCGTTATGCGTAATGCTTTATGCGTTATGCGTTATGCGTTATGCGTTATGCGTTATGCGTTATGCGTTATGCGTTATGCGTTATGCGTTATGCGTTATGCGTTATGCGTTATGCGTTATGCGTTATGCGTTATGCGTTATGCTTTATGCGTTATGCATTATGCGTTATTCGTGATCCGTTATGCGTTAGGCGTTATGGGTTTTCCGGTGGTCGTTATGCGTTATGCGTTATACGGTATGCGTTATGCGTTATACGTTATGCGTTATGCGTTATGCGTTATGCGTTATGCGTTATGCATTATGCGTTATACGGTATGCGTTATGCGTTATACGTTATGCGTTATGCGTTATGCGTTATGGGTTATGCGTTATGCGTTATGGTTATGCGTTATGCGTTATGCGTTATGCGTTATGCGTTATGCGTTATGCGTTATGCGTTATGCGTTATACGTTATGCGTTATGCGTTATGCGTTATGCGTTATGCGTTATGCGTTGTGCGTTATACGTTTGCGTTATGCGTTTTGCTTTATGAGTTATGCGTTATGCGTTATGCGTTATGCGTTATGCGTTTTGCGGTATTCGTTATGCGTTGTGCATTATGCGTTATGCGTTGTGCGTTATGGGTTATGATTTATGCGTTAGGCGATATGCGTTATGCGTTATGCGTTATGCGTTATGCGTTATGCGTTATGCTTTATGCGTCATGCGTGATCCGTTATGCGTTAGGCGTTATGCGATTTGCGGTATTCGTTAAGCGTTGTGCATTATGCGTTATGCGTTATGCGTTAAGGGTTATGCGTTATGCGTTATGGTTATGCGTTATGCGTTATGCGTTATGCGTTATGCGTTATGCGTTATGCGTTATGCTTTATGCGTCATGCGTGATCCGTTATGCGTTAGGCGTTATGCGATTTGCGGTATTCGTTAAGCGTTGTGCATTATGCGTTATGCGTTATGCGTTAAGGGTTATGGGTTATGCGTTATGCTTTATGCGTTATTCATTTTGCGTTATGCATTATTCGTTATGAGTTATGAGTTAAAAGTTATGCGTAATGCGTTATGCCTTATGCGTTATGCGTATGTGTTATGCGATATGCGTTATGCGTTATGCGTTATGCGTTATGCGTTATGCGTTATGCGTTATGCGTTATGCGTTATACGTTATGCGTTATGCGTTATGCGTTATGCGTTATGCGTTATGCGTTGTGCGTTATACGTTTGCGTTATGCGTTTTGCTTTATGAGTTATGCGTTATGCGTTATGCGTTATGCGTTATGCGTTTTGCGGTATTCGTTATGCGTTGTGCATTATGCGTTATGCGTTGTGCGCTATGGGTTATGATTTATGCGTTAGGCGATATGCGTTATGCGTTATGCGTTATGCGTTATGCGTTATGCGTTATGCTTTATGCGTCATGCGTGATCCGTTATGCGTTAGGCGTTATGCGATTTGCGGTATTCGTTAAGCGTTGTGCATTATGCGTTATGCGTTATGCGTTAAGGGTTATGGGTTATGCGTTATGCTTTATGCGTTATTCATTTTGCGTTATGCATTATTCGTTATGAGTTATGAGTTAAAAGTTATGCGTAATGCGTTATGCCTTATGCGTTATGCGTATGTGTTATGCGATATGCGTTATGCGTTATGCGTTATGCGTTATGCGTTATGCGTTATGCATAATGCGTTATACGTTATGTATTATGCGTTATGCCTTATGCGTTATGCGATATGCGTCATGCATCAAGCCTTATGCGTTATGGGTTATGCGTTAACGTTATGCGTTTTGCGTTATGCGTTATGCGTTATGCGTTATGCGTTATGCGTTATGCGTTATGCGTTATGCGTTATGCGTTATGCGTTATGCGTTATGCGTTATGCGTTATGCGTTATGCGTTATGCGTTATGCGTTATGCGTTATGCGTTATGCGTTATGCTTTATGCGTTATGCATTATGCGTTATTCGTGATCCGTTATGCGTTAGGCGTTATGGGTTTTCCGGTGTTCGTTATGCGTTATGCGTTATACGGTATGCGTTATGCGTTATGCGTTATGCGTTATGCGTTATGCGTTATGCGTTATGCGTTATGCATTATGCGTTATACGGTATGCGTTATGCGTTATACGTTATGCGTTATGCGTTATGCGTTATGGGTTATGCGTTATGCGTTATGGTTATGCGATATGCGTTATGCGTTATGCGTTATGCGTTATGCGTTATGCGTTATACGTTATGCGTTATGCGTTATGCGTTATGCGTTATGCGTTATGCGTTGTGCGTTATACGTTTGCGTTATGCGTTTTGCTTTATGCGTTATGCGTTATGCGTTATGCGTTATGCGTTATGCGTTATGCGTTATGCGTTATGCGTTATACGGTGTGCGTTATGCGTTATGCGTTATGCGTTATGCGTTATGAGTTATGCGTTATGCGTTATGCGTTATGCGTTATGCTTTATGCGTCATGCGTGATCCGTTATGCGTTAGGCGTTATGCGATTTGCGGTATTCGTTAAGCGTTGTGCATTATGCGTTATGCGTTATGCGTTAAGGGTTATGGGTTATGCGTTATGCTTTATGCATTATGCGTTATGCGTTATGCATAATGCGTTATACGTTATGTATTATGCGTTATGCCTTATGCGTTATGCGATGTGCGTCATGCATCAAGCCTTATGCGTTATGCGATATGCGATATGCGCCATGCATCAAGCCTTATGCGTTATGGGTTATGCGTTAACGTTATGCGTTTTGCGTTATGCTTTATGCGTTATGCGTTATGCGTTATGCGTTATGCGTTATGCGTTATGCGTTATGCTTTATGCGTTATGCATTATGCGTTATTCGTGATCCGTTATGCGTTAGGCGTTATGCGATTTGCGGTATTCGTTAAGCGTTGTGCATTATGCGTTATGCGTTATGCGTTAAGGGTTATGGGTTATGCGTTATGCTTTATGCATTATGCGTTATGCGTTATGCATAATGCGTTATACGTTATGTATTATGCGTTATGCCTTATGCGTTATGCGTTATGCGTTATGCGTTATGCGTTATGCGTTATGCGTTATGCGTTATGCGTTATGCGTTATGCGTTATGCGTTATGCGTTATGCGTTATGCGTTATGCGTTATGCGTTATGCGTTATGCGTTATGCGTTATGCGTTATGCTTTATGCGTTATGCATTATGCGTTATACGTGATCCGTTATGCGTTAGGCGTTATGGGTTTTCCGGTGTTCGTTATGCGTTATGCGTTATACGGTATGCGTTATGCGTTATACGTTATGCGTTATGCGTTATGCGTTATGCGTTATGCGTTATGCATTATGCGTTATACGGTATGCGTTATGCGTTATACGTTATGCGTTATGCGTTATGCGTTATGGCTTTATGCGTTATGCGTTATGGTTATGCGTTATGCGTTATGCATTATGCGTTATGCGTTATGCGTTATGCGTTATGCGTTATACGTTATGCGTTATGCGTTATGCGTTATGCGTTATGCGTTATGCGTTATGCGTTGTGCGTTATACGTTTGCGTTATGCGTTTTGCTTTATGCGTTATGCGTTATGCGTTATGCGTTATGCGTTATGCGTTATGCGTTATGCGTTATGCGTTATGCGTTATGCGTTGTGCGTTATGCGTTATGCGTTATGCGTTATGCGTTATGCGTTATGCGTTATGCGTTATGCGTTATGCGTTATGCGTTATGCGTTATGCTTTATGCGTTATGCATTATGCGTTATACGGTATGCGTTATGCGTTATGCGTTATACGTTATGCGTTGTGCGTTATGCGTTATGGGTTATGCGTTATGCGTTATGGTTATGCGTTGTGCGTTATGCGTTATGCGTTATGCGTTATGCGTTATGCGTTATGCGTTATGCGTTATGCGTTATACGTTATGCGTTATGAGTTATGCGTTATGCGTTATGCGTTGTGCGTTATACGTTTGCGTTATGCGTTATGCGTTATGCGTTATGCTTTATGCGTTATGCGTTATGCGTTATGCGTTATGCGTTATGCGTTATGCGTTATATGTTATGCGTTATGCGTGATCCGTTATGCGTTATGCGTTATGCGTTATGCGTTATGCGTTATGCGTTATGCGTTATGCGTTATGCGTTATGCGTTATGCGTTATGCGTTATGCGCTATGCGTTGTGCGCTATAAGTTTGCGTTATGCGTTATGCGTTATGAGTTATGCGTTATGCGTTATGCGTTATGCGTTATGCGTTATGCGTTATATGTTATGCGTTATGCGTTATGCGTTATGCGTTGTGCGTTATACGTTTGCGTTATGCGTTATGCGTTATGCGTTATGGGTTATGCGTTATGCGTTATGCGTTATGCGTTATGCGTTATGAGTTATGCGTTATGCGTTATGCGTTATGCGTTATGCGTTTTGCGGTATTCGTTATGCGTTGTGCATTATGCGTTATGCGTTGTGCGTTATGGGTTATGATTTATGCGTTAGGCGATATGCGTTATGCGTTATGCGTTATGCTTTATGCGTCATGCGTGATCCGTTATGCGTTAGGCGTTATGCGATTTGCGGTATTCGTTAAGCGTTGTGCATTATGCGTTATGCGTTATGCGTTAAGGGTTATGGGTTATGCGTTATGCTTTATGCGTTATTCATTTTGCGTTATGCATTATTCGTTATGAGTTATGAGTTAAAAGTTATGCGTAATGCGTTATGCCTTATGCGTTATGCGTATGTGTTATGCGATATGCGTTATGCGTTATGCGTTATGCGTTATGCGTTATGCGTTATGCATAATGCGTTATACGTTATGTATTATGCGTTATGCATTATGCGTTATGCGATATGCGTCATGCATCAAGCCTTATGCGTTATGCGATATGCGATATGCGTCATGCATCAAGCCTTATGCGTTATGGGTTATGCGTTAACGTTATGCGTTTTGCGTTATGCGTTATGCGTTATGCGTTATGCGTTATGCGTTATGCGTTATGCGTTATGCGTTATGCGATATGCGTCATGCATCAAGCCTTATGCGTTATGCGATATGCGATATGCGTCATGCATCAAGCCTTATGCGTTATGGGTTATGCGTTAACGTTATGCGTTTTGCGTTATGCGTTATGCGTTATGCGTTATGCGTTATGCGTTATGCGTTATGCGTTATGCGTTATGCGTTATGCGTTATGCGTTATATGTTATGCGTTATGCGTTATGCGTTATGCGTTATGCGTTATGCGTTATACGGTATGCGTTATGCGTTATACGTTATGTATTATGCGTTATGCGATATGCGTTATGCGTTATGCGTTATGCGTTATGCATTATGCGTTATGCGTTATGAGTTACACGTTATGCGTTATGCGTTATGCGTTATGCGTTATGCGTTATGCGTTATGCGTTATGCGTTATGTGTTATGCGTTATGCGTTATGCGTTATGCGTTATGAGTTATGCGTTATGCGTTATGCGTTATGCGTTATGCGTTTTGCGGTATTCGTTATGCGTTGTGCATTATGCGTTATGCGTTGTGCGTTATGGGTTATGATTTATGCGTTAGGCGATATGCGTTATGCGTTATGCGTTATGCGTTATGCGTTATGCGTTATGCTTTATGCGTCATGCGTGATCCGTTATGCGTTAGGCGTTATGCGATTTGCGGTATTCGTTAAGCGTTGTGCATTATGCGTTATGCGTTATGCGTTAAGGGTTATGGGTTATGCGTTATGCTTTATGCGTTATTCATTTTGCGTTATGCATTATTCGTTATGAGTTATGAGTTAAAAGTTATGCGTAATGCGTTATGCCTTATGTGTTATGCGTATGTGTTATGCGATATGCGTTATGCGTTATGCGTTATCCGTTATGCGTTATGCGTTATGCATAATGCGTTATACGTTATGTATTATGCGTTATGCCTTATGCGTTATGCGATATGCGTCATGCATCAAGCCTTATGCGTTATGCGATATGCGATATGCGTCATGCATCAAGCCTTATGCGTTATGGGTTATGCGTTAACGTTATGCGTTTTGCGTTATGCGTTATGCGTTATGCGTTATGCGTTATGCGTTATGCGTTATGCGTTATGCGTTATGCGTTATGCGTTATGCGTTATGCGTTATGCGTTATGCGTAATGCTTTATGCCTTATGCGTTATGCGTTATGCGTTATGCGTTATGCGTTATGCGTTATGCGTTATGCGTTATGCGTTATGCGTTAAGCGTTATGCGTTATGCTTTATGCGTTATGCATTATGCGTTATTCGTGATCCGTTATGCGTTAGGCGTTATGGGTTTTCCGGTGGTCGTTATGCGTTATGCGTTATACGGTATGCGTTATGCGTTATACGTTATGCGTTATGCGTTATGCGTTATGCGTTATGCGTTATGCATTATGCGTTATACGGTATGCGTTATGCGTTATACGTTATGCGTTATGCGTTATGCGTTATGGGTTATGCGTTATGCGTTATGGTTATGCGTTATGCGTTATGCGTTATGCGTTATGCGTTATGCGTTATGCGTTATGCGTTATACGTTATGCGTTATGCGTTATGCGTTATGCGTTATGCGTTATGCGTTATGCGTTATACGTTTGCGTTATGCGTTTTGCTTTATGAGTTATGCGTTATGCGTTATGCGTTATGCGTTATGCGTTTTGCGGTATTCGTTATGCGTTGTGCATTATGCGTTATGCGTTGTGCGTTATGGGTTATGATTTATGCGTTAGGCGATATGCGTTATGCGTTATGCGTTATGCGTTATGCGTTATGCGTTATGCTTTATGCGTCATGCGTGATCCGTTATGCGTTAGGCGTTATGCGATTTGCGGTATTCGTTAAGCGTTGTGCATTATGCGTTATGCGTTATGCGTTAAGGGTTATGGGTTATGCGTTATGCTTTATGCGTTATGCGTTATGCGTTATGCGTTATGCGTTATGCATAATGCGTTATACGTTATGTATTATGCGTTATGCCTTATGCGTTATGCGATATGCGTCATGCATCAAGCCTTATGCGTTATGCGATATGCGATATGCGTCATGCATCAAGCCTTATGCGTTATGCGATATGCGATATGCGTCATGCATCAAGCCTTATGCGTTATGGGTTATGCGTTAACGTTATGCGTTTTGCGTTATGCGTTATGCGTTATGCGTTATGCGTTATGCGTTATGCGTTATGCGTTATGCGTTATGCGTTATGCGTTATGCGTTATGCGTTATGCGTTATGCGTTATGCGTTTTGCGTTATGCGTTATGCGTTATGCGTTATGCGTTATGCGTTATGCGTTATGCGTTATGCGTTATGCGTTATGCGTTATGCGTTATGCGTTATGCGTTATGCTTTATGCGTTATGCATTATGCGTTATTCGTGATCCGTTATGCGTTAGGCGTTATGGGTTTTCCGGTGTTCGTTATGCGTTATGCGTTATACGGTATGCGTTATGCGTTATACGTTATGCGTTATGCGTTATGCGTTATGCGTTATGCGTTATGCATTATGCGTTATACGGTATGCGTTATGCGTTATACGTTATGCGTTATGCGTTATGCGTTATGGGTTATGCGTTATGCGTTATGGTTATGCGATATGCGTTATGCGTTATGCGTTATGCGTTATGCGTTATGCGTTATACGTTATGCGTTATGCGTTATGCGTTATGCGTTATGCGTTATGCGTTGTGCGTTATACGTTTGCGTTATGCGTTTTGCTTTATGCGTTATGCGTTATGCGTTATGCGTTATGCGTTATGCGTTATGCGTTATGCGTTATGCGTTATGCGTTGTGCGTTATGTGTTATGCGTTATGCGTTATGCGTTATGCGTTATGCGTTATGCGTTATGCGTTATGCGTTATGCGTTATGCTTTATGCGTTATGCATTATGCGTTATACGGTATGCGTTATGCGTTATGCGTTATACGTTATGCGTTGTGCGTTATGCGTTATGGGTTATGCGTTATGCGTTATGGTTATGCGTTGTGCGTTATGCGTTATGCGTTATGCGTTATGCGTTATGCGTTATGCGTTATGCGTTATGCGTTATACGTTATGCGTTATGAGTTATGCGTTATGCGTTATGCGTTGTGCGTTATACGTTTGCGTTATGCGTTATGCGTTATGCGTTATGCTTTATGCGTTATGCGTTATGCGTTATGCGTTATGCGTTATGCGTTATGCGTTATGCGTTATATGTTATGCGTTATGCGTGATCCGTTATGCGTTATGCGTTATGCGTTATGCGTTATGCGTTATGCGTTATGCGTTATGCGTTATGCGTTATGCGTTATGCGTTATGCGTTATGCGCTATGCGTTGTGCGCTATAAGTTTGCGTTATGCGTTATGCGTTATGAGTTATGCGTTATGCGTTATGCGTTATGCGTTATGCGTTATATGTTATGCGTTATGCGTTATGCGTTATGCGTTGTGCGTTATACGTTTGCGTTATGCGTTATGCGTTATGCGTTATGCGTTATGCGTTATGCGTTATGCGTTATGCGTTATGCGTTATGCGTTATGCGTTATGAGTTATGCGTTATGCGTTATGCGTTATGCGTTATGCGTTTTGCGGTATTCGTTATGCGTTGTGCATTATGCGTTATGCGTTGTGCGTTATGGGTTATGATTTATGCGTTAGGCGATATGCGTTATGCGTTATGCGTTATGCTTTATGCGTCATGCGTGATCCGTTATGCGTTAGGCGTTATGCGATTTGCGGTATTCGTTAAGCGTTGTGCATTATGCGTTATGCGTTATGCGTTAAGGGTTATGGGTTATGCGTTATGCTTTATGCGTTATTCATTTTGCGTTATGCATTATTCGTTATGAGTTATGAGTTAAAAGTTATGCGTAATGCGTTATGCCTTATGCGTTATGCGTATGTGTTATGCGATATGCGTTATGCGTTATGCGTTATGCGTTATGCGTTATGCGTTATGCATAATGCGTTATACGTTATGTATTATGCGTTATGCCTTATGCGTTATGCGATATGCGTCATGCATCAAGCCTTATGCGTTATGCGATATGCGATATGCGTCATGCATCAAGCCTTATGCGTTATGGGTTATGCGTTAAAGTTATGCGTTTTGCGTTATGCGTTATGCGTTATGCGTTATGCGTTATGCGTTATGCGTTATGCGTTATGCGTTATGCGTTATGCGTTATGCGTTATGCGTTATGCGTTATGCGTTATGCGTTATGCGTTATGCGTTATGCGTTATGCGTTATGCGTTATGCGTTATGCGTTATGCGTTATGCGTTATGCGTTATGCGTTATGCGTTATGCTTTATGCGTTATGCATTATGCGTTATTCGTGATCCGTTATGCGTTAGGCGTTATGGGTTTTCCGGTGTTCGTTATGCGTTATGCGTTATACGGTATGCGTTATGCGTTATACGTTATGCGTTATGCGTTATGCGTTATGCGTTATGCGTTATGCATTATGCGTTATACGGTATGCGTTATGCGTTATACGTTATGCGTTATGCGTTATGCGTTATGGGTTATGCGTTATGCGTTATGGTTATGCGTTATGCGTTATGCATTATGCGTTATGCGTTATGCGTTATGCGTTATGCGTTATGCGTTATGCGTTATGCGTTATGCGTTATGCGTTATGCGTTATGCGTTATGCGTTGTGCGTTATACGTTTGCGTTATGCGTTTTGCTTTATGCGTTATGCGTTATGCGTTATGCGTTATGCGTTATGCGTTATGCGTTATGCGTTATGCGTTATGCGTTGTGCGTTATGCGTTATGCGTTATGCGTTATGCGTTATGCGTTATGCGTTATGCGTTATGCGTTATGCGTTATGCGTTATGCGTTATGCGTTATGCGTTATGCTTTATGCGTTATGCATTATGCGTTATACGGTATGCGTTATGCGTTATGCGTTATACGTTATGCGTTGTGCGTTATGCGTTATGGGTTATGCGTTATGCGTTATGGTTATGCGTTGTGCGTTATGCGTTATGCGTTATGCGTTATGCGTTGTGCGTTATGCGTTATGCGTTATGCGTTATACGTTATGCGTTATGAGTTATGCGTTATGCGTTATGCGTTGTGCGTTATACGTTTGCGTTATGCGTTATGCGTTATGCGTTATGCTTTATGCGTTATGCGTTATGCGTTATGCGTTATGCGTTATGCGTTATATGTTATGCGTTATGCGTGATCCGTTATGCGTTATGCGTTATGCGTTATGCGTTATGCGTTATGCGTTATGCGTTATGCGTTATGCGCTATGCGTTGTGCGCTATAAGTTTGCGTTATGCGTTTTGCTTTATGCGTTATGCGTTATGCGTTATGCGTTATGCGTTATGCGTTATGCGTTATGCGTTATGCGTTATGCGTTATGCGTTTTGCGGTATTCGTTATGCGTTGTGCATTATGCGTTATGCGTTGTGCGTTATGGGTTATGATTTATGCGTTAGGCGATATGCGTTATGCGTTATGCGTTATGCTTTATGCGTCATGCGTGATCCGTTATGCGTTAGGCTTTATGCGATTTGCGGTATTCGTTAAGCGTTGTGCATTATGCGTTATGCGTTATGCGTTATGCGTTATATGTTATGCGTTATGCGTGATCCGTTATGCGTTATGCGTTATGCGTTATGCGTTATGCGTTATGCGTTATGCGTTATGCGTTATGCGTTATGCGTTATGCGTTATGCGTTATGCGTTATGCGCTATGCGTTGTGCGCTATAAGTTTGCGTTATGCGTTATGCGTTATGAGTTATGCGTTATGCGTTATGCGTTATGCGTTATGCGTTATATGTTATGCGTTATGCGTTATGCGTTATGCGTTGTGCGTTATACGTTTGCGTTATGCGTTATGCGTTATGCGTTATGGGTTATGCGTTATGCGTTATGCGTTATGCGATATGCGTTATGCGTTATGCGTTATGCGTTATGCGTTATGCGTTATGCGTTATGCGTTATGCATAATGCGTTATACGTTATGTATTATGCGTTATGCATTATGCGTTATGCGATATGCGTCATGCATCAAGCCTTATGCGTTATGCGATATGCGATATGCGTCATGCATCAAGCCTTATGCGTTATGGGTTATGCGTTAACGTTATGCGTTTTGCGTTATGCGTTATGCGTTATACGTTATGCGTTATGCGTTATGCGTTATGCGTTATGCGTTATGCGTTATGCATTATGCGTTATACGGTATGCGTTATGCGTTATACGTTATGCGTTATGCGTTATGCGTTATGGGTTATGCGTTATGCGTTATGCGTTATGCGTTATGCGTTATGCGTTATGCGTTGTGCGTTATACGTTTGCGTTATGCGTTTTGCTTTATGCGTTATGCGTTATGCGTTATGCGTTATGCGTTATGCGTTATGCGTTATGCGTTATGCGTTATGCGTTATGCGTTGTGCGTTATGCGTTATGCGTTATGCGTTATGCGTTATGCGTTATGCGTTATGCGTTGTGCGTTATGCGTTATGCGTTATGCGTTATGCGTTATGCTTTATGCGTAATGCATTATGCGTTATACGGTATGCGTTATGCGTTATGCGTTATACGTTATGCGTTGTGCGTTATGCGTTATGGGTTATGCGTTATGCGTTATGGTTATGCGTTGTGCGTTATGCGTTATGCGTTATGCGTTATGCGTTATGCGTTATGCGTTATGCGTTATGCGTTATACGTTATGCGTTATGAGTTATGCGTTATGCGTTATGCGTTGTGCGTTATACGTTTGCGTTATGCGTTATGCGTTATGCGTTATGCTTTATGCGTTATGCGTTATGCGTTATGCGTTATGCGTTATGCGTTATGCGTTATATGTTATGCGTTATGCGTGATCCGTTATGCGTTATGCGTTATGCGTTATGCGTTATGCGTTATGCGTTATGCGTTATGCGTTATGCGTTATGCGTTATGCGTTATGCGTTATGCGCTATGCGTTGTGCGCTATAAGTTTGCGTTATGCGTTATGCGTTATGAGTTATGCGTTATGCGTTATGCGTTATGCGTTATATGTTATGCGTTATGCGTTATGCGTTATGCGTTGTGCGTTATACGTTTGCGTTATGCGTTATGCGTTATGCGTTATGCGTTATGCGTTATACGGTGTGCGTTATGCGTTATACGTTATGGGTTATGCGTTATGCGATATGCGTTATGCGTTATGCGTTATGCGTTATGCGTTATATGTTATGCGTTATGCGTTATGCGTTATGCGTTGTGCGTTATACGTTTGCGTTATGCGTTATGCGTTATGCGTTATACGGTATGCGATATGCGTTATGCGTTATGCGTTATGCGTTATGCGTTATGCGTTATGCGTTATGCGTTGTGCGTTATGCGTTATGCGTTATGCGTTATGCGTTGTGCTTTATACGTTAAGTATTATGCGTTATGCGATATGCGTTATGCGTTATGCGTTATGCGTTATGCTTTATGCGTTATGCGTTATGAGTTACACGTTATGCGTTATGCTTTATGCGTTATGCGTTATGCGTTATGCGTTATGTGTTATGCGTTATGCGTTATGCGTTATGCGTTATGCGTTATGCGTTATGCGTTATGCGTTATGCGTTCTGCGTTATGTGTTATGCGTTATGCGTTATGCGTTATGCGTTATGCGTTATGCGTTATGCGTTATACGGTATGCGTTATGCGTTATGCGTTATGCGTTATGCGTTATGCGTTATGCGTTATGCGTTGTGCGTTATACGTTTGCGTTATGCGTTATGCGTTATGCTTTATGCGCTATGCGTTATGCGTTATGCGTTATGCGTTATGCGTTATGCGTTATGCGTTATGCGTTATGCGTTATGCGTTATGCGTTATGCGTTATGCGTTATGCGTTATGCGTTATGCTTTATGTGTTATGCGTTATGCGTTATGCGTTATGCGTTATGCGTTATGCGTTATGCGTTACACGTTATGCGTTATGCGTTATGCGTTATGCGTTATGCTTTATGCGTTATGTGTTATGCGTTATGCGTTATGCTTTATGCGTTATGCGTTATGCGTTATGCGTTATGCGTTATGCGTTATGCGTGATCCGTTATGCGTTATGCGTTATGCGTTATGCGTTATGCGTTATGCGTTATGCGTTATGCGTTATGCGTTATGCGTTATGCGTTATGCGTTATGCGCTATGCGTTGTGCGCTATAAGTTTGCGTTATGCGTTATGCGTTATGAGTTATACTTTATGCGTTATGCGTTATGCGTTATGAGTTATGCGTTATGGATTATGCGTTATGGGTTGTTCGTTATGCTTTATGCGTTGGACGTTATACGTTTGCATTATGCGTTATGCGTTATGCGTTATGCTTTATGCGTTATGCGTTATGCGTTATGCGTTATACGGTGTGCGTTATGCGTTATGCGTTATGCGTTATGAGTTATGCGTTATGCGTTATGCGTTATGCGTTATGCTTTATGCGTCATGCGTGATCCGTTATGCGTTAGGCGTTATGCGATTTGCGGTATTCGTTAAGCGTTGTGCATTATGCGTTATGCGTTATGCGTTAAGGGTTATGGGTTATGCGTTATGCTTTATGCATTATGCGTTATGCGTTATGCATAATGCGTTATACGTTATGTATTATGCGTTATGCCTTATGCGTTATGCGATATGCGTCATGCATCAAGCCTTATGCGTTATGCGATATGCGATATGCGCCATGCATCAAGCCTTATGCGTTATGGGTTATGCGTTAACGTTATGCGTTTTGCGTTATGCTTTATGCGTTATGCGTTATGCGTTATGCGTTATGCGTTATGCGTTATGCGTTATACGTTATGCGTTATGAGTAATGCGTTATGCGTTATGCGTTGTGCGTTATACGTTTGCGTTATGCGTTATGCGTTATGCTTTATGCGTTATGCGTTATGAGTTATGCGTTATGCGTTATGCGTTATGCGTTATGCGTTATGCGTTATGCGTTACGCTTTATGCGTTATGCGTTATGCGTTATGCGTTATGCGTTATGCGTTATGCGTTATGCGTTATATGTTATGCGTTATGCGTTATGCGTTATGCGTTGTGCGTTATACGTTTGCGTTATGCGTTATGCGTTATGCGTTATGCGTTATACGGTGTGCGTTATGCGTTATACGTTATGGGTTATGCGTTATGCGATATGCGTTATGCGTTATGCGTTATGCGTTATGCGTTATATGTTATGCGTTATGCGTTATGCGTTATGCGTTGTGCGTTATACGTTTGCGTTATGCGTTATGCGTTATGCGTTATACGGTATGCGATATGCGTTATGCGTTATGCGTTATGCGTTATGCGTTATGCGTTATGCGTTATGCGTTGTGCGTTATACGTTAAGTATTATGCGTTATGCGATATGCGTTATGCGTTATGCGTTATGCGTTATGCATTATGCGTTATGCGTTATGAGTTACACGTTATGCGTTATGCGTTATGCGTTATGCGTTATGCGTTATGCGTTATGTGTTATGCGTTATGCGTTATGCGTTATGCGTTATGCGTTATGCGTTATGCGTTCTGCGTTATGTGTTATGCGTTATGCGTTATGCGTTATGCGTTATGCGTTATGCGTTATACGGTATGCGTTATGCGTTATGCGTTATGCGTTATGCGTTATGCGTAGTGCGTTATACGTTTGCGTTATGCGTTATGCGTTATGCTTTATGCGTTATGCGTTATGCGTTATGCGTTATGCGTTATGCGTTATGCGTTATGCGTTATGCGTTATGCGTTATGCGTTATGCGTTATGCGTTATGCGTTATGCGTTATGCGTTATGCGTTATGCGTTATGCGTTATGCGTTATGCGTTATGCGTTATGCGTTATGCGTTATGCGTTATGCGTTATGCTTTATGTGTTATGCGTTATGCGTTATGCGTTATGCGTTATGCGTTATGCGTTACACGTTATGCGTTATGCGTTATGCGTTATGCTTTATGCGTTATGCGTTATGCGTTATGCGTTATGCTTTATGCGTTATGCGTTATGCGTTATGCGTTATGCGTTATGCGTTATGCGTGATCCGTTATGCGTTATGCGTTATGCGTTATGCGTTATGCGTTATGCGTTATGCGTTATGCGTTATGCGTTATGCGTTATGCGTTATGCGTTATGCGTTATGCGCTATGCGTTGTGCGCTATAAGTTTGCGTTATGCGTTATGCGTTATGAGTTATACTTTATGCGTTATGCGTTATGCGTTATGCGTTATGCGTTATGCGTTATGCGTTATGCGTTATGGATTATGCGTTATGGGTTGTTCGTTATGCTTTATGCGTTGGACGTTATACGTTTGCATTATGCGTTATGCGTTATGCGTTATGCTTTATGCGTTATGCGTTATGCGTTATGCGTTATACGGTGTGCGTTATGCGTTATGCGTTATGCGTTATGAGTTATGCGTTATGCGTTATGCGTTATGCGTTATGCTTTATGCGTTATGCGTTATGCGTTGTGCGTTATGCGTTATGCGTTATGCGTTATGCGTTATGCGTTATGCGTTATGCGTTATGCGTTATGCGTTATGCTTTATGCGTTATGCATTATGCGTTATACGGTATGCGTTATGCGTTATGCGTTATACGTTATGCGTTGTGCGTTATGCGTTATGGGTTATGCGTTATGCGTTATGGTTATGCGTTGTGCGTTATGCGTTATGCATTATGCGTTATGCGTTATGCGTTATGCGTTATGCGTTATGCGTTATGCGTTATACGTTATGCGTTATGAGTTATGCGTTATGCGTTATGCGTTGTGCGTTATACGTTTGCGTTATGCGTTATGCGTTATGCGTTATGCTTTATGCGTTATGCGTTATGCGTTATGCGTTATGCGTTATATGTTATGCGTTATGCGTGATCCGTTATGCGTTATGCGTTATGCGTTATGCGTTATGCGTTATGCGTTATGCGTTATGCGTTAGGCGTTATGCGTTATGCGTTATGCGTTATGCGTTATGCTCTATGCGTTGTGCGCTATAAGTTTGCGTTATGCGTTATGCGTTATGAGTTATGCGTTATGCGTTATGCGTTATGCGTTATGCGTTATATGTTAAGCGTTATGCGTTATGCGTTATGCGTTGTGCGTTATACGTTTGCGTTATGCGTTATGCGTTATGCGTTATGCGTTATACGGTGTGCGTTATGCGTTATACGTTATGGGTTATGCGTTATGCGATATGCGTTATGCGTTATGCGTTATGCGTTATGCGTTATATGTTATGCGTTATGCGTTATGCGTTATGCGTTGTGCGTTATACGTTTGCGTTATGCGTTATGCGTTATGCGTTATACGGTATGCGATATGCGTTATGCGTTATGCGTTATGCGTTATGCGTTATGCGTTATGCGTTGTGCGTTATGCGTTATGCGTTATGCGTTATGCGTTGTGCGTTATACGTTAAGTATTATGCGTTATGCGATATGCGTTATGCGTTATGCGTTATGCGTTATGCTTTATGCGTTATGCGTTATGAGTTACACGTTATGCGTTATGCGTTATGCGTTATGCGTTATGCGTTATGCGTTATGTGTTATGCGTTATGCGTTATGCGTTATGCGTTATGCGTTATGCGTTATGCGTTCTGCGTTATGTGTCATGCGTTATGCGTTATGCGTTATGCGTTATGCGTTATGAGTTATGCGTTATGCGTTATGCGTTATGCGTTATGCTTTATGCGTCATGCGTGATCCGTTATGCGTTAGGCGTTATGCGATTTGCGGTATTCGTTAAGCGTTGTGCATTATGCGTTATGGGTTATGCGTTAAAGGTTATGGCTTATGCGTTATGCGATATGCGATATGCGCCATGCATCAAGCCTTATGCGTTATGGGTTATGCGTTAACGTTATGCGTTTTGCGTTATGCTTTATGCGTTATGCGTTATGCGTTATGCGTTATGCGTTATGCGTTATGCGTTATGCGTTTGCGTTATGGGTTATGATTTATGCGTTATGCGATTTGCGTTATGCGTTATGCGTTATGCGTTATGCGTTATGCTTTATGCGTCATGCGTGATCCTTTATGCGTTAGGCGTTATGCGATTTGCGGTATTCGTTAAGCGTTGTGCATTATGCGTTATGCGTTATGCGTTAAGGGTTATGGGTTATGCGTTATGCTTTATGCGTTATGCGTTATGCGTTATGCATAATGCGTTATACGTTATGTATTATGCGTTATGCCTTATGCGTTATGCGATATGCGTCATGCATCAAGCCTTATGCGTTATGCGATATGCGATATGCGTCATGCATCAAGCCTTATGCGTTATGCGTTAACGTTATGCGTTTTGCGTTATGCGTTATGCGTTATGCGTTATGCGTTATGCGTTATGCGTTATGCGTTATGCGTTATGCGTTATGCGTTATGCGTTATGCGTTATGCGTTATGCGTTATGCGTTATGCGTTATGCGTTATGCGTTATGCGTTATGCGTTATGCGTTATGCGTTATGCGTTATGCGTTATGCGTTATGCGTTATGCTTTATGCGTTATGCATTATGCGTTATTCGTGATCCGTTATGCGTTAGGCGTTATGGGTTTTCCGGTGTTCGTTATGCGTTATGCGTTATACGGTATGCGTTATGCGTTATACGTTATGCGTTATGCGTTATGCGTTATGCGTTATGCATTATGCGTTATACGGTATGCGTTATGCGTTATACGTTATGCGTTATGCGTTATGCGTTATGGGTTATGCGTTATGCGTTATGGTTATGCGTTATGCGTTATGCGTTATGCGTTATGCGTTATGCGTTATGCGTTATGCGTTATGCGTTATACGTTATGCGTTATGCGTTATGCGTTATGCGTTATGCGTTATGCGTTATGCTTTATGTGTTATGCGTTATGCGTTATGCGTTATGCGTTATGCGTTACACGGTATGCGTTATGCGTTATATGTTATGCGTTATGCGTTATGCGTTATGCGTTATATGTTATGCGTTATGCGTTATGCGTTATGCGTTATGCGTTATACGGTATGCGTTATGCGTTATACGTTATGTATTATGCGTTATGCGATATGCGTTATGCGTTATGCGTTATGCGTTATGCGTTATGCGTTATGCGTTATGCGTTATGCGTTATGCGTTATGCTTTATGTGTTATGCGTTATGCGTTATGCGTTATGCGTTATGCGTTATGCGTTATGCGTTATGCGTTATGCGTTATGCGTTATGCGTTATGCGTTATGCGTTATGCTTTATGTGTTATGCGTTATGCGTTATGCGTTATGCGTTACACGGTATGCGTTATGCGTTATATGTTATGCGTTATGCGTTATGCGTTATGCGTTATGCGTTATATGTTATGCGTTATGCGTTATGCGTTATGCGTTATGCGTTATACGGTATGCGTTATGCGTTATACGTTATGTATTATGCGTTATGCGATATGCGTTATGCGTTATGCGTTATGCGTTATGCATTATGCGTTATGCGTTATGAGTTACACGTTATGCGTTATGCGTTATGCGTTATGCGTTATGCGTTATGCGTTATGTGTTATGCGTTATGCGTTATGCGTTATGCGTTATGCGTTATGCGTTATGCGTTATGAGTTATGCGTTATGCGTTATGCGTTATGCGTTTTGCGGGATTCGTTATGCGTTGTGCATTTTGCGTTATGCGTTGTGCGTTATGGGTTATGATTTATGCGTTATGCGATATGCGTTATGCGTTATGCGTTATGCTTTATGCGTCATGCGTGATCCGTTATGCGTTAGGCGTTATGCGATTTGCGGTATTCGTTAAGCGTTGTGCATTATGCGTTATGCGTTATGCGTTAAGGGTTATGGGTTATGCGTTATGCTTTATGCGTTATTCATTTTGCGTTATGCATTATTCGTTATGAGTTATGAGTTAAAAGTTATGCGTAATACGTTATGCCTTATGCGTTATGCGTATGTGTTATGCGATATGCGTTATGCGTTATGCGTTATGCGTTATGCGTTATGCATAATGCGTTATACGTTATGTATTATGCGTTATGCCTTATGCGTTATGCGATATGCGTCATGCATCAAGCCTTATGCGTTATGCGATATGCGATATGCGTCATGCATCAAGCCTTATGCGTTATGGGTTATGCGTTAACGTTATGCGTTTTGCGTTATGCGTTATGCGTTATGCGTTATGCGTTATGCGTTATGCGTTATGCGTTATGCGTTATGCGTTATGCCTTATGCGTTATGCGTTATGCGTTATGCGTTATGCGTTATGCGTTATGCGTTATGCGTTATGCGTTATGCTTTATGCGTTATGCATTATGCGTTATTCGTGATCCGTTATGCGTTAGGCGTTATGGGTTTTCCGGTGTTCGTTATGCGTTATGCGTTATACGGTATGCGTTATGCGTTATACGTTATGCGTTATGCGTTATGCGTTATGCGTTATGCGTTATGCATTATGCGTTATACGGTATGCGTTATGCGTTATACGTTATGCGTTATGCGTTATGCGTTATGGGTTATGCGTTATGCGTTATGGTTATGCGTTATGCGTTATGCGTTATGCGTTATACGTTATGCGTTGTGCGTTATGCGTTATGGGTTATGCGTTATGCGTTATGCGTTATGCGTTATGCGTTATGCGTTATGCGTTATGCGTTGTGCGTTATACGTTTGCGTTATGCGTTATGCGTTATGCTTTATGCGTTATGCGTTATGCGTTATGCGTTATGCGTTATGCGTTATGCGTTATGCGTTATGCGTTATGCGTTATGCGTTATGCGTTATGCGTTATGCGTTATGCGTTATGCGTTATGCGTTATGCGTTATGCGTTATGCGTTATGCGTTATGCGTTATGCGTTATGCGTTATGCGTTATGCGTTATGCGTTATGCGTTATGCGTTATGCGTTATGCGTTATGCGTTATGCGTTATGCTTTATGCGTTATGCATTATGCGTTATTCGTGATCCTTTATGCGTTAGGCGTTATGGGTTTTCCGGTGTTCGTTATGCGTTGTGCATTATGCGTTATGCTTTATGAAGTAAGGATTATGGTTTATGCATTATGAGTTGTGCGCTATACGTTTGCGTTATGCGTTATGCGTTATGCGTTATACGGTATGCGTTATGCGTTATACGTTATGCGTTATGCGTTATGCGTTATGCGTTATGCGTTATGCGTTATGCATTATGCGTTATACGGTATGCGTTATGCGTTATACGTTATGCGTTATGCGTTATGCGTTATGGGTTATGCGTTATGCGTTATGGTTATGCGTTATGCGTTATGCGTTAAGCGTTATGCGTTATGCGTTATGCGTTATACGTTATGCGTTATGCGTTATGCGTTATGCGTTATGCGTTATGCGTTGTGCGTTATACGTTTGCGTTATGCGTTTTGCTTTATGCGTTATGGGTTATGCGTTAACGTTATGCGTTTTGCGTTATGCGTTATGCGTTATGCGTTATGCATTATGCGTTATGCGTTATGCGTTATGCGTTATGCGTTATGCGTTATGCGTTATGCGTTATGCGTTATGCGTTATGCGTTATGCGTTATGCGTTATGCGTTATGCGTTATGCGTTATGCGTTATGCGTTATGCTTTATGCGTTATGCATTATGCGTTATTCGTATTTCCGTTATGCGTTAGGCGTTATGGGTTTTCCGGTGTTCGTTATGCGTTGTGCATTATGCGTTATGAAGTAAAGGTTATGGTTTATGCATTATGCGTTGTGCGCTATACGTTTGCGTTATGCGTTATGCGTTATGCGTTATACGGTATGCGTTATGCGTTATGCGTTATGCGTTATTCGTTATGAGCAATGAGTTATAAGTTATGCGTTATGCGTTATGCTTTATGCATTATGCGTTATGCGTTATGCGTTATTCGTTATGCGATATGCTTTATGCGTTATGCGTTATGCATTATGCGTTATGCGTTATGCGTTATGCTTTATGCGTTATGCGTTTCTCCTTATGAGTTATGAGTTATGCGTTATGCGTGCTCCGTTATGCGTTAAGCGTTATGCGTTATGCGTTATGCGTTATGCGTTATGCGTTATGCGTTATGCGTTATGCGTTATGCCTTATGCGTTATGCGTTATGCGTTATGCGTTATGCGTTATGCGTTATTCTTTATGCGTTATGAGTTATACGTTATGCGTTATGCGTTATGCGTTATGCGTTATGCGTTATGCGTTATGCGTTATGCGTTATGGGTTATGCGTTATGCGTTATGCGTTATGCGTTATGCGTTATGCGTTATGCGTTATGCGTTATGCGTTATGCGTTATGCGTTATGCGTTATGCGTTATGCGTTATGCGTTATGCGTTATGCGTTATGCGTTATGCGTTATGCGTTATGCGTTAGGCGTTATGCGTTACGCGTTACGCGTTATGCGTTATGCGTTATGCGTTATGCGTTATGCGTTATGCGTTATGCGTTATGCTTTATGCGTTATGCATTATGCGTTATTCGTGATCCGTTATGCGTTAGGCGTTATGGGTTTTCCGGTGTTCGTTATGCGTTGTGCATTATGCGTTATGCGTTATGCGTTATGCGTTATGCGTTATGCGTTATGCGTTATGCGTTATGCGTTATGCGTTATGCGTTATGCGTTATGCGTTATGCGTTATGCGTTATGCGTTATGCGTTATGCGTTAGGCGTTATGCGTTACGCGTTACGCGTTATGTGTTATGCGTTATGCGTTATGCGTTATGCGTTATGCGTTATGCGTTATGCGTTATGCGTTATGCTTTATGCGTTATGCATTATGCGTTATTCGTGATCCGTTATGCGTTAGGCGTTATGGGTTTTCCGGTGTTCGTTATGCGTTGTGCATTATGCGTTATGCGTTATGCGTTATACGTTATGCGTTATGCGTTGTGCGTTATACGTTTGCGTTATGCGTTATGCGTTATGCGTTATACGGTATGCGTTATGCGTTATGCGTTATGCGTTATTCGTTATGAGCAATGAGTTATAAGTTATGCGTTATGCGTAATGCTTTATGCATTATGCGTTATGCGTTATGCGTTATTCGTTATGCGTTATGCTTTATGCGTTATGCGTTATGCATTATGCGTTATGCGTTATGCGTTATGCTTTATGCGTTATGCGTTTCTCCTTATGCGTTATGCGTTATGCGTTATGCTTTATGCGTTATGAGTTATACGTTATGCGTTATGCGTTATGCTTTATGCGTTATGCATTATGCGTTATTCGTGATCCGTTATGCGTTAGGCGTTATGGGTTTTCCGGTGTTCGTTATGCGTTGTGCATTATGCGTTATGCGTTATGCGTTATGCGTTATGCGTTATGCGTTATGCGTTATGCGTTATGCGTTATGCGTTATGCGTTATGCGTTATGCGTTATGCGTTATGCGTTATACGGTATGCGTTATGCGTTATGCGTTATGCGTTATTCGTTATGAGCAATGAGTTATAAGTTATGCGTTATGCGTTATGCTTTATGCATTATGCGTTATGCGTTATGCGTTATGCTTTATGCGTTATGCATTATGCGTTATTCGTGATCCGTTATGCGTTAGGCGTTATGGGTTTTCCGGTGTTCGTTATGCGTTGTGCATTATGCGTTATGCGTTATGCGTTATGCGTTATGCGTTATGCGTTATGCGTTATGCGTTATGCGTTATGCGTTATGCGTTATACGGTATGCGTTATGCGTTATGCGTTATGCGTTATTCGTTATGAGCAATGAGTTATAAGTTATGCGTTATGCGTTATGCTTTATGCATTATGCGTTATGCGTTATGCGTTATTCGTTATGCGTTATGCTTTATGCGTTATGCGTTATGCATTATGCGTTATGCGTTATGCGTTATGCTTTATGCGTTATGCGTTTCTCCTTATGCGTTATGCGTTATGCGTTATGCTTTATGCGTTATGAGTTATACGTTATGCGTTATGCGTTATGCGTTATGCGTTATGCGTTATGCGTTATGCGTTATGCGTTATGCGTTATGCGTTATGCGTTATGCGTTATGCGTTATGCGTTATGCGTTAGGCGTTATGCGTTACGCGTTACGCGTTATGCGTTATGCGTTATGCGCTATGCGTTATGCGTTATGCGTTATGCGTTATGCTTTATGCGTTATGCATTATGCGTTATTCGTGATCCGTTATGCGTTAGGCGTTATGGGTTTTCCGGTGTTCGTTATGCGTTGTGCATTATGCGTTATGCGTTATGCTTTATACGTTATGCGTTATGCGTTGTGCGTTATACGTTTGCGTTATGCGTTATACGTTATGCGTTATGCGTTGTGCGTTATACGTTTGCGTTATGCGTTATGCGTTATGCGTTATACGGTATGCGTTATGCGTTATACGTTATGCGTTATGCGTTATGCGTTATGCGTTATGCGTTATGCATTATGCGTTATACGGTATGCGTTATGCGTTATACGTTATGCGTTATGCGTTATGCGTTATGGGTTATGCGTTATGCGTTATGGTTATGCGTTATGCGTTATGCGTTAAGCGTTATGCGTTATGCGTTATGCGTTATACGTTATGCGTTATGCGTTATGCGTTATGCGTTATGCGTTATGCGTTGTGCGTTATACGTTTGCGTTATGCGTTTTGCTTTATGCGTTATGGGTTATGCGTTAACGTTATGCGTTTTGCGTTATGCGTTATGCGTTATGCGTTATGCGTTATGCGTTATGCGTTATGCGTTATGCGTTATGCGTTATGCGTTATGCGTTATGCGTTATGCGTTATGCGTTATGCGTTATGCGTTATGCGTTATGCGTTATGCGTTATGCGTTATGCGTTATGCGTTATGCGTTATGCGTTATGCGTTATGCGTTATGCGTTATGCGTTATGCGTTATGCGTTATGCGTTATGCGTTATGCGTTATGCTTTATGCGTTATGCATTATGCGTTATTCGTGATCCGTTATGCGTTAGACGTTATGGGTTTTCCGGTGTTCGTTATGCGTTGTGCATTATGCGTTATGCGTTATGAAGTAAAGGTTATGGTTTATGCATTATGCGTTGTGCGCTATACGTTTGCGTTATGCGTTATGCGTTATTCGTTATGCGTTATGCTTTATGCGTTATACGTTATGCGTTATGCGTTATGCGTTATGCGTTATGCGTTATGCGTTATGCGTTATGCGTTATGGGTTATGCGTTATGCGTTATGCGTTATGCGTTATGCGTTATGCCTTATGCGTTATGCGTTATGCGTTACGCGTTATGCGTTATGCGTTATGCGTTATGCGTTATGCGTTATGCTTTATGCGTTATGCGTTTCTCCTTATGAGTTATGAGTTATGCGTTATGCGTGCTCCGTTATGCGTTAAGCGTTATGCGTTATGCGTTATGCGTTATGCGTTATGCGTTATGCGTTATGCGTTATGCCTTATGCGTTATGCGTTATGCGTTATGCGTTATGCGTTATGCGTTATGCGTTATGCGTTATGCGTTATGCGATATGCGTTATGCGTTGTGCGTTATACGTTTGCGTTATGCGTTATGCGTTATGCTTTATGCGTTATGCGATATGCGTTATGCGTTATGCGTTACGCGTTATGCGTTATGCGTTATGCGTTATGCGTTATGCGTTATGCGTTATGCGTTATGCGTTATGCATTATGCGTTATACGGTATGCGTTATGCGTTATACGTTATGCGTTATGCGTTATGCGTTATGGGTTATGCGTTATGCGTTATGGTTATGCGTTATGCGTTATGCGTTAAGCGTTATGCGTTATGCGTTATGCGTTATACGTTATGCGTTATGCGTTATGCGTTATGCGTTATGCGTTATGCGTTATGCGTTATGCGTTATGGGTTATGCGTTATGCGTTATGCGTTATGCGTTATGCGTTATGCCTTATGCGTTATGCGTTATGCGTTACGCGTTATGCGTTATGCGTTATGCGTTATGCGTTATGCGTTATGCGTTACGCATTATGCGTTATACGGTATGCGTTATGCGTTATACGTTATGCGTTATGCGTTATGCGTTATGCGTTATGGGTTATGCGTTATGCGTTATGGTTATGCGTTATGCGTTATGCGTTAAGCGTTATGCGTTATGCGTTATGCGTTATACGTTATGCGTTATGCGTTATGCGTTATGCGTTATGCGTTATGCGTTATGCGTTATGCGTTATGGGTTATGCGTTATGCGTTATGCGTTATGCGTTATGCGTTATGCGTTATGCGTTATGCGTTATGCGTTATGCGTTATGCGTTATGGGTTATGCGTTATGCGTTATGCGTTATGCGTTATGCGTTATGCCTTATGCGTTATGCGTTATGCGTTACGCGTTATGCGTTATGCGTTATGCGTTATGCGTTATGCGTTATGCGTTATGCGTTATGCGTTATGCGTTATGCGTTATGCGTTATGCGTTATGCTTTATGCGTTATGCATTATGCGTTATTCGTGATCCTTTATGCGTTAGGCGTTATGGGTTTTCCGGTGTTCGTTATGCGTTGTGCATTATGCGTTATGCTTTATGAAGTAAGGATTATGGTTTATGCATTATGAGTTGTGCGTTATACGTTATGAGTTATGCGTTATGCGTTATGCGTTATGCGTTATGCATTATGCGTTATACGGTATGCGTTATGCGTTATGGGTTATGCGTTATGCGTTATGGTTATGCGTTATGCGTTATGCGTTAAGCGTTATGCGTTATGCGTTATGCGTTATACGTTATGCGTTATGCGTTATGCGTTATGCGTTATGCGTTATGCGTTATGCGTTATGCGTTATGCGTTATGCGTTATGGGTTATGCGTTATGCGTTATGCGTTATGCGTTATGCGTTATGCTTTATGCGTTATGCATTATGCGTTATTCGTGATCCGTTATGCGTTAGGCGTTATGGGTTTTCCGGTGTTCGTTATGCGTTGTGCATTATGCGTTATGCGTTATGAAGTAAAGGTTATGGTTTATGCATTATGCGTTGTGCGCTATACGTTTGCGTTATGCGTTATGCGTTATGCGTTATACGGTATGCGTTATGCGTTATGCGTTATGCGTTATTCGTTATGAGCAATGAGTTATAAGTTATGCGTTGTTCGTTATGCTTTATGCGTTGGACGTTATACGTTTGCATTATGCGTTATGCGTTATGCGTTATGCTTTATGCGTTATGCGTTATGCGTTATGCGTTATACGGTGTGCGTTATGCGTTATGCGTTATGCGTTATGAGTTATGCGTTATGCGTTATGCGTTATGCGTTATGCGTTTTGCGGTATTCGTTATCCGTTGTGCATTATGCGTTATGCGTTGTGCGTTATGGGTTATGATTTATGCGTTATGCGATTTGCGTTATGCGTTATGCGTTATGCGTTATGCGTTATGCTTTATGCGTCATGCGTGATCCTTTATGCGTTAGGCGTTATGCGATTTGCGGTATTCGTTAAGCGTTGTGCATTATGCGTTATGCGTTATGCGTTAAGGGTTATGGGTTATGCGTTATGCTTTATGCGTTATGCGTTATGCGTTATGCATAATGCGTTATACGTTATGTATTATGCGTTATGCCTTATGCGTTATGCGATATGCGTCATGCATCAAGCCATATGCGTTATGCGATATGCGATATGCGTCATGCATCAAGCCTTATACGTTATGGGTTAGGCGTTAACGTTATGCGTTTTGCGTTATGCGTTATGCGTTATGCGTTATACGTTATGCGTTATGCGTTATACGTTATGCGTTATGCGTTATGCGTTATGCGTTATGCGTTATGCGTTATGCGTTATGCGTTATGCGTTATGCGTTATGCCTTATGCGTTATGCGTTATGCGTTATGCGTTATGCGTTATGCGTTATGCGTTATGCGTTATGCGTTATGCGTTATGCGTTATGCGTTATGCATTATGCGTTATGCGTTATGCGTTATGCTTTATGCGTTATGCGTTACTCCATATGAGTTATGAGTTATGCGTTATGCGTGATCCGTTATGCGTTAAGCGTTATGCGTTATGCGTTATGCGTTATGCGTTATGCCTTATGCGTTATGCGTTATGCATTATGCGATATGCGTTATGCGTTATGCGTTATGCGTTATGCGTTATGCGTTATGCGTTATGCGTTATGCGTTATGCCTTATGCGTTATGCGTTATGCATTATGCGATATGCGTTATGCGTTATGCGTTATGCGTTATGCGTTATGCGTTATGCGTTATGCGTTATGCGTTATTCGTTATGAGTAATGAGTTATAAGTTATGCGTTATGCGTTATGCGTTATGCTTTATGCATTATGGGTTATGCGTTATGCGTTATGCGTTATGCGTTATGCCTTATGCGTTATGCGTTATGCATTATGCGATATGCGTTATGCGTTATGCGTTATGCGTTATGCGTTATGCGTTATGCGTTATGCGTTATGCGTTATGCGTTATTCGTTATGAGTAATGAGTTATAAGTTATGCGTTATGCGTTATGCGTTATGCTTTATGCATTATGGGTTATGCGTTATGCGTTATGCGTTATGCTTTATGCGTTATGCGTTACTCCTTATGAGTTATGAGTTATGCGTTATGCGTGATCCGTTATGCGTTAAGCGTTATGCGTTATGCGTTATGCGTTATGCGTTATGCGTTATGCGTTATGCGTTATGCGTTATGCGTTATGCGTTATGCGTTATGCGTTATGCGTTATATGTTATGCGTTATGCGTTATGCGTTGTGCGTTATACGTTTGCGTTATGCGTTATGCGTTGTGCGTTATACGTTTGCGTTATGCGTTATGCGTTATGCGTTATACGGTATGCGTTATGCGTTATGCGTTATGCGTTATGCGTTATGGGTTATGCGTTATGCGTTATGGTTATGCGTTATGCGTTATGCGTTATGCGTTATGCGTTATGCGTTATGCGTTATGCGTTATGCGTTATGCGTTATGGGTTATGCGTTATGCGTTATGCGTTATGCGTTATGCGTTATGCTTTATGCGTTATGAATTATGCGTTATTCGTGATCCGTTATGCGTTAGGCGTTATGGGTTTTCCGGTGTTCGTTATGCGTTGTGCATTATGCGTTATGCGTTATGAAGTAAAGGTTATGGTTTATGCATTATGCGTTGTGCGCTATACGTTTGCGTTATGCGTTATGCGTTATGCGTTATACGGTATGCGTTATGCGTTATGCGTTATGCGTTATTCGTTATGAGCAATGAGTTATAAGTTATGCGTTGTTCGTTATGCTTTATGCGTTGGACGTTATACGTTTGCATTATGCGTTATGCGTTATGCGTTATGCTTTATGCGTTATGCGTTATGCGTTATGCGTTATACGGTGTGCGTTATGCGTTATGCGTTATGCGTTATGAGTTATGCGTTATGCGTTATGCGTTATGCGTTATGCGTTTTGCGGTATTCGTTATCCGTTGTGCATTATGCGTTATGCGTTGTGCGTTATGGGTTATGATTTATGCGTTATGCGATTTGCGTTATGCGTTATGCGTTATGCGTTATGCGTTATGCTTTATGCGTCATGCGTGATCCGTTATGCGTTAGGCGTTATGCGATTTGCGGTATTCGTTAAGCGTTGTGCATTATGCGTTATGCGTTATGCGTTAAGGGTTATGGGTTATGCGTTATGCTTTATGCGTTATGCGTTATGCGTTATGCATAATGCGTTATACGTTATGTATTATGCGTTATGCCTTATGCGTTATGCGATATGCGTCATGCATCAAGCCTTATGCGTTATGCGATATGCGATATGCGTCATGCATCAAGCCTTATGCGTTATGGGTTATGCGTTAACGTTATGCGTTTTGCGTTATGCGTTATGCGTTATGCGTTATACGTTATGCGTTATGCGTTATACGTTATGCGTTATGCGTTATGCGTTATGCGTTATGCGTTATGCGTTATGCGTTATGCGTTATGCGTTATGCGTTATGCGTTATGCGTTATGCGTTATGCGTTATGCGTTATGCGTTATGCGTTATGCGTTATGCGTTATGCGTTATGCGTTATGCGTTATGCGTTATGCATTATGCGTTATGCGTTATGCGTTATGCTTTATGCGTTATGCGTTACTCCATATGAGTTATGAGTTATGCGTTATGCGTGATCCGTTATGCGTTAAGCGTTATGCGTTATGCGTTATGCGTTATGCGTTATGCCTTATGCGTTATGCGTTATGCATTATGCGATATGCGTTATGCGTTATGCGTTATGCGTTATGCGTTATGCGTTATGCGTTATGCGTTATGCGTTATGCCTTATGCGTTATGCGTTATGCATTATGCGATATGCGTTATGCGTTATGCGTTATGCGTTATGCGTTATGCGTTATGCGTTATGCGTTATGCGTTATGCGTTATTCGTTATGAGTAATGAGTTATAAGTTATGCGTTATGCGTTATGCGTTATGCTTTATGCATTATGGGTTATGCGTTATGCGTTATGCGTTATGCGTTATGCGTTATGCGTTATGCCTTATGCGTTATGCGTTATGCATTATGCGATATGCGTTATGCGTTATGCGTTATGCGTTATGCGTTATGCGTTATGCGTTATGCGTTATGCGTTATTCGTTATGAGTAATGAGTTATAAGTTATGCGTTATGCGTTATGCGTTATGCTTTATGCATTATGGGTTATGCGTTATGCGTTATGCGTTATGCTTTATGCGTTATGCGTTACTCCTTATGAGTTATGAGTTATGCGTTATGCGTGATCCGTTATGCGTTAAGCGTTATGCGTTATGCGTTATGCGTTATGCGTTATGCGTTGTGCGCTATGCGTTATGCGTTATGCGTTATGCGTTATGCGTTATGCGTTATGCGTTATATGTTATGCGTTATGCGTTATGCGTTGTGCGTTATACGTTTGCGTTATGCGTTATGCGTTGTGCGTTATACGTTTGCGTTATGCGTTATGCGTTATGCGTTATACGGTATGCGTTATGCGTTATGCGTTATGCGTTATGCGTTATGCGTTATGCGTTATGCGTTATGCGTTATGCGTTATGCATTATGCGTTATTCGTGATCCGTTATGCGTTAGGCGTTATGGGTTTTCCGGTGTTCGTTATGCGTTGTGCATTATGCGTTATGCGCTATGTAGTAAGGGTTATGGTTTATGCATTATGCGTTGTGCGCTATACGTTTGCGTTATGCGTTATGCGTTATGCGTTATACGGTATGCGTTATGCGTTATGCGTTATGCGTTATTCGTTATGAGTAATGAGTTATAAGTTATGCGTTATGCGTTATGCGTTATGCTTTATGCGTTATGCACTATGCGTTATTCGTGATCCGTTATGCGTTAGGCGTTATGGGTTATCCGGTGTTCGTTATGTGTTGTGCATTATGCGTTATGCGTTATGAAGTAAGGGTTATCGTTTATGCATTATGCGTTGTGCGCTATACGTTTGCGTTATGCGTTATGCGTTATGCGTTATGCTTTATGCGTTATGTGTTATGCGTTATGCGTTATGCGTTATGCGTTATGCGTTATGCGTTATGCGTTATGTGTTATGCGTTATGCGTTATGCGTTATGCGTTATGCGTTATGCGTTATGCGTTATGCGTTATGCGTTATGCGTTATGCGTTATGCTTTATGCGTTATGCGTTATGAGTTATACGTTATGCGTTATGCGTTATGCGTTATGCGTTATGCGTTATGCTTTATGCGTTATGCGTTATGCGTTATGCGTTATGCGTTATGCGTTATGCGTTATGCGTTATGCGTTATGCGTTATGCGTTATGCGTTATGCATTATGCTTTATCCGTTATGCGTTATGCGTTATGCGTTATGCGTTATGCGTTATGCGTTATGCGTTATGCGTTATGCGTTATGCGTTATGCGTTATGCGTTATGCTTTATGCGTTATGCATTATGCGTTATTCGTGATCCGTTATGCGTTAGGCGTTATGGGTTTTCCGGTGTTCGTTATGCGTTGTGCATTATGCGTTATGCGTTATGAAGTAAGGGTTATGGGTTATGCATTATGCGTTGTGCGCTTTACGTTTGCGTTATGCGTTATGCGTTATGCGTTATGCGTTATACGGTATGCGTTATGCGTTATGCGTTATGCGTTATTCGTTATGAGTAATGAGTTATAAGTTATGCGTTATGCGTTATGCTTTATGCATTATGCGTTATGCGTTATGCGTTATTCGTTATGCGTTATGCTTTATGCGTTATGCGTTATGCGTTATGCGTTATGCTTTATGCGTTATGCGTTACTCCTTATGAGTTATGAGTTATACGTTATGCGTGATCCGTTATGCGTTAAGCGTTATGCGTTATGCGTTATGCGTTATGCGTTATGCCTTATGCGTTATGCGTTATGCATTATGCGATATGCGTTATGCGTTATGCGTTATGCGTTATGCGTTATGCGTTATGCGTTATGCGTTATTCGTTATGAGTAATGAGTTATAAGTTATGCGTTATGCGTTATGCGTTATGCTTTATGCATTATGGGTTATGCGTTATGCGTTATGCGTTATGCTTTATGCGTTATGCGTTACTCCTTATGAGTTATGAGTTATGCGTTATGCGTGATCCGTTATGCGTTAAGCGTTATGCGTTATGCGTTATGCGTTATGCGTTATGCGTTATGCGTTATGCGTTATGCGTTATGCGTTATGCGTTATGCGTTATGCGTTATATGTTATGCGTTATGCGTTATGCGTTATGCGTTGTGCGTTATACGTTTGCGTTATGCGTTATGCGTTGTGCGTTATACGTTTGCGTTATGCGTTATGCGTTATGCGTTATACGGTATGCGTTATGCGTTATGCGTTATGCGTTATGCGTTATGCGTTATGCGTTATGCGTTATGCGTTATGCGTTATGCGTTATGCGTTATGCGTTATGCGTTATGCGTTATGCGTTATGCGTTATGCGTTATGCGTTATGCGTTATTTGTTATGCGTTGTGCGTTATGCGTTATGCGTTGTGCGTTATACGTTTGCGTTATGCGTTATGCGTTGTGCGTTATACGTTTGCGTTATGCGTTATGCGTTATGCGTTATACGGTATGCGTTATGCGTTATGCGTTATGCGTTATGCGTTATGCGTTATGCGTTATGCGTTATGCGTTATGCGTTATGCGTTATGCGTTATGCGTTATGCGTTATGCGTTATGCATTATGCGTTATTCGTGATCCGTTATGCGTTAGGCGTTATGGGTTTTCCGGTGTTCGTTATGCGTTGTGCATTATGCGTTATGCGCTATGTAGTAAGGGTTATGGTTTATGCATTATGCGTTGTGCGCTATACGTTTGCGTTATGCGTTATGCGTTATGCGTTATGCGTTATGCGTTATGTGTTATGCGTTATGCGTTATGCGTTATGCGTTATGCGTTATGCGTTATGCGTTATGTGTTATGCGTTATGCGTTATGCGTTATGCGTTATGCGTTATGCGTTATGCGTTATGCGTTATGCGTTATGCGTTATGCGTTATGCTTTTTGCGTTATGCGTTATGCGTTATGAGTTATACGTTATGCGTTATGCGTTATGCGTTATGCGTTATGCTTTATGCGTTATGCGTTATGCGTTATGCGTTATGCGTTATGCGTTATGCGTTATGCGTTATGCGTTATGCGTTATGCATTATGCTTTATCCGTTATGCGTTATGCGTTATGCGTTATGCGTTATGCGTTATGCGTTATGCGTTATGCGTTACGCGTTATGCGTTATGCTTTATGCTTTATGCGTTATGCGTTATGAGTTATACGTTATGCGTTATGCGTTATGCGTTATGCGTTATGCGTTATGCGTTATGCGTTATGCGTTATGCGTTATGCGTTATGCGTTATGCGTTATGCGTTATGCGTTATGCGTTATGCGTTATGCGTTATGCGTTATGCGTTATGCGTTATGCGTTATGCATTATGCTTTATCCGTTATGCGTTATGCGTTATGCTTTATGCGTTATGCGTTATGCGTTTTGCGTTTTGCGTTATGCGTTATGCGTTATTCGTTATGAGTAATGAGTTATAAGTTATGCGTTATGCGTAATGCGTTATGCGTTATGCGTTATGCGTTATGCTTTATGCGTTATGCGTTATGCGTTATGCGTTATGCGTTATGCTTTATGCGTTATGCATTATGCGTTATTCGTGATCCGTTATGCGTTAGGCGTTATGGGTTTTCCGGTGTTCGTTATGCGTTGTGCATTATGCGTTATGCGCTATGTAGTAAGGGTTATGGTTTATGCATTATGCGTTGTGCGCTATACGTTTGCGTTATGCGTTATGCGTTGTGCGTTATACGTTTGCGTTATGCGTTATGCGTTGTGCTTTATACGTTTGCGTTATGCGTTATGCGTTATGCGTTATACGGTATGCGTTATGCATTATGCGTTATGCGTTATGCGTTATGCGTTATGCGTTATGCGTTATGCGTTATGCGTTATGCGTTATGCGTTATGCGTTATGCGTTATGCGTTATGCGTTATGCGTTATGCGTTATGCGTTATGCGTTATGCGTTATGCGTTATTTGTTATGCGTTGTGCGTTATGCGTTATGCGTTGTGCGTTATACGTTTGCGTTATGCGTTATGCGTTGTGCGTTATACGTTTGCGTTATGCGTTATGCGTTATGCGTTATACGGTATGCGTTATGCGTTATGCGTTATGCGTTATGCGTTATGCGTTATGCGTTATGCGTTATGCGTTATGCGTTATGCGTTATGCGTTATGCATTATGCGTTATTCGTGATCCGTTATGCGTTAGGCGTTATGGGTTTTCCGGTGTTCGTTATGCGTTGTGCATTATGCGTTATGCGCTATGTAGTAAGGGTTATGGTTTATGCATTATGCGTTGTGCGCTATACGTTTGCGTTATGCGTTATGCGTTATGCGTTATACGGTATGCGTTATGCGTTATGCGTTATGCGTTATTCGTTATGAGTAATGAGTTATAAGTTATGCGTTATGCGTAATGCGTTATGCGTTATGCGTTATGCATTATGCTTTATCCGTTATGCGTTATGCGTTATGCTTTATGCGTTATGCGTTATGCGTTATGCGTTATGCGTTATGCGTTATTCGTTATGAGTAATGAGTTATAAGTTATGCGTTATGCGTAATGCGTTATGCGTTATGCGTTATGCGTTATGCTTTATGCGTTATGCGTTATGCGTTATGCGTTATGCGTTATGCTTTATGCGTTATGCATTATGCGTTATTCGTGATCCGTTATGCGTTAGGCGTTATGGGTTTTCCGGTGTTCGTTATGCGTTGTGCATTATGCGTTATGCGCTATGTAGTAAGGGTTATGGTTTATGCATTATGCGTTGTGCGCTATACGTTTGCGTTATGCGTTATGCGTTATGCGTTATACGGTATGCGTTATGCGTTATGCGTTATGCGTTATTCGTTATGAGTAATGAGTTATAAGTTATGCGTTATGCGTTATGCGTTATGCTTCATGCGTTATGCATTATGCGTTATTCGTGATCCGTTATGCGTTATGCGTTATGCTTTATGCGTTATGCGTTGTGCGTTATGCTTTATGCGTTATTCGTTATGCGTTATGCGTTATGCGTTATGCGTTATGCATTATGCGTTAGGCGTTATGCGTTATGCGTTATGCGTTATGCTTTATGCGTTATGCGTTACGCCTTATGAGTTATGAGTTATAAGTTATGCTTTATGCGTTATGCGTTATGCGTTATGCGTTATGCGTTATGCGTTATGCGTTATGCGTTATGCGTTATGCGTTATGCGTTATGCGTTATGCGTTATGCTTTATGCGTTATGCGTTACTCCTTATGAGTTATGAGTTATAAGTTATGCGTTATGCTTTATGCGTTATGCGTTATGCGTTATGCGTTATGCGTTATGCGTTATTCGTTATGAGTAATGAGTTATAAGTTATGCGTTATGCGTAATGCGTTATGCGTTATGCGTTATGCGTTATGCTTTATGCGTTATGCGTTATGCGTTATGCGTTATGCGTTATGCTTTATGCGTTATGCATTATGCGTTATTCGTGATCCGTTATGCGTTAGGCGTTATGGGTTTTCCGGTGTTCGTTATGCGTTGTGCATTATGCGTTATGCGCTATGTAGTAAGGGTTATGGTTTATGCATTATGCGTTGTGCGCTATACGTTTGCGTTATGCGTTATGCGTTATGCGTTATACGGTATGCGTTATGCGTTATGCGTTATGCGTTATTCGTTATGAGTAATGAGTTATAAGTTATGCGTTATGCGTTATGCGTTATGCTTCATGCGTTATGCATTATGCGTTATTCGTGATCCGTTATGCGTTATGCGTTATGCTTTATGCGTTATGCGTTGTGCGTTATGCTTTATGCGTTATTCGTTATGCGTTATGCGTTATGCGTTATGCGTTATGCATTATGCGTTAGGCGTTATGCGTTATGCGTTATGCGTTATGCTTTATGCGTTATGCGTTACGCCTTATGAGTTATGAGTTATAAGTTATGCTTTATGCGTTATGCGTTATGCGTTATGCGTTATGCGTTATGCGTTATGCGTTATGCGTTATGCGTTATGCGTTATGCGTTATGCGTTATGCGTTATGCGTTATGCGTTATGCTTTATGCGTTATGCGTTATGCGTGATCCATTATGCGTTATGCGTTATGCGTTAGGCGTTATGCGTTATGCGTTATGCGTTATGCGTTATGCGTTATGCGTTATGCGTTATGCGTTATGCGTTATGCGTTATGCGTTACTCCTTATGAGTTATGAGTTATAAGTTATGCGTAATGCGTTATGCTTTATGCGTTATGCGTTATACGTTATGCGTTATGCGTTATGCGTTATGCGTTGTGCGTTCTGCGTTATGCGTTATGCTTTATGCGTTATGCGTTATGCGTTATGCGTTATGCCTTATGCGTTATGCGTTATTCGTTATGAGTAATGAGTTATAAGTTATGCGTTATGCGTTATGCTTTATGCGTTATGCGTTATGCGTTATGCGTTATGCGTTATGCGTTATGCGTTATGCGTTATGCGTTATGCGTTATGCGTTATGCGTTATGCGTTATGCGTGATCCGACATGCGTTATGCATTTTGCGTTATGCGTTATTCGATATGAGTAATGAGTTATAAGTTATGCGTAATGCGTTATGCCTTATGCGTTATGCATTATGCTTTATCCGTTATGCGTTATGCGTTATGCTTTATGCGTTATGCGTTATGCGTTATGCGTTATGCGTTATGCGTTATGCGTTATGCGTTATGCTTTATGCGTTATGCGTTACTCCTTATGAGTTATGAGTTATAAGTTATGCGTAATTCGTTATGCGTTATGCGTTATGCTTTATGCGTTATGCGTTATGCGTTATGCGTTATGCGTTATGCGTTATGCGTGATCCATTATGCGTTATGCGTTATGCGTTAGGCGTTATGCGTTATGCGTTATGCGTTATGCGTTATGCGTTATGCGTTATGCGTTATGCGTTATGCGTTATGCGTTATGCGTTATGCGTTATGCTTTATGCGTTATGCGTTACTCCTTATGAGTTATGAGTTATAAGTTATGCGTAATGCGTTATGCTTTATGCGTTATGCGTTATACGTTATGCGTTATGCGTTATGCGTTATGCGTTGTGCGTTCTGCGTTATGCGTTATGCTTTATGCGTTATGCGTTATGCGTTATGCCTTATGCGTTATGCGTTATTCGTTATGAGTAATGAGTTATAAGTTATGCGTTATGCGTTATGCTTTATGCGTTATGCGTTATGCGTTATGCGTTATGCGTTATGCGTTATGCGTTATGCGTTATGCGTTATGCTTTATGCGTTATGCGTTATGCGTTATGCGTGATCCGACATGCGTTATGCATTTTGCGTTATGCGTTATTCGATATGAGTAATGAGTTATAAGTTATGCGTAATGCGTTATGCCTTATGCGTTATGCATTATGCTTTATCCGTTATGCGTTATGCGTTATGCTTTATGCGTTATGCGTTATGCGTTATGAGTAATGAGTTATAAGTTATGCGTTATTCGTTATGAGTAATGAGTTATAAGTTATGCGTTATGCGTGATCCGTTATGCGTTAGGCGTTATGGGTTTTCCGGTGTTCGTTATGCGTTGTGCATTATGCGTTATGCGTTATGAAGTATGGGTCATGGTTTATGCATTATGCGTTGTGCGCTATACGTTTGCGTTATGCGTTATGCGTTATGCGTTATACGGTATGCGTTATGCGTTATACGGTATGCGTTATGCGTTATACGTTATGCGTTATGCGTTATGCGTTATGCATTATGCGTTATACGGTATGCGTTATGCGTTATACGTTATGCGTTATGCGTTTTGCGTTATGGGTTATGCGTTATGCGTTATGGTTATGCGTTATGCGTTATGCGTTATGCGTTATGCGTTATGCGTTATGCGTTATACGTTATGCGTTATGCGTTATGCGTTATGCGTTATGCGTTGTGCGTTATACGTTTGCGTTATGCGTTATGCGTTATGCTTTATGCGTTATGCGTTATGCGTTATGCGTTATGCGTTATGCGTTATGCGTTACGCGTTATGCGTTATGCGTTATGCGTTATGCGTTATGCGTTATGCGTTATGCGTTATGCGTTATGCGTTATGCGTTATGCGTTATGCGTTATGCGTTATGATTTATGCGTTATGCGTTACGCTTTATGCGTTATGCATTATGCGTTATTCGTTATGCGATATGCGTTATGCGTTATGCGTTATTCGTTATGAGTAATGAGTTATAAGTTATGCGTTATGCGTTATGCGTTATGCGTTATGCGTTATGCGTTATGCGTTATATGTTATGCGTTATGCGTTATGCGTTATGCGTTATGCGTTGTGCGTTATACGTTTGCGTTATGCGTTATGCGTTATGCGTTATACGGTATGCGTTATGCGTTATGCGTTATGCGTTATGCGATATGCGTTATGCGTTATGCGTTATGCGTTATGCGTTATGCGTTATGCGTTATGCTTTATGTGTTATGCGTTATGCGTTATGCGTTATGCGTTATGCGTTACAAGTTATGCGTTATGCGTTATGCGTTATGCTTTATGCGTTATGCGTTATGCGTTATGCGTTATGCGTTATGCTTCATGCGTTATGCGTTATGCGTTATGCGTTATGCGTTATGCGTCATGCGTTATGCGTTATGCGTTATGCGTTATGCGTTATGCGTTATGCGTTATGCGTTATGCGTTATGCGTTATGCGTTATGCGTTATGCGTTATGCGTTATGCGTTATGCGTTATGCGTTATGCGTTATGCGTTATGCGTTATGCGTTATGCGTTATGCGTTATGCTTTATGCGTTATGCATTATGCGTTATTCGTGATCCGTTATGCGTTAGGCGTTATGGGTTTTCCGGTGTGCGTTATGCGTTGTGCATTATGCGTTATGCGTTATGAAGTAAGGGTTATGGTTTATGCATTATGCGTTGTGCGCTATACGTTTGCGTTATGCGTTATGCGTTATGCGTTATACGGTATGCGTTATGCGTTATGCGTTATGCGTTATTCGTTATGAGTAATGAGTTATAAGTTATGCGTTATGCGTTATGCGTTATGCGTTATGCGTTATGCGTTATGCGTTATGCGTTATGCGTTATGCGTTATGCGTTATGCGTTATGCGTTATGCGTTATGCGTTATGCGTTATGCATTATGCGTTATGCGTTATGCGTTATGCGTTATGCGTTATGCGTTATGCGTTATGCGTTATGCGTTATGCTTTATGTGTTATGCGTTATGCGTTATGCGTTATGCGTTATGCGTTACAAGTTATGCGTTATGCGTTATGCGTTATGCTTTATGCGTTATGCGTTATGCGTTATGCGTTATGCTTCATGCGTTATGCGTTATGCGTTATGCGTTATGCGTCATGCGTTATGCGTTATGCGTGATCCGTTATGCGTTATGCGTTATGCGTTATGCGTTATGCGTTATGCGTTATGCGTTATGCGTTATGCGTTATGCGATATGCGTTATGCGTTATGCGTTATGCTTTATGCGTTATGCATTATGCGTTATTCGTGATCCGTTATGCGTTAGGCGTTATGGGTTTTCCGGTGTTCGTTATGCGTTGTGCATTATGCGTTATGCGTTATGAAGTAAGGGTTATGGTTTATGCATTATGCGTTGTGCGCTATACGTTTGCGTTATGCGTTACGCGTTATGCGTTATACGGTATGCGTTATGCGTTATGCGTTATGCGTTATTCGTTATGAGTAATGAGTTATGCGTTATGCGTTATGCGTTATGCGTTATGCGTTATGCGTTATGCGTTATGCGTTATGCGTTATGCGTTATGCGTTATGCGTTATGCGTTATGCGTTATGCGTTATGCGTTATGCGTTATGCGTTATGCGTGATCCGACATGCGTTATGCATTTTGCGTTATGCGTTATTCGATATGAGTAATGAGTTATAAGTTATGCGTAATGCGTTATGCCTTATGCGTTATGCATTATGCTTTATCCGTTATGCGTTATGCGTTATGCTTTATGCGTTATGCGTTATGCGTTATGCGTTATGCGTTATGCGTTATGCGTTATGCGTTATGCTTTATGCGTTATGCGTTACTCCTTATGAGTTATGAGTTATAAGTTATGCGTAATTCGTTATGCGTTATGCGTTATGCTTTATGCGTTATGCGTTATGCGTTATGCGTTATGCGTTATGCGTTATGCGTGATCCATTATGCGTTATGCGTTATGCGTTAGGCGTTATGCGTTATGCGTTATGCGTTATGCGTTATGCGTTATGCGTTATGCGTTATGCGTTATGCGTTATGCGTTATGCGTTATGCTTTATGCGTTATGCGTTACTCCTTATGAGTTATGAGTTATAAGTTATGCGTAATGCGTTATGCTTTATGCGTTATGCGTTATACGTTATGCGTTATGCGTTATGCGTTATGCGTTGTGCGTTCTGCGTTATGCGTTATGCTTTATGCGTTATGCGTTATGCGTTATGCCTTATGCGTTATGCGTTATTCGTTATGAGTAATGAGTTATAAGTTATGCGTTATGCGTTATGCTTTATGCGTTATGCGTTATGCGTTATGCGTTATGCGTTATGCGTTATGCGTTATGCGTTATGCGTTATGCGTTATGCGTTATGCTTTATGCGTTATGCCTTATGCGTTATGCGTGATCCGACATGCGTTATGCATTTTGCGTTATGCGTTATTCGATATGAGTAATGAGTTATAAGTTATGCGTAATGCGTTATGCCTTATGCGTTATGCATTATGCTTTATCCGTTATGCGTTATGCGTTATGCTTTATGCGTTATGCGTTATGCGTTATGAGTAATGAGTTATAAGTTATGCGTTATTCGTTATGAGTAATGAGTTATAAGTTATACGTTATGCGTGATCCGTTATGCGTTAGGCGTTATGGGTTTTCCGGTGTTCGTTATGCGTTGTGCATTATGCGTTATGCGTTATGAAGTATGGGTCATGGTTTATGCATTATGCGTTGTGCGCTATACGTTTGCGTTATGCGTTATGCGTTATGCGTTATACGGTATGCGTTATGCCTTATACGGTATGCGTTATGCGTTATACGTTATGCGTTATGCGTTATGCGTTATGCGTTATGCATTATGCGTTATACGGTATGCGTTATGCGTTATACGTTATGCGTTATGCGTTTTGCGTTATGGGTTATGCGTTATGCGTTATGGTTATGCGTTATGCATTATGCGTTATGCGTTATGCGTTATGCGTTATGCGTTATACGTTATGCGTTATGCGTTATGCGTTATGCGTTATGCGTTGTGCGTTATACGTTTGCGTTATGCGTTATGCGTTATGCTTTATGCGTTATGCGTTATGCGTTATGCGTTATGCGTTATGCGTTATGCGTTACGCGTTATGCGTTATGCGTTATGCGTTATGCGTTATGCGTTATGCGTTATGCGTTATGCGTTATGCGTTATGCGTTATGATTTATGCGTTATGCGTTACGCTTTATGCGTTATGCATTATGCGTTATTCGTTATGCGATATGCGTTATGCGTTATGCGTTATTCGTTATGAGTAATGAGTTATAAGTTATGCGTTATGCGTTATGCGTTATGCGTTATGCGTTATATGTTATGCGTTATGCGTTATGCGTTATGCGTTGTGCGTTATACGTTTGCGTTATGCGTTATGCGTTATGCGTTATACGGTATGCGTTATGCGTTATGCGTTATGCGTTATGCGTTATGCGTTATGCGTTATGCGTTATGCGTTATGCGTTATGCGTTATGCGTTATGCGTTATGCTTTATGTGTTATGCGTTATGCGTTATGCGTTATGCGTTATGCGTTATGCGTTACAAGTTATGCGTTATGCGTTATGCGTTATGCTTTATGCGTTATGCGTTATGCGTTATGCGTTATGCTTCATGCGTTATGCGTTATGCGTTATGCGTTATGCGTTATGCGTCATGCGTTATGCGTTATGCGTGATCCGTTATGCGTTATGCGTTATGCGTTATGCGTTATGCGTTATGCGTTATGCGTTATGCGTTATGCGTTATGCGTTATGCGTTATGCGTTATGCGTTATGCGTTATGCTTTATGCGTTATGCATTATGCGTTATTCGTGATCCGTTATGCGTTAGGCGTTATGGGTTTTCCGGTGTTCGTTATGCGTTATGCGTCATGCGTTATGCGTTATGCGTGATCCGTTATGCGTTATGCGTTATGCGTTATGCGTTATGCGTTATGCGTTATGCGTTATGCGTTATGCGTTATGCGTTATGCGTTATGCGTTATGCGTTATGCTTTATGCGTTATGCATTATGCGTTATTCGTGATCCGTTATGCGTTAGGCGTTATGGGTTTTCCGGTGTTCGTTATGCGTTGTGCATTATGCGTTATGCGCTATGTAGTAAGGGTTATGGTTTATGCATTATGCGTTGTGCGCTATACGTTTGCGTTATGCGTTATGCGTTGTGCGTTATACGTTTGCGTTATGCGTTATGCGTTGTGCGTTATACGTTTGCGTTATGCGTTATGCGTTATGCGTTATACGGTATGCGTTATGCGTTATGCGTTATGCGTTATGCGTTATGCGTTATGCGTTATGCGTTATGCGTTATGCGTTATGCGTTATGCGTTATGCGTTATGCGTTATGCGTTATGCGTTATGCGTTATGCGTTATGCGTTATGCGTTATGCGTTATGCGTTATTTGTTATGCGTTGTGCGTTATGCGTTATGCGTTGTGCGTTATACGTTTGCGTTATGCGTTATGCGTTGTGCGTTATACGTTTGCGTTATGCGTTATGCGTTATGCGTTATACGGTATGCGTTATGCGTTATGCGTTATGCGTTATGCGTTATGCGTTATGCGTTATGCGTTATGCGTTATGCGTTATGCATTATGCGTTATTCGTGATCCGTTATGCGTTAGGCGTTATGGGTTTTCCGGTGTTCGTTATGCGTTGTGCATTATGCGTTATGCGCTATGTAGTAAGGGTTATGGTTTATGCATTATGCGTTGTGCGCTATACGTTTGCGTTATGCGTTATGCGTTATACGGTATGCGTTATGCGTTACGCGTTATGCGTTATTCGTTATGAGTAATGAGTTATAAGTTATGCGTTATGCGTTATGCGTTATGCTTTATGCGTTATGCATTATGCGTTATTCGTGATCCGTTATGCGTTAGGCGTTATGGGTTTTCCGGTGTTCGTTATGCGTTGTGCATTATGCGTTATGCGTTATGAAGTAAGGGTTATGGTTTATGCATTATGCGTTGTGCGCTATACGTTTGCGTTATGCGTTATGCGTTATGCGTTATGCGTTATGCGTTATGTGTTATGCGTTATGCGTTATGCGTTATGCGTTATGCGTTATGCGTTATGCGTTATGCGTTATGCGTTATGCGTTATGCGTTATGCGTTATGCGTTATGCATTATGCTTTATCCGTTATGCGTTATGCGTTATGCGTTATGCGTTATGCGTTATGCGTTATGCGTTATGCGTTATGCGTTATGCGTTATGCTTTATGCGTTATGCGTTATGAGTTATACGTTATGCGTTATGCGTTATGCGTTATGCGTTATGCGTTATGCGTTATGCGTTATGCGTTATGCGTTATGCGTTATGCGTTATGCGTTATGCGTTATGCGTTATGCGTTATGCGTTATGCGTTATGCGTTATGCATTATGCTTTATCCGTTATGCGTTATGCGTTATGCTTTATGCGTTATGCGTTATGCGTTATGCGTTATTCGTTATGAGTAATGAGTTATAAGTTATGCGTTATGCGTAATGCGTTATGCGTTATGCGTTATGCGTTATGCTTTATGCGTTATGCGTTATGCGTTATGCGTTATGCGTTATGCTTTATGCGTTATGCATTATGCGTTATTCGTGATCCGTTATGCGTTAGGCGTTATGGGTTTTCCGGTGTTCGTTATGCGTTGTGCATTATGCGTTATGCGCTATGTAGTAAGGGTTATGGTTTATGCATTATGCGTTGTGCGCTATACGTTTGCGTTATGCGTTATGCGTTATGCGTTATACGGTATGCGTTATGCGTTATGCGTTATGCGTTATTCGTTATGAGTAATGAGTTATAAGTTATGCGTTATGCGTTATGCGTTATGCTTCATGCGTTATGCATTATGCGTTATTCGTGATCCGTTATGCGTTATGCGTTATGCTTTATGCGTTATGCGTTGTGCGTTATGCTTTATGCGTTATTCGTTATGCGTTATGCGTTATGCGTTATGCGTTATGCATTATGCGTTAGGCGTTATGCGTTATGCGTTATGCGTTATGCTTTATGCGTTATGCGTTACTCCTTATGAGTTATGAGTTATAAGTTATGCTTTATGCGTTATGCGTTATGCGTTATGCGTTATGCGTTATGCGTTATGCGTTATGCGTTATGCGTTATGCGTTATGCGTTATGCGTTATGCGTTATGCGTTATGCGTTATGCGTTATGCTTTATGCGTTATGCGTTACTCCTTATGAGTTATGAGTTATAAGTTATGCGTTATGCTTTATGCGTTATGCGTTAAGCGTTATGCGTTATGCGTTATGCGTTATGCGTTATGCGTTATGCGTGATCCATTATGCGTTATGCGTTATGCGTTAGGCGTTATGCGTTATGCGTTATGCGTTATGCGTTATGCGTTATGCGTTATGCGTTATGCGTTATGCGTTATGCGTTATGCGTTATGCTTTATGCGTTATGCGTTACTCCTTATGAGTTATGAGTTATAAGTTATGCGTAATGCGTTATGCTTTATGCGTTATGCGTTATACGTTATGCGTTATGCGTTATGCGTTATGCGTTGTGCGTTCTGCGTTATGCGTTATGCTTTATGCGTTATGCGTTATGCGTTATGCGTTATGCCTTATGCGTTATGCGTTATTCGTTATGAGTAATGAGTTATAAGTTATGCGTTATGCGTTATGCTTTATGCGTTATGCGTTATGCGTTATGCGTTATGCGTTATGCGTTATGCGTTATGCGTTATGCGTTATGCGTTATGCGTTATGCGTTATGCGTTATGCGTGATCAGACATGCGTTATGCATTTTGCGTTATGCGTTATTCGATATGAGTAATGAGTTATAAGTTATGCGTAATGCGTTATGCCTTATGCGTTATGCATTATGCTTTATCCGTTATGCGTTATGCGTTATGCTTTATGCGTTATGCGTTATGCGTTATGCGTTATGCGTTATGCGTTATGCGTTATGCGTTATGCTTTATGCGTTATGCGTTACTCCTTATGAGTTATGAGTTATAAGTTATGCGTAATTCGTTATGCGTTATGCGTTATGCTTTATGCTTTATGCGTTATGCGTTATGCGTTATGCGTTATGCGTTATGCGTTATGCGTGATCCATTATGCGTTATGCGTTATGCGTTAGGCGTTATGCGTTATGCGTTATGCGTTATGCGTTATGCGTTATGCGTTATGCGTTATGCGTTATGCGTTATGCGTTATGCGTTATGCGTTATGCTTTATGCGTTATGCGTTACTCCTTATGAGTTATGAGTTATAAGTTATGCGTAATGCGTTATGCTTTATGCGTTATGCGTTATACGTTATGCGTTATGCGTTATGCGTTATGCGTTGTGCGTTCTGCGTTATGCGTTATGCTTTATGCGTTATGCGTTATGCGGTATGCCTTATGCGTTATGCGTTATTCGTTATGAGTAATGAGTTATAAGTTATGCGTTATGCGTTATGCTTTATGCGTTATGCGTTATGCGTTATGCGTTATGCGTTATGCGTTATGCGTTATGCGTTATGCGTTATGCTTTATGCGTTATGCGTTATGCGTTATGCGTGATCCGACATGCGTTATGCATTTTGCGTTATGCGTTATTCGATATGAGTAATGAGTTATAAGTTATGCGTAATGCGTTATGCCTTATGCGTTATGCATTATGCTTTATCCGTTATGCGTTATGCGTTATGCTTTATGCGTTATGCGTTATGCGTTGTGAGTAATGAGTTATAAGTTATGCGTTATTCGTTATGAGTAATGAGTTATAAGTTATGCGTTATGCGTGATCCGTTATGCGTTAGGCGTTATGGGTTTTCCGGTGTTCGTTATGCGTTGTGCATTATGCGTTATGCGTTATGAAGTATGGGTCATGGTTTATGCATTATGCGTTGTGCGCTATACGTTTGCGTTATGCGTTATGCGTTATGCGTTATACGGTATGCGTTATGCGTTATACGGTATGCGTTATGCGTTATACGTTATGCGTTATGCGTTATGCGTTATGCATTATGCGTTATACGGTATGCGTTATGCGTTATGCGTTATGCGTTATACGTTATGCGTTATGCGTTATGCGTTATGCGTTATGCGTTGTGCGTTATACGTTTGCGTTATGCGTTATGCGTTATGCTTTATGCGTTATGCGTTATGCGTTATGCGTTATGCGTTATGCGTTATGCGTTACGCGTTATGCGTTATGCGTTATGCGTTATGCGTTATGCGTTATGCGTTATGCGTTATGCGTTATGCGTTATGCGTTATGCGTTATGCGTTATGATTTATGCGTTATGCGTTACGCTTTATGCGTTATGCATTATGCGTTATTCGTTATGCGATATGCGTTATGCGTTATGCGTTATTCGTTATGATTAATGAGTTATAAGTTATGCGTTATGCGTTATGCGTTATGCGTTATGCGTTATGCGTTATGCGTTATATGTTATGCGTTATGCGTTATGCGTTATGCGTTGTGCGTTATACGTTTGCGTTATGCGTTATGCGTTATGCGTTATACGGTATGCGTTATGCGTTATGCGTTATGCGTTATGCGTTATGCGTTATGCGTTATGCGTTATGCGTTATGCGTTATGCGTTATGCGTTATGCGTTATGCGTTATGCGTTATGCTTTATGTGTTATGCGTTATGCGTTATGCGTTATGCGTTATGCGTTACAAGTTATGCGTTATGCGTTATGCGTTATGCTTTATGCGTTATGCGTTATGCGTTATGCGTTATGCTTCATGCGTTATGCGTTATGCGTTATGCGTTATGCGTTATGCGTCATGCGTTATGCGTTATGCGTGATCCGTTATGCGTTATGCGTTATGCGTTATGCGTTATGCGTTATGCGTTATGCGTTATGCGTTATGCGTTATGCGTTATGCGTTATGCGTTATGCGTTATGCGTTATGCGTTATGCGTTATGCGTTATGCTTTATGCGTTATGCATTATGCGTTATTCGTGATCCGTTATGCGTTAGGCGTTATGGGTTTTCCGGTGTGCGTTATGCGTTGTGCATTATGCGTTATGCGTTATGAAGTAAGGGTTATGGTTTATGCATTATGCGTTGTGCGCTATACGTTTGCGTTATGCGTTATGCGTTATGCGTTATAAGGTATGCGTTATGCGTTATGCGTTATGCGTTATTCGTTATGAGTAATGAGTTATAAGTTATGCGTTATGCGTTATGCGTTATGCGTTATGCGTTATGCGTTATGCGTTATGCGTTATGCGTTATGCGTTATGCGTTATGCGTTATGCGTTATGCGTTATGCGTTATGCGTTATGCATTATGCGTTATGCGTTATGCGTTATGCGTTATGCGTTATGCGTTATGCGTTATGCGTTATGCGTTATGCGTTATGCATTATGTGTTATGCGTTATGCGTTATGCGTTATGCGTTATGCGTTATGCGTTACAAGTTATGCGTTATGCGTTATGCGTTATGCTTTATGCGTTATGCGTTATGCGTTATGCGTTATGCTTCATGCGTTATGCGTTATGCGTTATGCGTTATGCGTCATGCGTTATGCGTTATGCGTGATCCGTTATGCGTTATGCGTTATGCGTTATGCGTTATGCGTTATGCGTTATGCGTTATGCGTTATGCGTTATGCGTTATGCGTTATGCGTTATGCGTTATGCTTTATGCGTTATGCATTATGCGTTATTCGTGATCCGTTATGCGTTAGGCGTTATGGGTTTTCCGGTGTTCGTTATGCGTTGTGCATTATGCGTTATGCGTTATGAAGTAAGGGTTATGGTTTATGCATTATGCGTTGTGCGCTATACGTTTGCGTTATGCGTTATACGGTATGCGTTATGCGTTATGCGTTATGCGTTATTCGTTATGAGTAATGAGTTATGCGTTATGCGTTATGCGTTATGCGTTATGCGTTATGCGTTATGCGTTATGCGTTATGCGTTATGCGTTATGCGTTATGCGTTATGCGTTATGCGTTATGCGTTATGCGTGATCCGACATGCGTTATGCATTTTGCGTTATGCGTTATTCGATATGAGTAATGAGTTATAAGTTATGCGTAATGCGTTATGCCTTATGCGTTATGCATTATGCTTTATCCGTTATGCGTTATGCGTTATGCTTTATGCGTTATGCGTTATGCGTTATGCGTTATGCGTTATGCGTTATGCGTTATGCGTTATGCGTTATGCTTTATGCGTTATGCGTTACTCCTTATGAGTTATGAGTTATAAGTTATGCGTAATTCGTTATGCGTTATGCGTTATGCTTTATGCGTTATGCGTTATGCGTTATGCGTTATGCGTTATGCGTTATGCGTGATCCATTATGCGTTATGCGTTATGCGTTAGGCGTTATGCGTTATGCGTTATGCGTTATGCGTTATGCGTTATGCGTTATGCGTTATGCGTTATGCGTTATGCGTTATGCGTTATGCTTTATGCGTTATGCGTTACTCCTTATGAGTTATGAGTTATAAGTTATGCGTAATGCGTTATGCTTTATGCGTTATGCGTTATACGTTATGCGTTATGCGTTATGCGTTATGCGTTGTGCGTTCTGCGTTATGCGTTATGCTTTATGCGTTATGCGTTATGCGTTATGCCTTATGCGTTATGCGTTATTCGTTATGAGTAATGAGTTATAAGTTATGCGTTATGCGTTATGCTTTATGCGTTATGCGTTATGCGTTATGCGTTATGCGTTATGCGTTATGCGTTATGCGTTATGCGTTATGCGTTATGCTTTATGCGTTATGCCTTATGCGTTATGCGTGATCCGACATGCGTTATGCATTTTGCGTTATGCGTTATTCGATATGAGTAATGAGTTATAAGTTATGCGTAATGCGTTATGCCTTATGCGTTATGCATTATGCTTTATCCGTTATGCGTTATGCGTTATGCTTTATGCGTTATGCGTTATGCGTTATGAGTAATGAGTTATAAGTTATGCGTTATTCGTTATGAGTAATGAGTTATAAGTTATGCGTTATGCGTGATCCGTTATGCGTTAGGCGTTATGGGTTTTCCGGTGTTCGTTATGCGTTGTGCATTATGCGTTATGCGTTATGAAGTATGGGTCATGGTTTATGCATTATGCGTTGTGCGCTATACGTTTGCGTTATGCGTTATGCGTTATGCGTTATGCGTTATACGGTATGCGTTATGCCTTATACGGTATGCGTTATGCGTTATACGTTATGCGTTATGCGTTATGCGTTATGCGTTATGCGTTATGCATTATGCGTTATACGGTATGCGTTATGCGTTATACGTTATGCGTTATGCGTTTTGCGTTATGGGTTATGCGTTATGCGTTATGGTTATGCGTTATGCGTTATGCGTTATGCGTTATGCGTTATGCGTTATGCGTTATGCGTTATACGTTATGCGTTATGCGTTATGCGTTATGCGTTATGCGTTGTGCGTTATACGTTTGCGTTATGCGTTATGCGTTATGCTTTATGCGTTATGCGTTATGCGTTATGCGTTATGCGTTATGCGTTATGCGTTATGCGTTATGCGTTATGCGTTATGCGTTATGCGTTATGCGTTATGCGTTATGCGTTATGCGTTATGCGTTATGCGTTATGCGTTATGATTTATGCGTTATGCGTTAAGCTTTATGCGTTATGCATTATGCGTTATTCGTTATGCGATATGCGTTATGCGTTATGCGTTATTCGTTATGAGTAATGAGTTATAAGTTATGCGTTATGCGTTATGCGTTATGCGTTATGCGTTATATGTTATGCGTTATGCGTTATGCGTTATGCGTTGTGCGTTATACGTTTGCGTTATGCGTTATGCGTTATGCGTTATACGGTATGCGTTATGCGTTATGCGTTATGCGTTATGCGTTATGCGTTATGCGTTATGCGTTATGCGTTATGCGTTATGCGTTATGCGTTATGCGTTATGCGTTATGCTTTATGTGTTATGCGTTATGCGTTATGCGTTATGCGTTATGCGTTATGCGTTACAAGTTATGCGTTATGCGTTATGCGTTATGCGTTATGCTTTATGCGTTATGCGTTATGCGTTATGCGTTATGCTTCATGCGTTATGCGTTATGCGTTATGCGTTATGCGTTATGCGTCATGCGTTATGCGTTATGCGTGATCCGTTATGCGTTATGCGTTATGCGTTATGCGTTATGCGTTATGCGTTATGCGTTATGCGTTATGCGTTATGCGTTATGCGTTATGCGTTATGCGTTATGCTTTATGCGTTATGCATTATGCGTTATTCGTGATCCGTTATGCGTTAGGCGTTATGGGTTTTCCGGTGTTCGTTATGCGTTGTGCATTATGCGTTATGCGTTATGAAGTAAGGGTTATGGTTTATGCATTATGCGTTGTGCGCTATACGTTTGCGTTATGCGTTATGCGTTATGCGTTATACGGTATGCGTTATGCGTTATGCGTTATGCGTTATTCGTTATGAGTAATGAGTTATAAGTTATGCGTTATGCGTTATGCGTTATGCGTTATGCGTTATGCGTTATGCGTTATGCGTTATGCGTTATGCGTTATGCGTTATGCGTTATGCGTTATGCGTTATGTGTTATGCGTTATGCATTATGCGTTATGCGTTATGCGTTATGCGTTATGCGTTATGCGTTATGCGTTATGCGTTATGCGTTATGCTTTATGTGTTATGCGTTATGCGTTATGCGTTATGCGTTACAAGTTATGCGTTATGCGTTATGCGTTATGCTTTATGCGTTATGCGTTATGCGTTATGCGTTATGCTTCATGCGTTATGCGTTATGCGTTATGCGTTATGCGTCATGCGTTATGCGTTATGCGTGATCCGTTATGCGTTATGCGTTATGCGTTATGCGTTATGCGTTATGCGTTATGCGTTATGCGTTATGCGTTATGCGTTATGCGTTATGCGTTATGCGTTATGCTTTATGCGTTATGCATTATGCGTTATTCGTGATCCGTTATGCGTTAGGCGTTATGGGTTTTCCGGTGTTCGTTATGCGTTGTGCATTATGCGTTATGCGTTATGAAGTAAGGGTTATGGTTTATGCATTATGCGTTGTGCGCTATACGTTTGCGTTATGCGTTACGCGTTATGCGTTATACGGTATGCGTTATGCGTTATGCGTTATGCGTTATTCGTTATGAGTAATGAGTTATAAGTTATGCGTTATGCGTTATGCGTTATGCGTTATGCGTTATGCGTTATGCGTTATGCGTTATGCGTTATGCGTTATGCGTTATGCGTTATGCGTTATGCGTTATGCGTTATGCGTTATGAGTAATGAGTTATAAGTTATGCGTTATTCGTTATGAGTAATGAGTTATAAGTTATGCGTTATGCGTGATCCGTTATGCGTTAGGCGTTATGGGTTTTCCGGTGTTCGTTATGCGTTGTGCATTATGCGTTATGCGTTATGAAGTATGGGTCATGGTTTATGCATTATGCGTTGTGCGCTATACGTTTGCGTTATGCGTTATGCGTTATGCGTTATGCGTTATACGGTATGCGTTATGCCTTATACGGTATGCGTTATGCGTTATACGTTATGCGTTATGCGTTATGCGTTATGCGTTATGCGTTATGCATTATGCGTTATACGGTATGCGTTATGCGTTATACGTTATGCGTTATGCGTTTTGCGTTATGGGTTATGCGTTATGCGTTATGGTTATGCGTTATGCGTTATGCGTTATGCGTTATGCGTTATGCGTTATGCGTTATGCGTTATACGTTATGCGTTATGCGTTATGCGTTATGCGTTATGCGTTGTGCGTTATACGTTTGCGTTATGCGTTATGCGTTATGCTTTATGCGTTATGCGTTATGCGTTATGCGTTATGCGTTATGCGTTATGCGTTATGCGTTATGCGTTATGCGTTATGCGTTATGCGTTATGCGTTATGCGTTATGCGTTATGCGTTATGCGTTATGCGTTATGCGTTATGATTTATGCGTTATGCGTTACGCTTTATGCGTTATGCATTATGCGTTATTCGTTATGCGATATGCGTTATGCGTTATGCGTTATTCGTTATGAGTAATGAGTTATAAGTTATGCGTTATGCGTTATGCGTTATGCGTTATGCGTTATATGTTATGCGTTATGCGTTATGCGTTATGCGTTGTGCGTTATACGTTTGCGTTATGCGTTATGCGTTATGCGTTATACGGTATGCGTTATGCGTTATGCGTTATGCGTTATGCGTTATGCGTTATGCGTTATGCGTTATGCGTTATGCGTTATGCGTTATGCGTTATGCGTTATGCTTTATGTGTTATGCGTTATGCGTTATGCGTTATGCGTTATGCGTTATGCGTTACAAGTTATGCGTTATGCGTTATGCGTTATGCGTTATGCTTTATGCGTTATGCGTTATGCGTTATGCGTTATGCTTCATGCGTTATGCGTTATGCGTTATGCGTTATGCGTTATGCGTCATGCGTTATGCGTTATGCGTGATCCGTTATGCGTTATGCGTTATGCGTTATGCGTTATGCGTTATGCGTTATGCGTTATGCGTTATGCGTTATGCGTTATGCGTTATGCGTTATGCGTTATGCTTTATGCGTTATGCATTATGCGTTATTCGTGATCCGTTATGCGTTAGGCGTTATGGGTTTTCCGGTGTTCGTTATGCGTTGTGCATTATGCGTTATGCGTTATGAAGTAAGGGTTATGGTTTATGCATTATGCGTTGTGCGCTATACGTTTGCGTTATGCGTTATGCGTTATGCGTTATACGGTATGCGTTATGCGTTATGCGTTATGCGTTATTCGTTATGAGTAATGAGTTATAAGTTATGCGTTATGCGTTATGCGTTATGCGTTATGCGTTATGCGTTATGCGTTATGCGTTATGCGTTATGCGTTATGCGTTATGCGTTATGCGTTATGCGTTATGTGTTATGCGTTATGCATTATGCGTTATGCGTTATGCGTTATGCGTTATGCGTTATGCGTTATGCGTTATGCGTTATGCTTTATGTGTTATGCGTTATGCGTTATGCGTTATGCGTTACAAGTTATGCGTTATGCGTTATGCGTTATGCTTTATGCGTTATGCGTTATGCGTTATGCGTTATGCTTCATGCGTTATGCGTTATGCGTTATGCGTTATGCGTCATGCGTTATGCGTTATGCGTGATCCGTTATGCGTTATGCGTTATGCGTTATGCGTTATGCGTTATGCGTTATGCGTTATGCGTTATGCGTTATGCGTTATGCGTTATGCGTTATGCGTTATGCTTTATGCGTTATGCATTATGCGTTATTCGTGATCCGTTATGCGTTAGGCGTTATGGGTTTTCCGGTGTTCGTTATGCGTTGTGCATTATGCGTTATGCGTTATGAAGTAAGGGTTATGGTTTATGCATTATGCGTTGTGCGCTATACGTTTGCGTTATGCGTTACGCGTTATGCGTTATACGGTATGCGTTATGCGTTATGCGTTATGCGTTATTCGTTATGAGTAATGAGTTATAAGTTATGCGTTATGCGTTATGCGTTATGCGTTATGCGTTATGCGTTATGCGTTATGCGTTATGCGTTATGCGTTATGCGTTATGCGTTATGCGTTATGCGTTATGCGTTATGCGTTATGCGTTATGCGTTATGCATTATGCTTTATCCGTTATGCGTTATGCGTTATGCTTTATGCGTTATGCGTTATGCGTTATGCGTTATGCGTTATTCGTTATGAGTAATGAGTTATAAGTTATGCGTTATGCGTAATGCGTTATGCGTTATGCGTTATGCGTTATGCGTTATGCGTTATGCTTTATGCGTTATGAGTTGTGCGTTATGCTTTATGCGTTATTCGTTATGCGTTATGCGTTATGCGTTATGCGTTATGCATTATGCGTTAGGCGTTATGCGTTATGCGTTATGCGTTATGCGTTATGCGTTATGCGTTATGCGTTATGCGTTATGCGTTATGCGTTATGCGTTATGCGTTATGCGTTATGCGTTATGCGTTATGCGTTATGCGTTATTCGTTATGAGTAATGAGTTATAAGTTATGCGTTATGCGTAATGCGTTATGCGTTATGCGTTATGCGTTATGCTTTATGCGTTATGCGTTGTGCGTTATGCTTTATGCGTTATTCGTTATGCGTTATGCGTTATGCGTTATGCGTTATGCATTATGCGTTAGGCGTTATGCGTTATGCGTTATGCGTTATGCTTTATGCGTTATGCGTTACTCCTTATGAGTTATGAGTTATAAGTTATGCTTTATGCGTTATGCGTTATGCGTTATGCGTTATGCGTTATGCGTTATGCGTGATCCGACATGCGTTATGCATTTTGCGTTATGCGTTATTCGTTATGAGTTATGAGTTATAAGTTATGCGTAATGCGTTATGCGTTATGCGTTATGCGTTATGCGTTATGCGTTATGCGATATGCGTTATGCGTTATGCGTTATGCGTTATGCGTTATGCGTTATGCGTTATGCGTTATGCGTTATGCGTTATGCGTTATGCGTTATGCGTTATGCGTTATGCGTTATGCTTTATGCGTTATGCGTTACTCCTTATGAGTTATGAGTTATAAGTTATGCGTAATTCGTTATGCGTTATGCGTTATGCTTTATGCGTTATGCGTTATGCGTTATGCGTTATGCGTGATCCATTATGCGTTATGCGTTATGCGTTAGGCGTTATGCGTTATGCGTTATGCGTTATGCGTTATGCGTTATGCGTTATGCGTTATGCGTTATGCGTTATGCGTTATGCGTTATGCGTTATGCGTTATGCGTTATGCGTTATGCGTTATGCGTTATGCGTTATGCGTTATGCGTTATGCGTTATGCGTTATGCGTTATGCGTTATGCGTTATGCGTTATGCGTTATGCGTTATGCGTTATGCGTGATCCGACATGCGTTATGCATTTTGCGTTATGCGTTATTCGATATGAGTAATGAGTTATAAGTTATGCGTTATTCGTTATGAGTAATGAGTTATAAGTTATGCGTTATGCGTGATCCGTTATGCGTTAGGCGTTATGGGTTTTCCGGTGTTCGTTATGCGTTGTGCATTATGCGTTATGCGTTATGAAGTATGGGTCATGGTTTAGGCATTATGCGTTGTGCACTATACGTTTGCGTTATGCGTTATGCGTTATGCGTTATACGGTATGCGTTATGCGTTATACGTTATGCGTTATGCGTTATGCGTTATGCGTTATGCATTATGCGTTATACGGTATGCGTTATGCGTTATACGTTATGCGTTATGCGTTTTGCGTTATGGGTTATGCGTTATGCGTTATGGTTATGCGTTATGCGTTATGCGTTATGCGTTATGCGTTATGCGTTATGCGTTATACGTTATGCGTTATGCGTTATGCGTTATGCGTTATGCGTTGTGCGTTATACGTTTGCGTTATGCGTTATGCGTTATGCGTTATACGGTATGCGTTATGCGTTATGCGTTATGCGTTATGCGTTATGCGTTATGCGTTATGCGTTATGCGTTATGCGTTATGCGTTATGCATTATGCGTTATTCGTGATCCGTTATGCGTTAGGCGTTATGGGTTTTCCGGTGTTCGTTATGCGTTGTGCATTATGCGTTATGCGCTATGTAGTAAGGGTTATGGTTTATGCATTATGCGTTGTGCGCTATACGTTTGCGTTATGCGTTATGCGTTATGCGTTATGCTTTATGCGTTATGTGTTATGCGTTATGCGTTATACGGTATGCGTTATGCGTTATGCGTTATGCGTTATTCGTTATGAGTAATGAGTTATAAGTTATGCGTTATGCGTTATGCGTTATGCTTTATGCGTTATGCACTATGCGTTATTCGTGATCCGTTATGCGTTAGGCGTTATGGGTTTTCCGGTGTTCGTTATGCGTTGTGCATTATGCGTTATGCGTTATGAAGTAAGGGTTATGGTTTATGCATTATGCGTTGTGCGCTATACGTTTGCGTTATGCGTTATGCGTTATGTGTTATGCTTTATGCGTTATGTGTTATGCGTTATGCGTTATGCGTTATGCGTTATGCGTTATGCGTTATGCGTTATGCGTTATGTGTTATGCGTTATGCGTTATGCGTTATGCGTTATGCGTTATGCGTTATGCGTTATGCGTTATGCGTTATGCTTTATGCGTTATGCGTTATGCGTTATGCATTATGCTTTATCCGTTATGCGTTATGCGTTATGCGTTATGCGTTATGCGTTATGCGTTATGCGTTATGCGTTATGCGTTATGCGTTATGCGTTATGCGTTATGCGTTATGCGTTATGCTTTATGCGTTATGCATTATGCGTTATTCGTGATCCGTTATGCGTTAGGCGTTATGGGTTTTCCGGTGTTCGTTATGCGTTGTGCATTATGCGTTATGCGTTATGAAGTAAGGGTTATGGGTTATGCATTATGCGTTGTGCGCTTTACGTTTGCGTTATGCGTTATGCGTTATGCGTTATGCGTTATACGGTATGCGTTATGCGTTATGCGTTATGCGTTATGCGTTATTCGTTATGAGTAATGAGTTATAAGTTATGCGTTATGCGTTATGCTTTATGCATTATGCGTTATGCGTTATGCGTTATGCGTTATTCGTTATGCGTTATGCTTTATGCGTTATGCGTTATGCGTTATGCGTTATGATTTATGCGTTATGCGTTACTCCTTATGAGTTATGAGTTATACGTTATGCGTGATCCGTTATGCGTTAAGCGTTATGCGTTATGCGTTATGCGTTATGCGTTATGCCTTATGCGTTATGCGTTATGCATTATGCGATATGCGTTATGCGTTATGCGTTATGCGTTATGCGTTCTGCGTTATGCGTTATGCGTTATTCGTTATGAGTAATGAGTTATAAGTTATGCGTTATGCGTTATGCGTTATGCTTTATGCATTATGGGTTATGCGTTATGCGTTATGCGTTATGCTTTATGCGTTATGCGTTACTCCTTATGAGTTATGAGTTATGCGTTATGCGTGATCCGTTATGCGTTATGCGTTATGCGTTATGCGTTATGCGTTATGCGTTATGCGTTATGCGTTATATGTTATGCGTTATGCGTTATGCGTTATGCGTTGTGCGTTATACGTTTGCGTTATGCGTTATGCGTTGTGCGTTATACGTTTGCGTTATGCGTTATGCGTTATGCGTTATACGGTATGCGTTATGCGTTATGCGTTATGCGTTATGCGTTATGCGTTATGCGTTATGCGTTATGCGTTATGCGTTATGCGTTATGCGTTATGCGTTATGCGTTATGCGTTATGCGTTATGCGTTATGCGTTATGCGTTATGCGTTATGCGTTATGCGTTATGCGTTATTTGTTATGCGTTGTGCGTTATGCGTTATGCGTTGTGCGTTATACGTTTGCGTTATGCGTTATGCGTTGTGCGTTATACGTTTGCGTTATGCGTTATGCGTTATGCGTTATACGGTATGCGTTATGCGTTATGCGTTATGCGTTATGCGTTATGCGTTATGCGTTATGCGTTATGCGTTATGCATTATGCGTTATTCGTGATCCGTTATGCGTTAGGCGTTATGCGTTATGCGTTATGCGTTATGCGTTATGCGTTATGCGTTATGCGTTATGCTTTATGCGTTATGCGTTATGAGTTATACGTTATGCGTTATGCGTTATGCGTTATGCGTTATGCTTTATGCGTTATGCGTTATGCGTTATGCGTTATGCGTTATGCGTTATGCGTTATGCGTTATGCGTTATGCGTTATGCGTTATGCGTTATGCGTTATGCATTATGCTTTATCCGTTATGCGTTATGCGTTATGCGTTATGCGTTATGCGTTATGCGTTATGCGTTATGCGTTATGCGTTATGCGTTATGCGTTATGCGTTATGCGTTATGCGTTATGCGTTATGCTTTATGCGTTATGCATTATGCGTTATTCGTGATCCGTTATGCGTTAGGCGTTATGGGTTTTCCGGTGTTCGTTATGCGTTGTGCATTATGCGTTATGCGTTATGAAGTAAGGGTTATGGGTTATGCATTATGCGTTGTGCGCTTTATGTTTGCGTTATGCGTTATGCGTTATGCGTTATGCGTTATACGGTATGCGTTATGCGTTATGCGTTATGCGTTATGCGTTATTCGTTATGAGTAATGAGTTATAAGTTATGCGTTATGCGTTATGCTTTATGCATTATGCGTTATGCGTTATGCGTTATTCGTTATGCGTTATGCTTTATGCGTTATGCGTTATGCGTTATGCGTTATGCTTTATGCGTTATGCGTTACTCCTTATGAGTTATGAGTTATACGTTATGCGTGATCCGTTATGCGTTAAGCGTTATGCGTTATGCGTTATGCGTTATGCGTTATGCCTTATGCGTTATGCGTTATGCATTATGCGATATGCGTTATGCGTTATGCGTTATGCGTTATGCGTTCTGCGTTATGCGTTATGCGTTATTCGTTATGAGTAATGAGTTATAAGTTATGCGTTATGCGTTATGCGTTATGCTTTATGCATTATGGGTTATGCGTTATGCGTTATGCGTTATGCTTTATGCGTTATGCGTTACTCCTTATGAGTTATGAGTTATGCGTTATGCGTGATCCGTTATGCGTTAAGCGTTATGCGTTATGCGTTATGCGTTATGCGTTATGCGTTATGCGTTATGCGTTATGCGTTATGCGTTATATGTTATGCGTTATGCGTTATGCGTTATGCGTTGTGCGTTATACGTTTGCGTTATGCGTTATGCGTTGTGCGTTATACGTTTGCGTTATGCGTTATGCGTTATGCGTTATACGGTATGCGTTATGCGTTATGCGTTATGCGTTATGCGTTATGCGTTATGCGTTATGCGTTATGCGTTATGCGTTATGCGTTATGCGTTATGCGTTATGCGTTATGCGTTATGCGTTATGCGTTATGCGTTATGCGTTATGCGTTATGCGTTATGCGTTATGCGTTATTTGTTATGCGTTGTGCGTTATGCGTTATGCGTTGTGCGTTATACGTTTGCGTTATGCGTTATGCGTTGTGCGTTATACGTTTGCGTTATGCGTTATGCGTTATGCGTTATACGGTATGCGTTATGCGTTATGCGTTATGCGTTATGCGTTATGCGTTATGCGTTATGCGTTATGCGTTATGCATTATGCGTTATTCGTGATCCGTTATGCGTTAGGCGTTATGGGTTTTCCGGTGTTCGTTATGCGTTGTGCATTATGCGTTATGCGCTATGTAGTAAGGGTTATGGTTTATGCATTATGCGTTGTGCGCTATACGTTTGCGTTATGCGTTATGCGTTATGCGTTATACGGTATGCGTTATGCGTTATGCGTTATGCGTTATTCGTTATGAGTAATGAGTTATAAGTTATGCGTTATGCGTTATGCGTTATGCTTTATGCGTTATGCATTATGCGTTATTCGTGATCCGTTATGCATTAGGCGTTATGGGTTTTCCGGTGTTCGTTATGCGTTGTGCATTATGCGTTATGCGTTATGAAGTAAGGGTTATGGTTTATGCATTATGCGTTATGCGTTATGCGTTATGCGTTATGCGTTATGCGTTATGCGTTATGCATTATGCTTTATCCGTTATGCGTTATGCGTTATGCGTTATGCGTTATGCGTTATGCGTTATGCGTTATGCGTTATGCGTTATGCTTTATGCGTTATGCGTTATGAGTTATACGTTAAGCGTTATGCGTTATGCGTTATGCGTTATGCGTTATGCGTTATGCGTTATGCGTTATGCGTTATAAGTTATGCGTTATGCGTAATGCGTTATGCGTTATGCGTTATGCGTTATGCTTTATGCGTTATGCGTTATGCGTTATGCGTTATGCGTTATGCTTTATGCGTTATGCATTATGCGTTATTCGTGATCCGTTATGCGTTAGGCGTTATGGGTTTTCCGGTGTTCGTTATGCGTTGTGCATTATGCGTTATGCGCTATGTAGTAAGGGTTATGGTTTATGCATTATGCGTTGTGCGCTATACGTTTGCGTTATGCGTTATGCGTTATGCGTTATACGGTATGCGTTATGCGTTATGCGTTATGCGTTATTCGTTATGAGTAATGAGTTATAAGTTATGCGTTATGCGTTATGCGTTATGCTTCATGTGTTATGCATTATGCGTTATTCGTGATCCGTTATGCGTTATGCGTTATGCTTTATGCGTTATGCGTTGTGCGTTATGCTTTATGCGTTATTCGTTATGCGTTATGCGTTATGCGTTATGCGTTATGCATTATGCGTTAGGCGTTATGCGTTATGCGTTATGCGTTATGCTTTATGCGTTATGCGTTACTCCTTATGAGTTATGAGTTATAAGTTATGCTTTATGCGTTATGCGTTACTCCTTATGAGTTATGAGTTATGCGTTATGCGTGATCCGTTATGCGTTAAGCGTTATGCGTTATGCGTTATGCGTTATGCGTTATGCGTTATGCGTTATGCATTATGCGTTATTCGTGATCCGTTATGCGTTAGGCGTTATGGGTTTTCCGGTGTTCGTTATGCGTTGTGCATTATGCGTTATGCGCTATGTAGTAAGGGTTATGGTTTATGCATTATGCGTTGTGCGCTATACGTTTGCGTTATGCGTTATGCGTTATGCGTTATACGGTATGCGTTATGCGTTATGCGTTATGCGTTATTCGTTATGAGTAATGAGTTATAAGTTATGCGTTATGCGTTATGCGTTATGCTTTATGCGTTATGCATTATGCGTTATTCGTGATCCGTTATGCGTTAGGCGTTATGGGTTTTCCGGTGTTCGTTATGCGTTGTGCATTATGCGTTATGCGTTATGAAGTAAGGGATATGGTTTATGCATTATGCGTTGTGCGCTATACGTTTGCGTTATGCGTTATGCGTTATGCGTTATGCGTTATGCGTTATGTGTTATGCGTTATGCGTTATGCGTTATGCGTTATGCGTTATGCGTTATGCGTTATGCGTTATGCGTTATGTGTTATGCGTTATGCGTTATGCGTTATGCGTTATGCGTTATGCGTTATGCGTTATGCGTTATGCGTTATGCGTTATGCTTTTTGCGTTATGCGTTATGAGTTATACGTTATGCGTTATGCGTTATGCGTTATGCGTTATGCTTTATGCGTTATGCGTTATGCGTTATGCGTTATGCGTTATGCGTTATGCGTTATGCGTTATGCGTTATGCGTTATGCATTATGCTTTATCCGTTATGCGTTATGCGTTATGCGTTATGCGTTATGCGTTATGCGTTATGCGTTATGCGTTATGCGTTATGCGTTATGCATTATGCTTTATCCGTTATGCGTTATGCGTTATGCTTTATGCGTTATGCGTTATGCGTTATGCGTTATGCGTTATGCGTTATTCGTTATGAGTAATGAGTTATAAGTTATGCGTTATGCGTAATGCGTTATGCGTTATGCGTTATGCGTTATGCTTTATGCGTTATGCGTTATGCGTTATGCGTTATGCGTTATGCTTTATGCGTTATGCATTATGCGTTATTCGTGATCCGTTATGCGTTAGGCGTTATGGGTTTTCCGGTGTTCGTTATGCGTTGTGCATTATGCGTTATGCGCTATGTAGTAAGGGTTATGGTTTATGCATTATGCGTTGTGCGCTATACGTTTGCGTTATGCGTTATGCGTTATGCGTTATACGGTATGCGTTATGCGTTATGCGTTATGCGTTATTCGTTATGAGTAATGAGTTATAAGTTATGCGTTATGCGATATGCGTTATGCTTCATGCGTTATGCATTATGCGTTATTCGTGATCCGTTATGCGTTATGCGTTATGCTTTATGCGTTATGCGTTGTGCGTTATGCTTTATGCGTTATTCGTTATGCGTTATGCGTTATGCGTTATGCGTTATGCATTATGCGTTAGGCGTTATGCGTTATGCGTTATGCGTTATGCTTTATGCGTTATGCGTTACTCCTTATGAGTTATGAGTTATAAGTTATGCTTTATGCGTTATGCGTTATGCGTTATGCGTTATGCGTTATGCGTTATGCCTTATGCGTTATGCGTTATTCGTTATGAGTAATGAGTTATAAGTTATGCGTTATGCGTTATGCTTTATGCGTTATGCGTTATGCGTTATGCGTTATGCGTTATGCGTTATGCGTTATGCGTGATCCGACATGCGTTATGCATTTTGCGTTATGCGTTATTCGTTATGAGTTATGAGTTATAAGTTATGCGTAATGCGTAATGCGTTATGCGTTATGCGTTATGCGTTATGCGTTATGCGTTATGCGTTATGCGTTATGCGTTATGCTTTATGCGTTATGCGTTACTCCTAATGAGTTATGAGTTATAAGTTATGCGTTATGCTTTATGCGTTATGCGTTATGCGTTATGCGTTATGCGTTATGCGTTATGCGTTATGCGTTATGCGTGATCCATTATGCGTTATGCGTTATGCGTTAGGCGTTATGCGTTATGCGTTATGCGTTATGCGTTATGCGTTATGCGTTATGCGTTATGCGTTATGCGTTATGCGTTATGCGTTATGCGTTATGCGTTATGCTTTATGCGTTATGCGTTACTCCTTATGAGTTATGAGTTATAAGTTATGCGTAATGCGTTATGCTTTATGCGTTATGCGTTATACGTTATGCGTTATGCGTTATGCGTTATGCGTTGTGCGTTCTGCGTTATGCGTTATGCTTTATGCGTTATGCGTTATGCGTTATGCGTTATGCCTTATGCGTTATGCGTTATTCGTTATGAGTAATGAGTTATAAGTTATGCGTTATGCGTTATGCTTTATGCGTTATGCGTTATGCGTTATGCGTTATGCGTTATGCGTTATGCGTTATGCGTTATGCGTTATGCGTTATGCGTTATGCGTTATGCGTTATGCGTTATGCGTTATGCGTGATCCGACATGCGTTATGCATTTTGCGTTATGCGTTATTCGATATGAGTAATGAGTTATAAGTTATGCGTAATGCGTTATGCCTTATGCGTTATGCATTATGCTTTATCCGTTATGCGTTATGCGTTATGCTTTATGCGTTATGCGTTATGCGTTATGCGTTATGCGTTATGCGTTATGCGTTATGCGTTATGCTTTATGCGTTATGCGTTACTCCTTATGAGTTATGAGTTATAAGTTATGCGTAATTCGTTATGCGTTATGCGTTATGCTTTATGCGTTATGCGTTATGCGTTATGCGTTATGCGTTATGCGTTATGCGTGATCCATTATGCGTTATGCGTTATGCGTTAGGCGTTATGCGTTATGCGTTATGCGTTATGCGTTATGCGTTATGCGTTATGCGTTATGCGTTATGCTTTATGCGTTATGCGTTACTCCTTATGAGTTATGAGTTATAAGTTATGCGTAATGCGTTATGCTTTATGCGTTATGCGTTATACGTTATGCGTTATGCGTTATGCGTTATGCGTTGTGCGTTCTGCGTTATGCGTTATGCTTTATGCGTTATGCGTTATGCGTTATGCCTTATGCGTTATGCGTTATTCGTTATGAGTAATGAGTTATAAGTTATGCGTTATGCGTTATGCTTTATGCGTTATGCGTTATGCGTTATGCGTTATGCGTTATGCGTTATGCGTTATGCGTTATGCGTTATGCTTTATGCGTTATGCGTTATGCGTTATGCGTGATCCGACATGCGTTATGCATTTTGCGTTATGCGTTATTCGATATGAGTAATGAGTTATAAGTTATGCGTAATGCGTTATGCCTTATGCGTTATGCATTATGCTTTATCCGTTATGCGTTATGCGTTATGCTTTATGCGTTATGCGTTATGCGTTATGAGTAATGAGTTATAAGTTATGCGTTATTCGTTATGAGTAATGAGTTATAAGTTATGCGTTATGCGTGATCCGTTATGCGTTAGGCGTTATGGGTTTTCCGGTGTTCGTTATGCGTTGTGCATTATGCGTTATGCGTTATGAAGTATGGGTCATGATTTATGCATTATGCGTTGTGCGCTATACGTTTGCGTTATGCGTTATGCGTTATGCGTTATGCGTTATGCGTTATGCGTTATGCGTTATGCGTTATGCGTTATGCGTTATGCGTTATGCGTTATGCGTTATGCGTTATGCGTTATGCGTGATCCGACATGCGTTATGCATTTTGCGTTATGCGTTATGCGTTATGCGTTATGCGTTATGATTTATGCGTTATGCGTTACGCTTTATGCGTTATGCATTATGCGTTATTCGTTATGCGTTATGCGTTATGCGTTATGCGTTATTCGTTATGAGTAATGAGTTATAAGTTATGCGTTATGCGTTATGCTTTATGCGTTATGCGTTATGCGTTATATGTTATGCGTTATGCGTTATGCGTTATGCGTTGTGCGTTATACGTTTGCGTTATGCGTTATGCGTTATGCGTTATACGGTATGCGTTATGCGTTATGCGTTATGCGTTATGCGTTATGCGTTATGCGTTATGCGTTATGCGTTATGCATTATGCGTTATGCTTTATGTGTTATGCGTTATGCGTTATGCGTTATGCGTTATGCGTTACAAGTTATGCGTTATGCGTTATGCGTTATGCTTTATGCGTTATGCGTTATGCGTTATGCGTTATGCTTCATGCGTTATGCGTTATGCGTTATGCGTTATGCGTTATGCGTCATGCGTTATGCGTTATGCGTGATCCGTTATGCGTTATGCGTTATGCGTTATGCGTTATGCGTTATGCGTTATGCGTTATGCGTTATGCGTTATGCGTTATGCGTTATGCGTTATGCGTTATGCGTTATGCGTTATGCGTTATGCGTTATGCGTTATGCTTTATGCGTTATGCATTATGCGTTATTCGTGATCCGTTATGCGTTAGGCGTTATGGGTTTTCCGGTGTTCGTTATGCGTTGTGCATTATGCGTTATGCGTTATGAAGTAAGGGTTATGGTTTATGCATTATGCGTTGTGCGCTATACGTTTGCGTTATGCGTTATGCGTTATGCGTTATACGGTATGCGTTATGCGTTATGCGTTATGCGTTATTCGTTATGAGTAATGAGTTATGCGTTATGCGTTATGCGTTATGCGTTATGCGTTATGCGTTATGCGTTATGCGTTATGCGTGATCCGACATGCGTTATGCATTTTGCGTTATGCGTTATTCGATATGAGTAATGAGTTATAAGTTATGCGTAATGCGTTATGCCTTATGCGTTATGCATTATGCTTTATCCGTTATGCGTTATGCGTTATGCTTTATGCGTTATGCATTATGCGTTATGCGTTATGCGTTATGCGTTATGCGTTATGCTTTATGCGTTATGCGTTACTCCTTATGAGTTATGAGTTATAAGTTATGCGTAATTCGTTATGCGTTATGCGTTATGCTTTATGCGTTATGCGTTATGCGTTATGCGTTATGCGTTATGCGTTATGCGTGATCCATTATGCGTTATGCGTTATGCGTTAGGCGTTATGCGTTATGCGTTATGCGTTATGCGTTATGCGTTATGCGTTATGCGTTATGCGTTATGCGTTATGCGTTATGCGTTATGCGTTATGCGTTATGCTTTATGCGTTATGCGTTACTCCTTATGAGTTATGAGTTATAAGTTATGCGTTATGCGTTATGCTTTATGCGTTATGCGTTATACGTTATGCGTTATGCGTTATGCGTTATGCGTTGTGCGTTCTGCGTTATGCGTTATGCTTTATGCGTTATGCGTTATGCGTTATGCCTTATGCGTTATGCGTTATTCGTTATGAGTAATGAGTTATAAGTTATGCGTTATGCGTTATGCTTTATGCGTTATGCGTTATGCGTTATGCGTTATGCGTTATGCGTTATGCGTTATGCGTTATGCGTTATGCTTTATGCGTTATGCGTTATGCGTTATGCGTGATCCGACATGCGTTATGCATTTTGCGTTATGCGTTATTCGATATGAGTAATGAGTTATAAGTTATGCGTAATGCGTTATGCCTTATGCGTTATGCATTATGCTTTATCCGTTATGCGTTATGCGTTATGCTTTATGCGTTATGCGTTATGCGTTATGAGTAATGAGTTATAAGTTATGCGTTATTCGTTATGAGTAATGAGTTATAAGTTATGCGTTATGCGTGATCCGTTATGCGTTAGGCGTTATGGGTTTTCCGGTGTTCGTTATGCGTTGTGCATTATGCGTTATGCGTTATGAAGTATGGGTCATGGTTTATGCATTATGCGTTGTGCGCTATACGTTTGCGTTATGCGTTATGCGTTATGCGTTATGCGTTATGCGTTATACGGTATGCGTTATGCGTTATACGGTATGCGTTATGCGTTATACGTTATGCGTTATGCGTTATGCGTTATGCGTTATGCGTTATGCATTATGCGTTATACGGTATGCGTTATGCGTTATACGTTATGCGTTATGCGTTTTGCGTTATGGGTTATGCGTTATGCGTTATGGTTATGCGTTATGCGTTATGCGTTATGCGTTATGCGTTATGCGTTATGCGTTATGCGTTATACGTTATGCGTTATGCGTTATGCGTTATGCGTTATGCGTTGTGCGTTATACGTTTGCGTTATGCGTTATGCGTTATGCTTTATGCGTTATGCGTTATGCGTTATGCGTTATGCGTTATGCGTTATGCGTTACGCGTTATGCGTTATGCGTTATGCGTTATGCGTTATGCGTTATGCGTTATGCGTTATGCGTTATGCGTTATGATTTATGCGTTATGCGTTACGCTTTATGCGTTATGCATTATGCGTTATTCGTTATGCGATATGCGTTATGCGTTATGCGTTATTCGTTATGAGTAATGAGTTATAAGTTATGCGTTATGCGTTATGCGTTATGCGTTATGCGTTATATGTTATGCGTTATGCGTTATGCGTTATGCGTTGTGCGTTATACGTTTGCGTTATGCGTTATGCGTTATGCGTTATGCGTTATGCGTTATGCGTTATGCGTTATGCGTTATGCGTTATGCGTTATGCGTTATGCGTTATGCTTTATGCGTTATGCATTATGCGTTATTCGTGATCCGTTATGCGTTAGGCGTTATGGGTTTTCCGGTGTTCGTTATGCGTTGTGCATTATGCGTTATGCGTTATGAAGTAAGGGTTATGGTTTATGCATTTTGCGTTGTGCGCTATACGTTTGCGTTATGCGTTATGCGTTATGCGTTATACGGTATGCGTTATGCGTTATGCGTTATGCGTTATTCGTTATGAGTAATGAGTTATAAGTTATGCGTTATGCGTTATGCGTTATGCGTTATGCGTTATGCGTTATGCGTTATGCGTTATGCGTTATGCGTTATGCGTTATGCGTTATGCGTTATGCGTTATGCATTATGCGTTATGCGTTATGCGTTATGCGTTATGCGTTATGCGTTATGCGTTATGCGTTATGCGTTATGCGTTATGCTTTATGTGTTATGCGTTATGCGTTATGCGTTATGCGTTATGCGTTACAAGTTATGCGTTATGCGTTATGCGTTATGCTTTATGCGTTATGCGTTATGCGTTATGCGTTATGCTTCATGCGTTATGCGTTATGCGTTATGCGTTATGCGTCATGCGTTATGCGTTATGCGTGATCAGTTATGCGTTATGCGTTATGCGTTATGCGTTATGCGTTATGCGTTATGCGTTATGCGTTATGCGTTATGCTTTATGCGTTATGCATTATGCGTTATTCGTGATCCGTTATGCGTTAGGCGTTATGGGTTTTCCGGTGTTCGTTATGCGTTGTGCATTATGCGTTATGCGCTATGAAGTAAGGGTTATGGTTTATGCATTATGCGTTGTGCGCTATACGTTTGCGTTATGCGTTACGCGTTATGCGTTATACGGTATGCGTTATGCGTTATGCGTTATGCGTTATTCGTTATGAGTAATGAGTTATAAGTTATGCGTTATGCGTTATGCGTTATGCGTTATGCGTTATGCGTTATGCGTTATGCGTTATGCGTTATGCGTTATGCGTTATGCGTTATGCGTTATGCGTTATGCTTTATGCGTTATGCGTTACTCCTTATGAGTTATGAGTTATAAGTTATGCGTAATGCGTTATGCTTTATGCGTTATGCGTTATACGTTATGCGTTATGCGTTATGCGTTATGCGTTGTGCGTTCTGCGTTATGCGTTATGCTTTATGCGTTATGCGTTATGCGTTATGCCTTATGCGTTATGCGTTATTCGTTATGAGTAATGAGTTATAAGTTATGCGTTATGCGTTATGCTTTATGCGTTATGCGTTATGCGTTATGCGTTATGCGTTATGCGTTATGCGTTATGCGTTATGCGTTATGCGTTATGCGTTATGCTTTATGCGTTATGCGTTATGCGTTATGCGTGATCCGACATGCGTTATGCACTTTGCGTTATGCGTTATTCGATATGAGTAATGAGTTATAAGTTATGCGTAATGCGTTATGCCTTATGCGTTATGCATTATGCTTTATCCGTTATGCGTTATGCGTTATGCTTTATGCGTTATGCGTTATGCGTTATGAGTAATGAGTTATAAGTTATGCGTTATTCGTTATGAGTAATGAGTTATAAGTTATGCGTTATGCGTGATCCGTTATGCGTTAGGCGTTATGGGTTTTCCGGTGTTCGTTATGCGTTGTGCATTATGCGTTATGCGTTATGAAGTATGGGTCATGGTTTATGCATTATGCGTTGTGCGCTATACGTTTGCGTTATGCGTTATGCGTTATGCGTTATGCGTTATACGGTATGCGTTATGCGTTATACGGTATGCGTTATGCGTTATACGTTATGCGTTATGCGTTATGCGTTATGCGTTATGCACTATGCGTTATACGGTATCTGTTATGCGTTATACGTTATGCGTTATGCGTTTTGCGTTATGGGTTATGCGTTATGCGTTATGGTTATGCGTTATGCGTTATGCATTATGCGTTATGCGTTATGCGTTATGCGTTATGCGTTATACGTTATGCGTTATGCGTTATGCGTTATGCGTTATGCGTTGTGCGTTATACGTTTGCGTTATGCGTTATGCGTTATGCTTTATGCGTTATGCGTTATGCGTTATGCGTTATGCGTTATAAGTTATGCGTTATGCGTTATGCTTTATGCGTTATGCGTTATGCGTTATGCGTTATGCGTTATGCGTTATGCGTTATGCGTGATCCGACATGCGTTATGCATTTTGCGTTATGCGTTATTCGTTATGAGTTATGAGTTATAAGTTATGCGTAATGCGTAATGCGTTATGCGTTATGCGTTATGCGTTATGCGTTATGCGTTATGCGTTATGCGTTATGCGTTATGCGTTATGCTTTATGCGTTATGCGTTACTCCTAATGAGTTATGAGTTATAAGTTATGCGTTATGCTTTATGCGTTATGCGTTATGCGTTATGCGTTATGCGTTATGCGTTATGCGTTATGCGTTATGCGTTATGCGTTATGCGTTATGCGTTATGCGTTATGCGTTATGCGTTATGCGTTGTGCGTTATACGTTTGCGTTATGCGTTATGCGTTATACGTTATGCGTTATGCGTTATGGTTATGCGTTATGCGTTATGCGTTATGCGTTATGCGTTATGCGTTATGCGTTATGCGTTATGCGTTTTGCGTTATGGGTTATGCGTTATGCGTTATGGTTATGCGTTATGCGTTATGCGTTATGCGTTATGCGTTATGCGTTATGCGTTATGCGTTATACGTTATGCGTTATGCGTTATGGTTATGCGTTATGCGTTATGCGTTATGCGTTATGCGTTATGCGTTATGCGTTATGCGTTATGCGTTATGCGTTATGCGTTGTGCGTTATGCGTTATGCGTTATGCGTTATGCGTTATGCGTTATGCGTTATGCGTTATGCGTTATGCGTTATGCGTTGTGCGTTATACGTTTGCGTTATGCGTTATGCGTTATGCTTTATGCGTTATGCGTTATGCGTTATGCGTTATGCGTTATGCGTTATGCGTTATGCGTTATGCGTTATGCCTTATGCGTTATGCGTTATTCGTTATGAGTAATGAGTTATAAGTTATGCGTTATGCGTTATGCTTTATGCGTTATGCGTTATGCGTTATGCGTTATGCGTTATGCGTTATGCGTTATGCGTGATCCGACATGCGTTATGCATTTTGCGTTATGCGTTATTCGTTATGAGTTATGAGTTATAAGTTATGCGTAATGCGTAATGCGTTATGCGTTATGCGTTATGCGTTATGCGTTATGCGTTATGCGTTATGCGTTATGCGTTATGCTTTATGCGTTATGCGTTACTCCTAATGAGTTATGAGTTATAAGTTATGCGTTATGCTTTATGCGTTATGCGTTATGCGTTATGCGTTATGCGTTATGCGTTATGCGTTATGCGTTATGCGTGATCCATTATGCGTTATGCGTTATGCGTTAGGCGTTATGCGTTATGCGTTATGCGTTATGCGTTATGCGTTATGCGTTATGCGTTATGCGTTATGCGTTATGCGTTATGCGTTATGCGTTATGCGTTATGCGTTATGCTTTATGCGTTATGCGTTACTCCTTATGAGTTATGAGTTATAAGTTATGCGTAATGCGTTATGCTTTATGCGTTATGCGTTATACGTTATGCGTTATGCGTTATGCGTTATGCGTTGTGCGTTCTGCGTTATGCGTTATGCTTTATGCGTTATGCGTTATGCGTTATGCGTTATGCCTTATGCGTTATGCGTTATTCGTTATGAGTAATGAGTTATAAGTTATGCGTTATGCGTTATGCTTTATGCGTTATGCGTTATGCGTTATGCGTTATGCGTTATGCGTTATGCGTTATGCGTTATGCGTTATGCGTTATGCGTTATGCGTTATGCGTTATGCGTTATGCGTGATCCGACATGCGTTATGCATTTTGCGTTATGCGTTATTCGATATGAGTAATGAGTTATAAGTTATGCGTAATGCGTTATGCCTTATGCGTTATGCATTATGCTTTATCCGTTATGCGTTATGCGTTATGCTTTATGCGTTATGCGTTATGCGTTATGCGTTATGCGTTATGCGTTATGCGTTATGCGTTATGCTTTATGCGTTATGCGTTACTCCTTATGAGTTATGAGTTATAAGTTATGCGTAATTCGTTATGCGTTATGCGTTATGCTTTATGCGTTATGCGTTATGCGTTATGCGTTATGCGTTATGCGTTATGCGTGATCCATTATGCGTTATGCGTTATGCGTTAGGCGTTATGCGTTATGCGTTATGCGTTATGCGTTATGCGTTATGCGTTATGCGTTATGCTTTATGCGTTATGCGTTACTCCTTATGAGTTATGAGTTATAAGTTATGCGTAATGCGTTATGCTTTATGCGTTATGCGTTATACGTTATGCGTTATGCGTTATGCGTTATGCGTTGTGCGTTCTGCGTTATGCGTTATGCTTTATGCGTTATGCGTTATGCGTTATGCCTTATGCGTTATGCGTTATTCGTTATGAGTAATGAGTTATAAGTTATGCGTTATGCGTTATGCTTTATGCGTTATGCGTTATGCGTTATGCGTTATGCGTTATGCGTTATGCGTTATGCGTTATGCGTTATGCTTTATGCGTTATGCGTTATGCGTTATGCGTGATCCGACATGCGTTATGCATTTTGCGTTATGCGTTATTCGATATGAGTAATGAGTTATAAGTTATGCGTAATGCGTTATGCCTTATGCGTTATGCATTATGCTTTATCCGTTATGCGTTATGCGTTATGCTTTATGCGTTATGCGTTATGCGTTATGAGTAATGAGTTATAAGTTATGCGTTATTCGTTATGAGTAATGAGTTATAAGTTATGCGTTATGCGTGATCCGTTATGCGTTAGGCGTTATGGGTTTTCCGGTGTTCGTTATGCGTTGTGCATTATGCGTTATGCGTTATGAAGTATGGGTCATGATTTATGCATTATGCGTTGTGCGCTATACGTTTGCGTTATGCGTTATGCGTTATGCGTTATGCGTTATGCGTTATGCGTTATGCGTTATGCGTTATGCGTTATGCGTTATGCGTTATGCGTTATGCGTTATGCGTTATGCGTTATGCGTGATCCGACATGCGTTATGCATTTTGCGTTATGCGTTATGCGTTATGCGTTATGCGTTATGATTTATGCGTTATGCGTTACGCTTTATGCGTTATGCATTATGCGTTATTCGTTATGCGATATGCGTTATGCGTTATGCGTTATTCGTTATGAGTAATGAGTTATAAGTTATGCGTTATGCGTTATGCTTTATGCGTTATGCGTTATGCGTTATATGTTATGCGTTATGCGTTATGCGTTATGCGTTGTGCGTTATACGTTTGCGTTATGCGTTATGCGTTATGCGTTATACGGTATGCGTTATGCGTTATGCGTTATGCGTTATGCGTTATGCGTTATGCGTTATGCGTTATGCGTTATGCGTTATGCGTTATGCTTTATGTGTTATGCGTTATGCGTTATGCGTTATGCGTTATGCGTTACAAGTTATGCGTTATGCGTTATGCGTTATGCTTTATGCGTTATGCGTTATGCGTTATGCGTTATGCTTCATGCGTTATGCGTTATGCGTTATGCGTTATGCGTTATGCGTCATGCGTTATGCGTTATGCGTGATCCGTTATGCGTTATGCGTTATGCGTTATGCGTTATGCGTTATGCGTTATGCGTTATGCGTTATGCGTTATGCGTTATGCGTTATGCGTTATGCGTTATGCGTTATGCGTTATGCGTTATGCGTTATGCTTTATGCGTTATGCATTATGCGTTATTCGTGATCCGTTATGCGTTAGGCGTTATGGGTTTTCCGGTGTTCGTTATGCGTTGTGCATTATGCGTTATGCGTTATGAAGTAAGGGTTATGGTTTATGCATTATGCGTTGTGCGCTATACGTTTGCGTTATGCGTTATGCGTTATGCGTTATACGGTATGCGTTATGCGTTATGCGTTATGCGTTATTCGTTATGAGTAATGAGTTATGCGTTATGCGTTATGCGTTATGCGTTATGCGTTATGCGTTATGCGTTATGCGTTATGCGTTATGCGTGATCCGACATGCGTTATGCATTTTGCGTTATGCGTTATTCGATATGAGTAATGAGTTATAAGTTATGCGTAATGCGTTATGCCTTATGCGTTATGCATTATGCTTTATCCGTTATGCGTTATGCGTTATGCTTTATGCGTTATGCATTATGCGTTATGCGTTATGCGTTATGCGTTATGCGTTATGCTTTATGCGTTATGCGTTACTCCTTATGAGTTATGAGTTATAAGTTATGCGTAATTCGTTATGCGTTATGCGTTATGCTTTATGCGTTATGCGTTATGCGTTATGCGTTATGCGTTATGCGTTATGCGTGATCCATTATGCGTTATGCGTTATGCGTTAGGCGTTATGCGTTATGCGTTATGCGTTATGCGTTATGCGTTATGCGTTATGCGTTATGCGTTATGCGTTATGCGTTATGCGTTATGCGTTATGCGTTATGCTTTATGCGTTATGCGTTACTCCTTATGAGTTATGAGTTATAAGTTATGCGTAATGCGTTATGCTTTATGCGTTATGCGTTATACGTTATGCGTTATGCGTTATGCGTTATGCGTTGTGCGTTCTGCGTTATGCGTTATGCTTTATGCGTTATGCGTTATGCGTTATGCGTTATGCGTTATGCGTTATTCGTTATGAGTAATGAGTTATAAGTTATGCGTTATGCGTTATGCTTTATGCGTTATGCGTTATGCGTTATGCGTTATGCGTTATGCGTTATGCGTTATGCGTTATGCGTTATGCTTTATGCGTTATGCGTTATGCGTTATGCGTGATCCGACATGCGTTATGCATTTTGCGTTATGCGTTATTCGATATGAGTAATGAGTTATAAGTTATGCGTAATGCGTTATGCCTTATGCGTTATGCATTATGCTTTATCCGTTATGCGTTATGCGTTATGCTTTATGCGTTATGCGTTATGCGTTATGAGTAATGAGTTATAAGTTATGCGTTATTCGTTATGAGTAATGAGTTATAAGTTATGCGTTATGCGTGATCCGTTATGCGTTAGGCGTTATGGGTTTTCCGGTGTTCGTTATGCGTTGTGCATTATGCGTTATGCGTTATGAAGTATGGGTCATGGTTTATGCATTATGCGTTGTGCGCTATACGTTTGCGTTATGCGTTATGCGTTATGCGTTATGCGTTATGCGTTATACGGTATGCGTTATGCGTTATACGGTATGCGTTATGCGTTATACGTTATGCGTTATGCGTTATGCGTTATGCGTTATGCGTTATGCATTATGCGTTATACGGTATGCGTTATGCGTTATACGTTATGCGTTATGCGTTTTGCGTTATGGGTTATGCGTTATGCGTTATGGTTATGCGTTATGCGTTATGCGTTATGCGTTATGCGTTATGCGTTATGCGTTATGCGTTATACGTTATGCGTTATGCGTTGTGCGTTATGCGTTATGCGTTGTGCGTTATACGTTTGCGTTATGCGTTATGCGTTATGCGTTATGCGTTATGCGTTATGCGTTATGCGTTACGCGTTATGCGTTATGCGTTATGCGTTATGCGTTATGCGTTATGCGTTATGCGTTATGCGTTATGCGTTATGATTTATGCGTTATGCGTTACGCTTTATGCGTTATGCATTATGCGTTATTCGTTATGCGATATGCGTTATGCGTTATGCGTTATTCGTTATGAGTAATGAGTTATAAGTTATGCGTTATGCGTTATGCGTTATGCGTTATGCGTTATATGTTATGCGTTATGCGTTATGCGTTATGCGTTGTGCGTTATACGTTTGCGTTATGCGTTATGCGTTATGCGTTATGCGTTATGCGTTATGCGTTATGCGTTATGCGTTATGCGTTATGCGTTATGCGTTATGCGTTATGCTTTATGCGTTATGCATTATGCGTTATTCGTGATCCGTTATGCGTTAGGCGTTATGGGTTTTCCGGTGTTCGTTATGCGTTGTGCATTATGCGTTATGCGTTATGAAGTAAGGGTTATGGTTTATGCATTATGCGTTGTGCGCTATACGTTTGCGTTATGCGTTATGCGTTATGCGTTATACGGTATGCGTTATGCGTTATGCGTTATGCGTTATTCGTTATGAGTAATGAGTTATAAGTTATGCGTTATGCGTTATGCGTTATGCGTTATGCGTTATGCGTTATGCGTTATGCGTTATGCGTTATGCGTTATGCGTTATGCGTTATGCGTTATGCGTTATGCATTATGCGTTATGCGTTATGCGTTATGCGTTATGCGTTATGCGTTATGCGTTATGCGTTATGCGTTATGCGTTATGCTTTATGTGTTATGCGTTATGCGTTATGCGTTATGCGTTATGCGTTAAAAGTTATGCGTTATGCGTTATGCGTTATGCTTTATGCGTTATGCGTTATGCGTTATGCGTTATGCTTCATGCGTTATGCGTTATGCGTTATGCGTTATGCGTCATGCGTTATGCGTTATGCGTGATCAGTTATGCGTTATGCGTTATGCGTTATGCGTTATGCGTTATGCGTTATGCGTTATGCGTTATGCGTTATGCTTTATGCGTTATGCATTATGCGTTATTCGTGATCCGTTATGCGTTAGGCGTTATGGGTTTTCCGGTGTTCGTTATGCGTTGTGCATTATGCGTTATGCGTTATGAAGTAAGGGTTATGGTTTATGCATTATGCGTTGTGCGCTATACGTTTGCGTTATGCGTTACGCGTTATGCGTTATACGGTATGCGTTATGCGTTATGCGTTATGCGTTATTCGTTATGAGTAATGAGTTATAAGTTATGCGTTATGCGTTATGCGTTATGCGTTATGCGTTATGCGTTATGCGTTATGCGTTATGCGTTATGCGTTATGCGTTATGCGTTATGCGTTATGCGTTATGCGTTATGCGTTATGCGTTATGCGTTATGCTTTATGCGTTATGCGTTACTCCTTATGAGTTATGAGTTATAAGTTATGCGTAATGCGTTATGCTTTATGCGTTATGCGTTATACGTTATGCGTTATGCGTTATGCGTTATGCGTTGTGCGTTCTGCGTTATGCGTTATGCTTTATGCGTTATGCGTTATGCGTTATGCCTTATGCGTTATGCGTTATTCGTTATGAGTAATGAGTTATAAGTTATGCGTTATGCGTTATGCTTTATGCGTTATGCGTTATGCGTTATGCGTTATGCGTTATGCGTTATGCGTTATGCGTTATGCGTTATGCGTTATGCGTTATGCGTTATGCTTTATGCGTTATGCGTTATGCGTTATGCGTGATCCGACATGCGTTATGCATTTTGCGTTATGCGTTATTCGATATGAGTAATGAGTTATAAGTTATGCGTAATGCGTTATGCCTTATGCGTTATGCATTATGCTTTATCCGTTATGCGTTATGCGTTATGCTTTATGCGTTATGCGTTATGCGTTATGAGTAATGAGTTATAAGTTATGCGTTATTCGTTATGAGTAATGAGTTATAAGTTATGCGTTATGCGTGATCCGTTATGCGTTAGGCGTTATGGGTTTTCCGGTGTTCGTTATGCGTTGTGCATTATGCGTTATGCGTTATGAAGTATGGGTCATGGTTTATGCATTATGCGTTGTGCGCTATACGTTTGCGTTATGCGTTATGCGTTATGCGTTATGCGTTATACGGTATGCGTTATGCGTTATACGGTATGCGTTATGCGTTATACGTTATGCGTTATGCGTTATGCGTTATGCGTTATGCACTATGCGTTATACGGTATGCGTTATGCGTTATACGTTATGCGTTATGCGTTTTGCGTTATGGGTTATGCGTTATGCGTTATGGTTATGCGTTATGCGTTATGCGTTATGCGTTATGCGTTATGCGTTATGCGTTATACGTTATGCGTTATGCGTTATGCGTTATGCGTTATGCGTTGTGCGTTATACGTTTGCGTTATGCGTTATGCGTTATGCTTTATGCGTTATGCGTTATGCGTTATGCGTTATGCGTTATGCGTTATGCGTTATGCGTTATGCGTTATGCGTTATGCGTTATGCGTTATGCGTTATGCGTTATGCGTTATGCGTTATGCGTTATGCGTTATGCGTTATGATTTATGCGTTATGCGTTACGCTTTATGCGTTATGCATTATGCGTTATTCGTTATGCGATATGCGTTATGCGTTATGCGTTATTCGTTATGAGTAATGAGTTATAAGTTATGCGTTATGCGTTATGCGTTATGCGTTATGCGTTATATATTATGCGTTATGCGTTATGCGTTATGCGTTGTGCGTTATACGTTTGCGTTATGCGTTATGCGTTATGCGTTATGCGTTATGCGTTATGCGTTATGCGTTATGCGTTATGCGTTATGCGTTATGCGTTATGCGTTATGCTTTATGCGTTATGCATTATGCGTTATTCGTGATCCGTTATGCGTTAGGCGTTATGGGTTTTCCGGTGTTCGTTATGCGTTGTGCATTATGCGTTATGCGTTATGAAGTAAGGGTTATGGTTTATGCATTATGCGTTGTGCATTATGCGTTATGCGTTATGAAGTAAGGGTTATGGTTTATGCATTATGCGTTGTGCGCTATACGTTTGCGTTATGCGTTATGCGTTATGCGTTATACGGTATGCGTTATGCGTTATGCGTTATGCGTTATTCGTTATGAGTAATGAGTTATAAGTTATGCGTTATGCGTTATGCGTTATGCGTTATGCGTTATGCGTTATGCGTTATGCGTTATGCGTTATGCGTTATGCGTTATGCGTTATGCGTTATGCGTTATGCATTATGCGTTATGCGTTATGCGTTATGCGTTATGCGTTATGCGTTATGCGTTATGCGTTATGCGTTATGCTTTATGTGTTATGCGTTATGCGTTATGCGTTATGCGTTATGCGTTACAAGTTATGCGTTATGCGTTATGCGTTATGCTTTATGCGTTATGCGTTATGCGTTATGCGTTATGCTTCATGCGTTATGCGTTATGCGTTATGCGTTATGCGTCATGCGTTATGCGTTATGCGTGATCAGTTATGCGTTATGCGTTATGCGTTATGCGTTATGCGTTATGCGTTATGCGTTATGCGTTATGCGTTATGCGTTATGCGTTATGCGTTATGCGTTATGCGTTATGCTTTATGCGTTATGCATTATGCGTTATTCGTGATCCGTTATGCGTTAGGCGTTATGGGTTTTCCGGTGTTCGTTATGCGTTGTGCATTATGCGTTATGCGTTATGAAGTAAGGGTTATGGTTTATGCATTATGCGTTGTGCGCTATACGTTTGCGTTATGCGTTGCGCGTTATGCGTTATACGGTATGCGTTATGCGTTATGCGTTATGCGTTATTCGTTATGAGTAATGAGTTATAAGTTATGCGTTATGCGTTATGCGTTATGCGTTATGCGTTATGCGTTATGCGTTATGCGTTATGCGTTATGCGTTATGCGTTATGCGTTATGCGTTATGCGTTATGCGTTATGCGTTATGCATTATGCTTTATCCGTTATGCGTTATGCGTTATGCTTTATGCGTTATGCGTTATGCGTTATGCGTTATGCGTTATGCGTTATTCGTTATGAGTAATGAGTTATAAGTTATGCGTTATGCGTAATGCGTTATGCGTTATGCGTTATGCGTTATGCGTTATGCTTTATGCGTTATGAGTTGTGCGTTATGCTTTATGCGTTATTCGTTATGCGTTATGCGTTATGCGTTATGCGTTATGCATTATGCGTTAGGCGTTATGCGTTATGCGTTATGCGTTATGCGTTATGCGTTATGCGTTATGCGTTATGCGTTATGCGTTATGCGTTATGCGTTATGCGTTATGCGTTATGCATTATGCTTTATCCGTTATGCGTTATGCGTTATGCTTTATGCGTTATGCGTTATGCGTTATGCGTTATGCGTTATGCGTTATTCGTTATGAGTAATGAGTTATAAGTTATGCGTTATGCGTAATGCGTTATGCGTTATGCGTTATGCGTTATGCTTTATGCGTTATGCGTTATGCGTTATGCTTTATGCGTTATTCGTTATGCGTTATGCGTTATGCGTTATGCGTTATGCATTATGCGTTAGGCGTTATGCGTTATGCGTTATGCGTTATGCTTTATGCGTTATGCGTTACTCCTTATGAGTTATGAGTTATAAGTTATGCTTTATGCGTTATGCGTTATGCGTTATGCGTTATGCGTTATGCGTTATGCGTTATGCGTTATGCTTTATGCGTTATGCGCTACTCCTTATGAGTTATGAGTTATAAGTTATGCGTAATTCGTTATGCGTTATGCGTTATGCTTTATGCGTTATGCGTTATGCGTTATGCGTTATGCGTTATGCGTGATCCGACATGCGTTATGCATTTTGCGTTATGCGTTATTCGATATGAGTAATGAGTTATAAGTTATGCGTAATGCGTTATGCCTTATGCGTTATGCATTATGCTTTATCCGTTATGCGTTATGCGTTATGCTTTATGCGTTATGCGTTATGCGTTATGCGTTATGCGTTATGCGTTATGCGTTATGCGTTATGCTTTATGCGTTATGCGTTACTCCTTATGAGTTATGAGTTATAAGTTATGCGTAATTCGTTATGCGTTATGCGTTATGCTTTATGCGTTATGCGTTATGCGTTATGCGTTATGCGTTATGCGTTATGCGTGATCCATTATGCGTTATGCGTTATGCGTTAGGCGTTATGCGTTATGCGTTATGCGTTATGATTTATGCGTTATGCGTTATGCGTTATGCGTTATGCGTTATGCGTTATGCTTTATGCGTTATGCGTTATGCTTTATGCGTTATGCGTTACTCCTTATGAGTTATGAGTTATAAGTTATGCGTAATGCGTTATGCTTTATGCGTTATGCGTTATACGTTATGCGTTATGCGTTATGCGTTATGCGTTGTGCGTTCTGCGTTATGCGTTATGCTTTATGCGTTATGCGTTATGCGTTATGCCTTATGCGTTATGCGTTATTCGATATGAGTAATGAGTTATAAGTTATGCGTAATGCGTTATGCCTTATGCGTTATGCATTATGCTTTATCCGTTATGCGTTATGCGTTATGCTTTATGCGTTATGCGTTATGCGTTATGAGTAATGAGTTATAAGTTATGCGTTATTCGTTATGAGTAATGAGTTATAAGTTATGCGTTATGCGTGATCCGTTATGCGTTAGGCGTTATGGGTTTTCCGGTGTTCGTTATGCGTTGTGCATTATGCGTTATGCGTTATGAAGTATGGGTCATGGTTTATGCATTATGCGTTGTGCGCTATACGTTTGCGTTATGCGTTATGCGTTATGCGTTATGCGTTATGCGTTATACGGTATGCGTTATGCGTTATACGGTATGCGTTATGCGTTATACGTTATGCGTTATGCGTTATGCGTTATGCGTTATGCATTATGCGTTATACGGTATGCGTTATGCGTTATACGTTATGCATTATGCGTTTTGCGTTATGGGTTATGCGTTATGCGTTATGGTTATGCGTTATGCGTTATGCGTTATGCGTTATGCGTTATGCGTTATGCGTTATGCGTTATGCGTTATGCGTTATGCGTTATATGTTATGCGTTATGCGTTATGCGTTATGCGTTGTGCGTTATACGTTTGCGTTATGCGTTATGCGTTATGCGTTATGCGTTATGCGTTATGCGTTATGCGTTATGCGTTATGCGTTATGCTTTATGCGTTATGCATTATGCGTTATTCGTGATCCGTTATGCGTTAGGCGTTATGGGTTTTCCGGTGTTCGTTATGCGTTGTGCATTATGCGTTATGCGTTATGAAGTAAGGGTTATGGTTTATGCCTTATGCGTTGTGCGCTATACGTTTGCGTTATGCGTTATGCGTTATGCGTTATACGGTATGCGTTATGCGTTATGCGTTATGCGTTATTCGTTATGAGTAATGAGTTATGCGTTATGCGTTATGCGTTATGCGTTATGCGTTATGCGTTATGCGTTATGCGTTATGCGTTATGCGTTATGCGTTATGCGTTATGCGTTATGCGTTATGCGTTATGCATTATGCGTTATGCGTTATGCGTTATGCGTTATGCGTTATGCGTTATGCGTTATGCGTTATGCGTTATGCTTTATGTGTTATGCGTTATGCGTTATGCGTTATGCGTTATGCGTTACAAGTTATGCGTTATGCGTTATGCGTTATGCTTTATGCGTTATGCGTTATGCGTTATGCGTTATGCTTCATGCGTTATGCGTTATGCGTTATGCGTTATGCGTCATGCGTTATGCGTTATGCGTGATCAGTTATGCGTTATGCGTTATGCGTTATGCGTTATGCGTTATGCGTTATGCGTTATGCGTTATGCGTTATGCGTTATGCTTTATGCGTTATGCATTATGCGTTATTCGTGATCCGTTATGCGTTAGGCGTTATGGGTTTTCCGGTGTTCGTTATGCGTTGTGCATTATGCGTTATGCGTTATGAAGTAAGGGTTATGGTTTATGCATTATGCGTTGTGCGCTATACGTTTGCGTTATGCGTTACGCGTTATGCGTTATACGGTATGCGTTATGCGTTATGCGTTATGCGTTATTCGTTATGAGTAATGAGTTATAAGTTATGCGTTATGCGTTATGCGTTATGCGTTATGCGTTATGCGTTATGCGTTATGCGTTATGCGTTATGCGTTATGCGTTATGCGTTATGCGTTATGCGTTATGCTTTATGCGTTATGCGTTACTCCTTATGAGTTATGAGTTATAAGTTATGCGTAATGCGTTATGCTTTATGCGTTATGCGTTATACGTTATGCGTTATGCGTTATGCGTTATGCGTTGTGCGTTCTGCGTTATGCGTTATGCTTTATGCGTTATGCGTTATGCGTTATGCCTTATGCGTTATGCGTTATTCGTTATGAGTAATGAGTTATAAGTTATGCGTTATGCGTTATGCTTTATGCGTTATGCGTTATGCGTTATGCGTTATGCGTTATGCGTTATGCGTTATGCGTTATGCGTTATGCGTTATGCTTTATGCGTTATGCGTTATGCGTTATGCGTGATCCGACATGCGTTATGCATTTTGCGTTATGCGTTATTCGATATGAGTAATGAGTTATAAGTTATGCGTAATGCGTTATGCCTTATGCGTTATGCATTATGCTTTATCCGTTATGCGTTATGCGTTATGCTTTATGCGTTATGCGTTATGCGTTATGAGTAATGAGTTATAAGTTATGCGTTATTCGTTATGAGTAATGAGTTATAAGTTATGCGTTATGCGTGATCCGTTATGCGTTAGGCGTTATGGGTTTTCCGGTGTTCGTTATGCGTTGTGCATTATGCGTTATGCGTTATGAAGTATGGGTCATGGTTTATGCATTATGCGTTGTGCGCTATACGTTTGCGTTATGCGTTATGCGTTATGCGTTATGCGTTATACGGTATGCGTTATGCGTTATACGGTATGCGTTATGCGTTATACGTTATGCGTTATGCCTTATGCGTTATGCGTTATGCATTATGCGTTATACGGTATGCGTTATGCGTTATACGTTATGCGTTATGCGTTTTGCGTTATGGGTTATGCGTTATGCGTTATGGTTATGCGTTATGCGTTATGCGTTATGCGTTATGCGTTATGCGTTATGCGTTATGCGTTATACGTTATGCGTTATGCGTTATGCGTTATGCGTTATGCGTTGTGCGTTATACGTTTGCGTTATGCGTTATGCGTTATGCTTTATGCGTTATGCGTTATGCGTTATGCGTTATGCGTTATGCGTTATGCGTTACGCGTTATGCGTTATGCGTTATGCGTTATGCGTTATGCGTTATGCGTTATGCGTTATGCGTTATGCGTTATGCGTTATGATTTATGCGTTATGCGTTACGCTTTATGCGTTATGCATTATGCGTTATTCGTTATGCGATATGCGTTATGCGTTATGCGTTATTCGTTATGAGTAATGAGTTATAAGTTATGCGTTATGCGTTATGCGTTATGCGTTATGCGTTATATGTTATGCGTTATGCGTTATGCGTTATGCGTTGTGCGTTATACGTTTGCGTTATGCGTTATGCGTTATGCGTTATGCGTTATGCGTTATGCGTTATGCGTTATGCGTTATGCGTTATGCGTTATGCGTTATGCTTTATGCGTTATGCATTATGCGTTATTCGTGATCCGTTATGCGTTAGGCGTTATGGGTTTTCCGGTGTTCGTTATGCGTTGTGCATTATGCGTTATGCGTTATGAAGTAAGGGTTATGGTTTATGCATTATGCGTTGTGCGCTATACGTTTGCGTTATGCGTTATGCGTTATGCGTTATACGGTATGCGTTATGCGTTATGCGTTATGCGTTATTCGTTTTGAGTAATGAGTTATAAGTTATGCGTTATGCGTTATGCGTTATGCGTTATGCGTTATGCGTTATGCGTTATGCGTTATGCGTTATGCGTTATGCGTTATGCGTTATGCGTTATGCGTTATGCGTTATGCATTATGCGTTATGCGTTATGCGTTATGCGTTATGCGTTATGCGTTATGCGTTATGCGTTATGCGTTATGCTTTATGTGTTATGCGTTATGCGTTATGCGTTATGCGTTATGCGTTACAAGTTATGCGTTATGCGTTATGCGTTATGCTTTATGCGTTATGCGTTATGCGTTATGCGTTATGCTTCATGCGTTATGCGTTATGCGTTATGCGTTATGCGTCATTCGTTATGCGTTATGCGTGATCAGTTATGCGTTATGCGTTATGCGTTATGCGTTATGCGTTATGCGTTATGCGTTATGCGTTATGCGTTATGCGTTATGCGTTATGCGTTATGCTTTATGCGTTATGCATTATGCGTTATTCGTGATCCGTTATGCGTTAGGCGTTATGGGTTTTCCGGTGTTCGTTATGCGTTGTGCATTATGCGTTATGCGTTATGAAGTAAGGGTTATGGTTTATGCATTATGCGTTGTGCGCTATACGTTTGCGTTATGCGTTACGCGTTATGCGTTATACGGTATGCGTTATGCGTTATGCGTTATGCGTTATTCGTTATGAGTAATGAGTTATAAGTTATGCGTTATGCGTTATGCGTTATGCGTTATGCGTTATGCGTTATGCGTTATGCGTTATGCGTTATGCGTTATGCGTTATGCGTTATGAGTTATGCGTTATGCGTTATGCGTTATGCGTTATGCGTTATGCGTTATGCGTTATGCATTATGCTTTATCCGTTATGCGTTATGCGTTATGCTTTATGCGTTATGCGTTATGCGTTATGCGTTATGCGTTATGCGTTATGCGTTATTCGTTATGAGTAATGAGTTATAAGTTATGCGTTATGCGTAATGCGTTATGCGTTATGCGTTATGCGTTATGCGTTATGCTTTATGCGTTATGAGTTGTGCGTTATGCTTTATGCGTTATTCGTTATGCGTTATGCGTTATGCGTTATGCGTTATGCATTATGCGTTAGGCGTTATGCGTTATGCGTTATGCGTTATGCGTTATGCGTTATGCGTTATGCGTTATGCGTTATGCGTTATGCGTTATGCGTTATGCGTTATGCGTTATGCGTTATGCATTATGCTTTATCCGTTATGCGTTATGCGTTATGCTTTATGCGTTATGCGTTATGCGTTATGCGTTATGCGTTATTCGTTATGAGTAATGAGTTATAAGTTATGCGTTATGCGTAATGCGTTATGCGTTATGCGTTATGCGTTATGCTTTATGCGTTATGCGTTGTGCGTTATGCTTTATGCGTTATTCGTTATGCGTTATGCGTTATGCGTTATGCGTTATGCATTATGCGTTAGGCGTTATGCGTTATGCGTTATGCGTTATGCTTTATGCGTTATGCGTTACTCCTTATGAGTTATGAGTTATAAGTTATGCTTTATGCGTTATGCGTTATGCGTTATGCGTTATGCGTTATGCGTTATGCTTTATGCGTTATGCGTTACTCCTTATGAGTTATGAGTTATAAGTTATGCGTAATTCGTTATGCGTTATGCGTTATGCTTTATGCGTTATGCGTTATGCGTTATGCGTTATGCGTTATGCGTGATCCGACATGCGTTATGCATTTTGCGTTATGCGTTATTCGATATGAGTAATGAGTTATAAGTTATGCGTAATGCGTTATGCCTTATGCGTTATGCATTATGCTTTATCCGTTATGCGTTATGCGTTATGCTTTATGCGTTATGCGTTATGCGTTATGCGTTATGCGTTATGCGTTATGCGTTATGCGTTATGCTTTATGCGTTATGCGTTACTCCTTATGAGTTATGAGTTATAAGTTATGCGTAATTCGTTATGCGTTATGCGTTATGCTTTATGCGTTATGCGTTATGCGTTATGCGTTATGCGTTATGCGTTATGCGTGATCCATTATGCGTTATGCGTTATGCGTTAGGCGTTATGCGTTATGCGTTATGCGTTATGCGTTATGCGTTATGCGTTATGCGTTATGCGTTATGCGTTATGCGTTATGCGTTATGCGTTATGCGTTATGCGTTATGCTTTATGCGTTATGCGTTACTCCTTATGAGTTATGAGTTATAAGTTATGCGTAATGCGTTATGCTTTATGCGTTATGCGTTATACGTTATGCGTTATGCGTTATGCGTTATGCGTTGTGCGTTCTGCGTTATGCGTTATGCTTTATGCGTTATGCGTTATGCGTTATGCCTTATGCGTTATGCGTTATTCGTTATGAGTAATGAGTTATAAGTTATGCGTTATGCGTTATGCTTTATGCGTTATGCGTTATGCGTTATGCGTTATGCGTTATGCGTTATGCGTTATGCGTTATGCGTTATGCGTTATGCTTTATGCGTTATGCGTTATGCGTTATGCGTGATCCGACATGCGTTATGCATTTTGCGTTATGCGTTATTCGATATGAGTAATGAGTTATAAGTTATGCGTAATGCGTTATGCCTTATGCGTTATGCATTATGCTTTATCCGTTATGCGTTATGCGTTATGCTTTATGCGTTATGCGTTATGCGTTATGAGTAATGAGTTATAAGTTATGCGTTATTCGTTATGAGTAATGAGTTATAAGTTATGCGTTATGCGTGATCCGTTATGCGTTAGGCGTTATGGGTTTTCGGTGTTCGTTATGCGTTGTGCATTATGCGTTATGCGTTATGAAGTATGGGTCATGGTTTATGCATTATGCGTTGTGCGCTATACGTTTGCGTTATGCGTTATGCGTTATGCGTTATGCGTTATGCGTTATACGGTATGCGTTATGCGTTATACGGTATGCGTTATGCGTTATACGTTATGCGTTATGCGTTATGCGTTATGCGTTATGCATTATGCGTTATACGGTATGCGTTATGCGTTATACGTTATGCGTTATGCGTTTTGCGTTATGGGTTATGCGTTATGCGTTATGGTTATGCGTTATGCGTTATGCGTTATGCGTTATGCGTTATGCGTTATGCGTTATACGTTATGCGTTATGCGTTATGCGTTATGCGTTATGCGTTGTGCGTTATACGTTTGCGTTATGCGTTATGCGTTATGCTTTATGCGTTATGCGTTATGCGTTATGCGTTATGCGTTATGCGTTATGCGTTACGCGTTATGCGTTATGCGTTATGCGTTATGCGTTATGCGTTATGCGTTATGCGTTATGCGTTATGCGTTATGATTTATGCGTTATGCGTTACGCTTTATGCGTTATGCATTATGCGTTATTCGTTATGCGATACGCGTTATGCGTTATGCGTTATTCGTTATGAGTAATGAGTTATAAGTTATGCGTTATGCGTTATGCGTTATGCGTTATGCGTTATATGTTATGCGTTATGCGTTATGCGTTATGCGTTGTGCGTTATACGTTTGCGTTATGCGTTATGCGTTATGCGTTATGCGTTATGCGTTATGCGTTATGCGTTATGCGTTATGCGTTATGCGTTATGCTTTATGCGTTATGCATTATGCGTTATTCGTGATCCGTTATGCGTTAGGCGTTATGGGTTTTCCGGTGTTCGTTATGCGTTGTGCATTATGCGTTATGCGTTATGAAGTAAGGGTTATGGTTTATGCATTATGCGTTGTGCGCTATACGTTTGCGTTATGCGTTATGCGTTATGCGTTATACGGTATGCGTTATGCGTTATGCGTTATGCGTTATTCGTTATGAGTAATGAGTTATAAGTTATGCGTTATGCGTTATGCGTTATGCGTTATGCGTTATGCGTTATGCGTTATGCGTTATGCGTTATGCGTTATGCGTTATGCGTTATGCGTTATGCGTTATGCATTATGCGTTATGCGTTATGCGTTATGCGTTATGCGTTATGCGTTATGCGTTATGCGTTATGCGTTATGCTTTATGTGTTATGCGTTATGCGTTATGCGTTATGCGTTATGCGTTACACGTTATGCGTTATGCGTTATGCGTTATGCGTTATGCGTTATGCGTTATGCGTTATGCGTTATGCTTCATGCGTTATGCGTTATGCGTTATGCGTTATGCGTCATGCGTTATGCGTTATGCGTGATCAGTTATGCGTTATGCGTTATGCGTTATGCGTTATGCGTTATGCGTTATGCGTTATGCGTTATGCGTTATGCGTTATGCGTTATGCGTTATGCTTTATGCGTTATGCATTATGCGTTATTCGTGATCCGTTATGCGTTAGGCGTTATGGGTTTTCCGGTGTTCGTTATGCGTTGTGCATTATGCGTTATGCGTTATGAAGTAAGGGTTATGGTTTATGCATTATGCGTTGTGCGCTATACGTTTGCGTTATGCGTTACGCGTTATGCGTTATACGGTATGCGTTATGCGTTATGCGTTATGCGTTATTCGTTATGAGTAATGAGTTATAAGTTATGCGTTATGCGTTATGCGTTATGCGTTATGCGTTATGCGTTATGCGTTATGCGTTATGCGTTATGCGTTATGCGTTATGCGTTATGCGTTATGCTTTATGCGTTATGCGTTACTCCTTATGAGTTATGACTTATAAGTTATGCGTAATGCGTTATGCTTTATGCGTTATGCGTTATACGTTATACGTTTGCGTTATGCGTTATGCGTTATGCGTTATGCGTTATACGGTATGCGTTATGCGTTATACGGTATGCGTTATGCGTTATACGTTATGCGTTATGCGTTATGCGTTATGCGTTATGCATTATGCGTTATACGGTATGCGTTATGCGTTATACGTTATGCGTTATGCGTTTTGCGTTATGGGTTATGCGTTATACGTTTGCGTTATGCGTTATGCGTTATGCTTTATGCGTTATGCGTTATGCGTTATGCGTTATGCGTTATGCGTTATGCGTTACGCGTTATGCGTTATGCGTTATGCGTTATGCGTTATGCGTTATGCGTTATGCGTTATGCGTTATGCGTTATGATTTATGCGTTATGCGTTACGCTTTATGCGTTATGCATTATGCGTTATTCGTTATGCGATATGCGTTATGCGTTATGCGTTATTCGTTATGAGTAATGAGTTATAAGTTATGCGTTATGCGTTATGCGTTATGCGTTATATGTTATGCGTTATGCGTTATGCGTTATGCGTTGTGCGTTATACGTTTGCGTTATGCGTTATGCGTTATGCGTTATGCGTTATGCGTTATGCGTTATGCGTTATGCGTTATGCGTTATGCGTTATGCGTTATGCGTTATGCGTTATGCTTTATGCGTTATGCATTATGCGTTATTCGTGATCCGTTATGCGTTAGGCGTTATGGGTTTTCCGGTGTTCGTTATGCGTTGTGCATTATGCGTTATGCGTTATGAAGTAAGGGTTATGGTTTATGCATTATGCGTTGTGCGCTATACGTTTGCGTTATGCGTTATGCGTTATACGGTATGCGTTATGCGTTATGCGTTATGCGTTATTCGTTATGAGTAATGAGTTATAAGTTATGCGTTATGCGTTATGCGTTATGCGTTATGCGTTATGCGTTATGCGTTATGCGTTATGCGTTATGCGTTATGCGTTATGCGTTATGCGTTATGCGTTATGCGTTATGCGTTATGCGTTATGCGTTATGCGTTATGCGTTATGCGTTATGCGTTATGCTTTATGTGTTATGCGTTATGCGTTATGCGTTATGCGTTATGCGTTACAAGTTATGCGTTATGCGTTATGCGTTATGCTTTATGCGTTATGCGTTATGCGTTATGCGTTATGCTTCATGCGTTATGCGTTATGCGTTATGCGTTATGCGTCATGCGTTATGCGTTATGCGTGATCAGTTATGCGTTATGCGTTATGCGTTATGCGTTATGCGTTATGCGTTATGCGTTATGCGTTATGCGTTATGCGTTATGCGTTATGCGTTATGCGTTATGCTTTATGCGTTATGCATTATGCGTTATTCGTGATCCGTTATGCGTTAGGCGTTATGGGTTTTCCGGTGTTCGTTATGCGTTGTGCATTATGCGTTATGCGTTATGAAGTAAGGGTTATGGTTTATGCATTATGCGTTGTGCGCTATACGTTTGCATTATGCGTTACGCGTTATGCGTTATACGGTATGCGTTATGCGTTATGCGTTATTCGTTATGAGTAATGAGTTATAAGTTATGCGTTATGCGTTATGCGTTATGCGTTATGCGTTATGCGTTATGCGTTATGCGTTATGCGTTATGCGTTATGCGTTATGCGTTATGCGTTATGCGTTATGCGTTATGCATTATGCTTTATCCGTTATGCGTTATGCGTTATGCTTTATGCGTTATGCGTTATGCGTTATGCGTTATGCGTTATGCGTTATTCGTTATGAGTAATGAGTTATAAGTTATGCGTTATGCGTAATGCGTTATGCGTTATGCGTTATGCGTTATGCGTTATGCTTTATGCGTTATGAGTTGTGCGTTATGCTTTATGCGTTATTCGTTATGCGTTATGCGTTATGCGTTATGCGTTATGCATTATGCGTTAGGCGTTATGCGTTATGCGTTATGCGTTATGCGTTATGCGTTATGCGTTATGCGTTATGCGTTATGCGTTATGCGTTATGCGTTATGCGTTATGCGTTATGCGTTATGCGTTATGCGTTATGCATTATGCTTTATCCGTTATGCGTTATGCGTTATGCTTTATGCGTTATGCGTTATGCGTTATGCGTTATGCGTTATGCGTTATTCGTTATGAGTAATGAGTTATAAGTTATGCGTTATGCGTAATGCGTTATGCGTTATGCGTTATGCGTTATGCTTTATGCGTTATGCGTTGTGCGTTATGCTTTATGCGTTATTCGTTATGCGTTATGCGTTATGCGTTATGCGTTATGCATTATGCGTTAGGCGTTATGCGTTATGCGTTATGCGTTATGCTTTATGCGTTATGCGTTACTCCTTATGAGTTATGAGTTATAAGTTATGCTTTATGCGTTATGCGTTATGCGTTATGCGTTATGCGTTATGCGTTATGCGTTATGCTTTATGCGTTATGCGTTACTCCTTATGAGTTATGAGTTATAAGTTATGCGTAATTCGTTATGCGTTATGCGTTATGCTTTATGCGTTATGCGTTATGCGTTATGCGTTATGCGTTATGCGTTATGCGTTATGCGTGATCCATTATGCGTTATGCGTTATGCGTTAGGCGTTATGCGTTATGCGTTATGCGTTATGCGTTATGCGTTATGCGTTATGCGTTATGCGTTATGCGTTATGCTTTATGCGTTATGCGTTACTCCTTATGAGTTATGAGTTATAAGTTATGCGTAATCCGTTATGCGTTATGCTTTATGCGTTATGCGTTATGCGTTATGCGTTATGCGTTATGCTTTATGCGTTATGCGTTATGCGTTATGCGTTATGCATTATGCGTTTAACGGTATGCGTTATGCGTTATACGTTATGCGTTATGCGTTTTGCGTTATGGGTTATGCGTTATGCGTTATGGTTATGCGTTATGCGTTATGCGTTATGCGTTATGCGTTATGCGTTATGCGTTATGCGTTATACGTTATGCGTTATGCGTTATGCGTTATGCGTTATGCGTTGTGCGTTATACGTTTGCGTTATGCGTTATGCGTTATGCTTTATGCGTTATGCGTTATGCGTTATGCGTTATGCGTTATGCGTTATGCGTTATGCGTTACGCGTTATGCGTTATGCGTTATGCGTTATGCGTTATGCGTTATGCGTTATGCGTTATGCGTTATGCGTTATGCGTTATGATTTATGCGTTATGCGTTACGCTTTATGCGTTATGCATTATGCGTTATTCGTTATGCGATATGCGTTATGCGTTATGCGTTATACGTTATGCGTTATGCGTTATGCGTTATGCGTTATGCGTTGTGCGTTATACGTTTGCGTTATGCGTTATGCGTTATGCTTTATGCGTTATGCGTTATGCGTTATGCGTTATGCGTTATGATTTATGCGTTATGCGTTATGCGTTATGCGTTATGCGTTATGCGTTATGCGTTATGCGTTATGCGTTATGCGTTATGCTTTATGTGTTATGCGTTATGCGTTATGCGTTATGCGTTATGCGTTATGCGTTACAAGTTATGCGTTATGCGTTATGCTTTATGCGTTATGCGTTATGCGTTATGCGTTATGCTTAATGCGTTATGCGTTATGCGTTATGCGTTATGCGTTATGCGTCATGCGTTATGCGTTATGCGTGATCCGTTATGCGTTATGCGTTATGCGTTATGCGTTATGCGTTATGCGTTATGCGTTATGCGTTATGCGTTATGCTTTATGCGTTATGCATTATGCGTTATTCGTGATCCGTTATGCGTTAGGCGTTATGGGTTTTCCGGTGTTCGTTATGCGTTGTGCATTATGCGTTATGCGTTATGAAGTAAGGGTTATGGTTTATGCATTATGCGTTGTGCGCTATACGTTTGCGTTATGCGTTATGCGTTATGCGTTATACGGTATGCGTTATGCGTTATGCGTTATGCGTTATTCGTTATGAGTAATGAGTTATAAGTTATGCGTTATGCGTTATGCGTTATGCGTTATGCGTTATGCGTTATGCGTTATGCGTTATGCGTTATGCGTTATGCGTTATGCGTTATGCGTTATGCGTTATGCGTTATGCGTTATGCGTTATGCGTTATGCATTATGCTTTATCCGTTATGCGTTATGCGTTATGCTTTATGCGTTATGCGTTATGCGTTATGCGTTATGCGTTATGCGTTATTCGTTATGAGTAATGAGTTATAAGTTATGCGTTATGCGTAATGCGTTTTGCGTTATGCGTTATGCGTTATGCGTTATGCGTTATGCGTTGTGCGTTATACGTTTGCGTTATGCGTTATGCGTTATGCTTTATGCGTTATGCGTTATGCGTTATGCGTTATGCGTTATGCGTTATGCGTTACGCGTTATGCGTTATGCGTTATGCGTTATGCGTTATGCGTTATGCGTTATGCGTTATGCGTTATGCGTTATGCGTTATGCGTTATGATTTATGCGTTATGCGTTACGCTTTATGCGTTATGCATTATGCGTTATTCGTTATGCGATATGCGTTATGCGTTATTCGTTATGAGTAATGAGTTATAAGTTATGCGTTATGCGTTATGCGTTATGCGTTATGCGTTATGCGTTATATGTTATGCGTTATGCGTTATGCGTTATGCGTTGTGCGTTATACGTTTGCGTTATGCGTTATGCGTTATGCGTTATACGGTATGCGTTATGCGTTATGCGTTATGCGTTATGCGTTATGCGTTATGCGTTATGCGTTATGCGTTATGCGTTATGCTTTATGTGTTATGCGTTATGCGTTATGCGTTATGCGTTATGCGTTACAAGTTATGCGTTATGCGTTATGCGTTATGCTTTATGCGTTATGCGTTATGCGTTATGCGTTATGCTTCATGCGTTATGCGTTATGCGTTATGCGTTATGCGTTATGCGTTATGCGTCATGCGTTATGCGTTATGCGTGATCCGTTATGCGTTATGCGTTATGCGTTATGCGTTATGCGTTATGTGTTATGCGTTATGCGTTATGCGTTATGCGTTATGCGTTATGCGTTATGCTTTATGCGTTATGCATTATGCGTTATTCGTGATCCGTTATGCGTTAGGCGTTATGGGTTTTCCGGTGTTCGTTATGCGTTGTGCATTATGCGTTGTGCGTTATGAAGTATGGGTCATGGTTTATGCATTATGTGTTGTGCGCTATACGTTTGCGTTATGCGTTATGCGTTATGCGTTATACGGTATGCGTTATGCGTTATACGTTATGCGTTATGCGTTATGCGTTATGCGTTATGCGTTATGCGTTATGCGTTATGCGTTATGCGTTATGCGTTATGCGTTATGCGTTATGCGTTATGCGTTATGCTTTATGCGTTATGCGTTACTCTTTATGAGTTATGAGTTATAAGTTATGCGTAATGCGTTATGCGTTATGCGTTATTCGTTATGAGTAATGAGTTATAAGTTATGCGTTATGCGTGGTCCGTTATGCGTTAGGCGTTATGGGTTTTCCGGTGTTCGTTATGCGTTGTGCATTATGCGTTGTGCGTTATGAAGTATGGGTCATGGTTTATGCATTATGTGTTGTGCGCTATACGTTTGCGTTATGCGTTATGCGTTATGCGTTATACGGTATGCGTTATGCGTTATACGTTATGCGTTATGCGTTATGCGTTATGCGTTATGCGTTATGCGTTATGCGTTATGCGTTATGCGTTATGCGTTATGCGTTATGCGTTATGCGTTATGCTTTATGCGTTATGCGTTACTCCTTATGAGTTATGCGTTATAAGTTATGCGTAATGCGTTATGCTTTATGCGTTATGCGTTATGCGTTATGCGTTATGCGTTATGCGTTATGCGTTATGCGTTATGCTTTATGCGTTATGCGTGATCCGACATGCGTTATGCATTTTGCGTTATGCGTTATTCGTTATGAGTTATGAGTTATAAGTTATGCGTTATGCGTTATGCGTTATGCGTTATGCGTTATGCGTTATGCGTTGTGCGTTATGCGTTATGCGTTATGCGTTATGCGTTATGCGTTATGCGCTATGCGTTATGCTTTATGCGTTATGCGTTATGCGTTATGCTTTATGCGTTATGCGTTACTCCTTATGAGTTATGAGTTATAATTTATGCGTAATGCGTTATGCGTTATGCGTTATGCATTATGCTTTATCCGTTATGCGTTATGCGTTATGCTTTATGCGTTATGCGTTATGCGTTATGAGTAATGAGTTATAAGTTATGCGTTATACGTTATTCGTTATGAGTAATGAGTTATAAGTTATGCGTTATGCGTTATGCATTATGCGGTACGCGTTATGCGATATGCGTCATGCGTTATGCGTTATGCGTTATGCGATATGCGTCATGCGTTATGCGTTATGCGTTATGCGTCATGCATTATGCGTTATGCGTTATGCGTTATGCATTATGCGTTCTGCGTTATACGTTTGCGTTGTGCGTTATGCGTTTTGCGTTATGCGTTATGCGTTATGCGTTATGCTTTATGCGTTATGCATTATGCGTTATGCGTTATGCGATATGCGTCATGCGTTATGCGTTATGCGTTATGCGTTATTCGTTATGCGTTATGCGTTATGCGTTGGGCGTTATGCGTTATGCGTTGTAAGTTATGCGTTATGCGTTATGCGTAATGCGTTATGCGTTATGCATTTTGCGTTATGCGCCATGCGTTATGCGTAACGCGTTATGCGTTATGCGTTGTGCTTTATGCGTTATGCGTTATGCGTTATGCTTTATGCCTTATGCGTTATGCGTTATGCGATATGCGTTATGCGTTATGTATAATGCGTTATACGTTATGTATTATGCGTTATGCCTTATACGTTATGCGATATGCGTTGTGCGTTGTGCGTTATGCGTTATGCGTTATGCGTTATGCGTTACGCTTTATGCGTTATGCATTATGCGTTACGCGTTATGCGATATGCGTCATGCGTTATACGTTATGCGTTATGCGTTATTCGTTATGCGTTATGCGTTATGCGTTGGGCGTTATACGTTTGTGTTATGCGTTATGCGTTATGCGTTATGCTTTATGCTTTATGCGTTATGCATTATGCGTTATGCGTTATGCGTTATGCGTTATGCGATATTCGTTATGAGTTATGATTTATAAGTTATGCGTTATGCGTTATGCGTTATGCGTTATGCGTTATGCGTTATTCGTTATGCGTTATGCGTTATGCTTTATGCGTTATGCATTATGAGTTATACGTTATGCATTAAGCGTTATGCGTGATCCGTTATGCGTTATGCGTTATGCTTTATGCGTTATGCATTATGCGTTATGCGTCATGCATTATGCGTTATGCGTTATACGTTATGCGTTATGCATTATGCGTTCTGCATTATACGTTTGCGTTATGCGTTATGCGTTATGCGTTATGCGTTACGCTTTATGCGTTATGCATTATGCGTTACGCGTTATGCGATATGCGTCATGCGTTATACGTTATGCGTTATGCGTTATTCGTTATGCGTTATGCGTTATGCGTTGGGCGTTATACGTTTGCGTTATGCGTTATGCGTTATGCGTTATGCGTTATGCGTTATGCGTTATGCTTTATGCGTTATGCGTTATGCGTTATGCGTTATGCGATATTCGTTATGAGTTATGATTTATAAGTTATGCATTATGCGTTATGCGTTATGCGTTATGCGTTATGCATTATGCGTTCTGCGTTATACGTTTGCGTTGTGCGTTATGCGTTATGCGTTATGCGTTATGCGATATGCGTCATGCGTTATGCGTTATGCGTTATGCGTCATGCATTATGCGTTATGCGTTATGCGTTATGCATTATGCGTTCTGTGTTATACGTTTGCGTTGTGCGTTATGCGTTATGCGTTATGCGTTATGCGTTATGCGTTATGCGTTATGCGTTGTGTATCATGCGTTATGCGTTATGCGTTATGCTTTATGCCTTATGCGTTATGCGTTATGCGATATGCGTTATGCGTTATGCATAATGCGTTATACGTTATGCGTTATGCGATATGCGTTATGCGTTATGCATAATGCATTATACGTTATGTATTATGCGTTATGCCTTATACGTTATGCGATATGCGTTGTGCGTTTTGCGTTATGCGTTATGCGTTATGCATTATGCGTTATGCATTTTGCGTTATGCGCAATGCGTTATGCGTTATGCGTTATGCGTTATGCGTTATGCGTAATGCGGTATGCGTTATACGTTATGCGTTATGCGTTATGCATTATGCGTTAGGCGTTATGCGTTATGCTTTATGCGTTATGCGTTGTGCGTTATGCTTTATGCGTTATTCGTTATGCGTTATGCGTTATGCGTTATGCGTTATGCATTATGCGTTAGGCGTTATGCGTTATGCGTTATGCGTTATGCTTTATGCGTTGTGCGTTATGCGTTATGCGTTATGCGTTATGCGTTATGCGTTATGCGTTATGCGTTATGCGTTATGCTTTATGCGTTATGCGTTATGCGTTATGCTTTATGCGTTATGCGTTACTCCTAATGAGTTATGAGTTATAAGGTATGCGTAATGCGTTATGCGTTATGCGTTATGCATTATGCTTTATCCGTTATGCGTTATGCTTTATGCGTTATGCGTTATGCGTTATGAGTAATGAGTTATAAGTTATGCGTTATGCGTTATTCGTTATGAGTAATGAGTTATAAGTTATGCGTTATGCGTTATGCTTTATGCGTTATGCGTTATGCGTTATGCGTTATGCTTTATGCGTTATGCGTTATGCGTTATGCTTTATGCGTTATGCGTTACTCTTTATGAGTTATGAGTTATAAGTTATGCGTAATGCGTTATGCGTTATGCGTTATTCGTTATGAGTAATGAGTTATAAGTTATGCGTTATGCGTGGTCCGTTATGCGTTAGGCGTTATGGGTTTTCCGGTGTTCGTTATGCGTTGTGCATTATGCGTTGTGCGTTATGAAGTATGGGTCATGGTTTATGCATTATGTGTTGTGCGCTATACGTTTGCGTTATGCGTTATGCGTTATGCGTTATACGGTATGCGTTATGCGTTATACGTTATGCGTTATGCGTTATGCGTTATGCGTTATGCGTTATGCGTTATGCGTTATGCGTTATGCGTTATGCGTTATGCGTTATGCGTTATGCGTTATGCTTTATGCGTTATGCGTTACTCCTTATGAGTTATGCGTTATAAGTTATGCGTAATGCGTTATGCTTTATGCGTTATGCGTTATGCGTTATGCGTTATGCGTTATGCGTTATGCGTTATGCGTTATGCTTTATGCGTTATGCGTGATCCGACATGCGTTATGCATTTTGCGTTATGCGTTATTCGTTATGCGTTATGCGTTATGAGTAATGAGTTATAAGTTATGCGTTATGCGTTATTCGTTATGAGTAATGAGTTATAAGTTATGCGTTATGCGTTATGCATTATGCGTTACGCGTTATGCGATATGCGTCATGCGTTATGCGTTATGCGTTATGCGATATGCGTCATGCGTTATGCGTTATGCGTTATGCGTTATGCGATATGCGTCATGCGTTATGCGTTATGCGTTATGCGTCATGCATTATGCGTTATGCGTTATGCGTTATGCATTATGCGTTCTGTGTTATACGTTTGCGTTGTGCGTTATGCGTTATGCGTTATGCGTTATGCTTTATGCGTTATGCGTTATGCGTTATGCTTTATGCGTTATGCGTTACTCCTTATGAGTTATGAGTTATAATTTATGCGTAATGCGTTATGCGTTATGCGTTATGCATTATGCTTTATCCGTTATGCGTTATGCGTTATGCTTTATGCGTTATGCGTTATGCGTTATGAGTAATGAGTTATAAGTTATGCGTTATACGTTATTCGTTATGAGTAATGAGTTATAAGTTATGCGTTATGCGTTATGCATTATGCGTTACGCGTTATGCGATATGCGTCATGCGTTATGCGTTATGCGTTATGCGATATGCGTCATGCGTTATGCGTTATGCGTTATGCGTCATGCATTATGCGTTATGCGTTATGCGTTATGCATTATGCGTTCTGCGTTATACGTTTGCGTTGTGCGTTATGCGTTTTGCGTTATGCGTTATGCGTTATGCGTTATGCTTTATGCGTTATGCATTATGCGTTATGCGTTATGCGATATGCGTCATGCGTTATGCGTTATGCGTTATGCGTTATTCGTTATGCGTTATGCGTTATGCGTTGGGCGTTATGCGTTATGCGTTGTAAGTTATGCGTTATGCGTTATGCGTAATGCGTTATGCGTTATGCATTTTGCGTTATGCGCCATGCGTTATGCGTAACGCGTTATGCGTTATGCGTTGTGCTTTATGCGTTATGCGTTATGCGTTATGCTTTATGCCTTATGCGTTATGCGTTATGCGATATGCGTTATGCGTTATGTATAATGCGTTATACGTTATGTATTATGCGTTATGCCTTATACGTTATGCGATATGCGTTGTGCGTTGTGCGTTATGCGTTATGCGTTATGCGTTATGCGTTACGCTTTATGCGTTATGCATTATGCGTTACGCGTTATGCGATATGCGTCATGCGTTATACGTTATGCGTTATGCGTTATTCGTTATGCGTTATGCGTTATGCGTTGGGCGTTATACGTTTGTGTTATGCGTTATGCGTTATGCGTTATGCTTTATGCTTTATGCGTTATGCATTATGCGTTATGCGTTATGCGTTATGCGTTATGCGATATTCGTTATGAGTTATGATTTATAAGTTATGCGTTATGCGTTATGCGTTATGCGTTATGCGTTATGCGTTATTCGTTATGCGTTATGCGTTATGCTTTATGCGTTATGCATTATGAGTTATACGTTATGCATTAAGCGTTATGCGTGATCCGTTATGCGTTATGCGTTATGCTTTATGCGTTATGCATTATGCGTTATGCGTCATGCATTATGCGTTATGCGTTATACGTTATGCGTTATGCATTATGCGTTCTGCATTATACGTTTGCGTTATGCGTTATGCGTTATGCGTTATGCGTTACGCTTTATGCGTTATGCATTATGCGTTACGCGTTATGCGATATGCGTCATGCGTTATACGTTATGCGTTATGCGTTATTCGTTATGCGTTATGCGTTATGCGTTGGGCGTTATACGTTTGTGTTATGCGTTATGCGTTATGCGTTATGCGTTATGCTTTATGCGTTATGCATTATGCGTTATGCGTTATGCGTTATGCGTTATGCGATATTCGTTATGAGTTATGATTTATAAGTTATGCATTATGCGTTATGCGTTATGCGTTATGCGTTATGCATTATGCGTTCTGCGTTATACGTTTGCGTTGTGCGTTATGCGTTATGCGTTATGCGTTATGCGTTATGCGTTATGCGTTATGCGTTATGCGTTATGCGTCATGCATTATGCGTTATGCGTTATGCGTTATGCATTATGCGTTCTGTGTTATACGTTTGCGTTGTGCGTTATGCGTTATGCGTTATGCGTTATGCGTTATGCGTTATGCGTTATGCGTTGTGTATCATGCGTTATGCGTTATGCGTTATGCTTTATGCCTTATGCGTTATGCGTTATGCGATATGCGTTATGCGTTATGCATAATGCGTTATACGTTATGCGTTATGCGATATGCGTTATGCGTTATGCATAATGCATTATACGTTATGTATTATGCGTTATGCCTTATACGTTATGCGATATGCGTTGTGCGTTTTGCGTTATGCGTTATGCGTTATGCATTATGCGTTATGCATTTTGCGTTATGCGCAATGCGTTATGCGTTATGCGTTATGCGTTATGCGTTATGCGTAATGCGGTATGCGTTATACGTTATGCGTTATGCGTTATGCATTATGCGTTAGGCGTTATGCGTTATGCTTTATGCGTTATGCGTTGTGCGTTATGCTTTATGCGTTATTCGTTATGCGTTATGCGTTATGCGTTATGCGTTATGCATTATGCGTTAGGCGTTATGCGTTATGCGTTATGCGTTATGCTTTATGCGTTGTGCGTTATGCGTTATGCGTTATGCGTTATGCGTTATGCGTTATGCGTTATGCTTTATGCGTTATGCGTTATGCGTTATGCTTTATGCGTTATGCGTTACTCCTAATGAGTTATGAGTTATAAGGTATGCGTAATGCGTTATGCGTTATGCGTTATGCATTATGCTTTATCCGTTATGCGTTATGCTTTATGCGTTATGCGTTATGCGTTATGAGTAATGAGTTATAAGTTATGCGTTATGCGTTATTCGTTATGAGTAATGAGTTATAAGTTATGCGTTATGCGTTATGCTTTATGCGTTATGCGTTATGCGTTATGCGTTATGCTTTATGCGTTATGCGTTATGCGTTATGCTTTATGCGTTATGCGTTACTCTTTATGAGTTATGAGTTATAAGTTATGCGTAATGCGTTATGCGTTATGCGTTATTCGTTATGAGTAATGAGTTATAAGTTATGCGTTATGCGTGGTCCGTTATGCGTTAGGCGTTATGGGTTTTCCGGTGTTCGTTATGCGTTGTGCATTATGCGTTGTGCGTTATGAAGTATGGGTCATGGTTTATGCATTATGTGTTGTGCGCTATACGTTTGCGTTATGCGTTATGCGTTATGCGTTATACGGTATGCGTTATGCGTTATACGTTATGCGTTATGCGTTATGCGTTATGCGTTATGCGTTATGCGTTATGCGTTATGCGTTATGCGTTATGCGTTATGCGTTATGCGTTATGCGTTATGCTTTATGCGTTATGCGTTACTCCTTATGAGTTATGCGTTATAAGTTATGCGTAATGCGTTATGCTTTATGCGTTATGCGTTATGCGTTATGCGTTATGCGTTATGCGTTATGCGTTATGCGTTATGCTTTATGCGTTATGCGTGATCCGACATGCGTTATGCATTTTGCGTTATGCGTTATTCGTTATGCGTTATGCGTTATGAGTAATGAGTTATAAGTTATGCGTTATGCGTTATTCGTTATGAGTAATGAGTTATAAGTTATGCGTTATGCGTTATGCATTATGCGTTATGCGTTATGCGATATGCGTCATGCGTTATGCGTTATGCGTTATGCGATATGCGTCATGCGTTATGCGTTATGCGTTATGCGTCATGCATTATGCGTTATGCGTTATGCGTTATGCATTATGCGTTCTGCGTTATACGTTTGCGTTGTGCGTTATGCGTTTTGCGTTATGCGTTATGCGTTATGCGTTATGCTTTATGCGTTATGCATTATGCGTTATGCGTTATGCGATATGCGTCATGCGTTATGCGTTATGCGTTATGCGTTATTCGTTATGCGTTATGCGTTATGCGTTGGGCGTTATGCGTTATGCGTTGTAAGTTATGCGTTATGCGTTATGCGTAATGCGTTATGCGTTATGCATTTTGCGTTATGCGCCATGCGTTATGCGTAACGCGTTATGCGTTATGCGTTGTGCTTTATGCGTTATGCGTTATGCGTTATGCTTTATGCCTTATGCGTTATGCGTTATGCGATATGCGTTATGCGTTATGTATAATGCGTTATACGTTATGTATTATGCGTTATGCCTTATACGTTATGCGATATGCGTTGTGCGTTGTGCGTTATGCGTTATGCGTTATGCGTTATGCGTTACGCTTTATGCGTTATGCATTATGCGTTACGCGTTATGCGATATGCGTCATGCGTTATACGTTATGCGTTATGCGTTATTCGTTATGCGTTATGCGTTATGCGTTGGGCGTTATACGTTTGTGTTATGCGTTATGCGTTATGCGTTATGCTTTATGCTTTATGCGTTATGCATTATGCGTTATGCGTTATGCGTTATGCGTTATGCGATATTCGTTATGAGTTATGATTTATAAGTTATGCGTTATGCGTTATGCGTTATGCGTTATGCGTTATTCGTTATGCGTTATGCGTTATGCTTTATGCGTTATGCATTATGAGTTATACGTTATGCATTAAGCGTTATGCGTGATCCGTTATGCGTTATGCGTTATGCTTTATGCGTTATGCATTATGCGTTATGCGTCATGCATTATGCGTTATGCGTTATACGTTATGCGTTATGCATTATGCGTTCTGCATTATACGTTTGCGTTATGCGTTATGCGTTATGCGTTATGCGTTACGCTTTATGCGTTATGCATTATGCGTTACGCGTTATGCGATATGCGTCATGCGTTATACGTTATGCGTTATGCGTTATTCGTTATGCGTTATGCGTTATGCGTTGGGCGTTATACGTTTGTGTTATGCGTTATGCGTTATGCGTTATGCGTTATGCTTTATGCGTTATGCATTATGCGTTATGCGTTATGCGTTATGCGTTATGCGATATTCGTTATGAGTTATGATTTATAAGTTATGCATTATGCGTTATGCGTTATGCGTTATGCGTTATGCATTATGCGTTCTGCGTTATACGTTTGCGTTGTGCGTTATGCGTTATGCGTTATGCGTTATGCGATATGCGTCATGCGTTATGCGTTATGCGTTATGCGTCATGCATTATGCGTTATGCGTTATGCGTTATGCATTATGCGTTCTGTGTTATACGTTTGCGTTGTGCGTTATGCGTTATGCGTTATGCGTTATGCGTTATGCGTTATGCGTTATGCGTTGTGTATCATGCGTTATGCGTTATGCGTTATGCTTTATGCCTTATGCGTTATGCGTTATGCGATATGCGTTATGCGTTATGCATAATGCGTTATACGTTATGCGTTATGCGATATGCGTTATGCGTTATGCATAATGCATTATACGTTATGTATTATGCGTTATGCCTTATACGTTATGCGATATGCGTTGTGCGTTTTGCGTTATGCGTTATGCGTTATGCATTATGCGTTATGCATTTTGCGTTATGCGCAATGCGTTATGCGTTATGCGTTATGCGTTATGCGTTATGCGTAATGCGGTATGCGTTATACGTTATGCGTTATGCGTTATGCGTTATGCGTTATGCGTTATGCGTTATGCGTTATGCGTTATGCGTTATGCGTTATGCGTTATGCGTTATGCGTTATGCGTTATGCGTTACGCTTTATGCGTTATGCATTATGCGTTATGCGTTATGCGTTATGCGTTATGTGTTATGCGGTATGCGTTATGCGTTATGCGTTATGCGTTATGCGTTATGCGTTATGCGTTATGCGTTATTCGTTATGCGTTGTGCGTTATGCGTTATGCGTTATGCGTTATGCGTTATGCGATATGCGTCATGCGTTATGCGTTATGCGTTATGCGTCATGCATTATGCGTTATGCGTTATGCGTTATGCATTATGCGTTCTGTGTTATACGTTTGCGTTGTGCGTTATGCGTTATGCGTTATGCGTTATGCGTTATGCGATATGCGTTATGCGTTATGCGTTATGCGTTATGCGTTATGCGTTATGCGTTATGCGTTATGCGTTATGCGTTATGCGTTATGCGTTATACGGTATGCGTTATGCGTTATACGTTATGCGTTATGCGTTACGCGATATGCGTTATGCGTTATGCGTTATGCGTTACGCGTTATACGGTATGCGTTATGCGTTATACGTTATGCGTTATGCGTTATGCGATATGCGTTATGTGTTATGCGTTATGCGTTATACGGTATGCGTTATGCGTTATGCGTTATGCGTTACGCGTTATACGGTATGCGTTATGCGTTATACGTTATGCGTTATGCGTTATGCGATATGCGTTATGCGTTATGCGTTATGCGTTATGCGTTATGCGTTATGCGTTATGCGTTATGCGTTATGCGTTATGCGTTATGCGTTATACGGTATGCGTTATGCGTTATACGTTATGCGTTATGCGTTATGCGATATGCGTTATGCGTTATGCGTTTTGCGTTATGCGTTATGCGTTATGCGTTATGCGTTATGTGTTATGCGTTATGCGTTATACGGTATGCGTTATGCGTTATGCGATATTCGTTATGAGTTATGAGTTATAAGTTATGCGTTATGCGTTATTCGTTATGAGTAATGAGTTATAAGTTATGCGTTATGCGTTATGCATTATGCGTTACGCGTTATGCGATATGCGTCATGCGTTATGCGTTATGCGTTATGCGATATGCGTCATGCGTTATGCGTTATGCGTTATGCGTCATGCATTATGCGTTATGCGTTATGCGTTATGCATTATGCGTTCTGCGTTATACGTTTGCGTTGTGCGTTATGCGTTTTGCGTTATGCGTTATGCGTTATGCGTTATGCTTTATGCGTTATGCATTATGCGTTATGCGTTATGCGATATGCGTCATGCGTTATGCGTTATGCGTTATGCGTTATTCGTTATGCGTTATGCGTTATGCGTTGGGCGTTATGCGTTATGCGTTGTAAGTTATGCGTTATGCGTTATGCGTAATGCGTTATGCGTTATGCATTTTGCGTTATGCGCCATGTGTTATGCGTAACGCGTTATGCGTTATGCGTTGTGCTTTATGCGTTATGCGTTATGCGTTATGCTTTATGCCTTATGCGTTATGCGTTATGCGATATGCGTTATGCGTTATGTATAATGCGTTATACGTTATGTATTATGCGTTATGCCTTATACGTTATGCGATATGCGTTGTGCGTTGTGCGTTATGCGTTATGCGTTATGCGTTATGCGTTACGCTTTATGCGTTATGCATTATGCGTTACGCGTTATGCGATATGCGTCATGCGTTATACGTTATGCGTTATGCGTTATTCGTTATGCGTTATGCGTTATGCGTTGGGCGTTATACGTTTGTGTTATGCGTTATGCGTTATGCGTTATGCTTTATGCTTTATGCGTTATGCATTATGCGTTATGCGTTATGCGTTATGCGTTATGCGATATTCGTTATGAGTTATGATTTATAAGTTATGCGTTATGCGTTATGCGTTATGCGTTATGCGTTATGCGTTATTCGTTATGCGTTATGCGTTATGCTTTATGCGTTATGCATTATGAGTTATACGTTATGCATTAAGCGTTATGCGTGATCCGTTATGCGTTATGCGTTATGCTTTATGCGTTATGCATTATGCGTTATGCGTTATGCATTATGCGTTATGCGTTATACGTTATGCGTTATGCATTATGCGTTCTGCATTATACGTTTGCGTTATGCGTTATGCGTTATGCGTTATGCGTTACGCTTTATGCGTTATGCGTTATGCGTTACGCGTTATGCGATATGCGTCATGCGTTATACGTTATGCGTTATGCGTTATTCGTTATGCGTTATGCGTTATGCGTTGGGCGTTATACGTTTGTGTTATGCGTTATGCGTTATGCGTTATGCGTTATGCTTTATGCGTTATGCATTATGCGTTATGCGTTATGCGTTATGCGTTATGCGATATTCGTTATGAGTTATGATTTATAAGTTATGCATTATGCGTTATGCGTTATGCGTTATGCGTTATGCATTATGCGTTCTGCGTTATACGTTTGCGTTGTGCGTTATGCGTTATGCGTTATGCGTTATGCGATATGCGTCATGCGTTATGCGTTATGCGTTATGCGTCATGCATTATGCGTTATGCGTTATGCGTTATGCATTATGCGTTCTGTGTTATACGTTTGCGTTGTGCGTTATGCGTTATGCGTTATGCGTTATGCGTTATGCGTTATGCGTTATGCGTTGTGTATCATGCGTTATGCGTTATGCGTTATGCTTTATGCCTTATGCGTTATGCGTTATGCGATATGCGTTATGCGTTATGCATAATGCGTTATACGTTATGCGTTATGCGATATGCGTTATGCGTTATGCATAATGCATTATACGTTATGTATTATGCGTTATGCCTTATACGTTATGCGATATGCGTTGTGCGTTTTGCGTTATGCGTTATGCGTTATGCATTATGCGTTATGCATTTTGCGTTATGCGCAATGCGTTATGCGTTATGCGTTATGCGTTATGCGTTATGCGTAATGCGGTATGCGTTATACGTTATGCGTTATGCGTTATGCGTTATGCGTTATGCGTTATGCGTTATGCGTTATGCGTTATGCGTTATGCGTTATGCGTTATGCGTTATGCGTTATGCGTTATGCGTTATGCGTTACGCTTTATGCGTTATGCATTATGCGTTATGCGTTATGCGTTATGCGTTATGTGTTATGCGTTATGCGTTATGCGTTATGCGTTATGCGTTATGCGTTATGCGTTATGCGTTATGCGTTATTCGTTATGCGTTGTGCGTTATGCGTTATGCGTTATGCGTTATGCGTTATGCGATATGCGTCATGCGTTATGCGTTATGCGTTATGCGTCATGCATTATGCGTTATGCGTTATGCGTTATGCATTATGCGTTCTGTGTTATACGTTTGCGTTGTGCGTTATGCGTTATGCGTTATGCGTTATGCGTTATGCGATATGCGTTATGCGTTATGCGTTATGCGTTATGCGTTATGCGTTATGCGTTATGCGTTATGCGTTATGCGTTATGCGTTATACGGTATGCGTTATGCGTTATACGTTATGCGTTATGCGTTACGCGATATGCGTTATGCGTTATGCGTTATGCGTTATGCGTTATGCGTTATGCGTTATGCGTTATGTGTTATGCGTTATGCGTTATACGGTATGCGTTATGCGTTATGCGTTATGCGTTACGCGTTATACGGTATGCGTTATGCGTTATACGTTATGCGTTATGCGTTATGCGATATGCGTTATGTGTTATGCGTTATGCGTTATACGGTATGCGTTATGCGTTATGCGTTATGCGTTACGCGTTATACGGTATGCGTTATGCGTTATACGTTATGCGTTATGCGTTATGCGATATGCGTTATGCGTTATGCGTTATGCGTTATGCGTTATGCGTTATGCGTTATGCGTTATGCGTTATGCGTTATGCGTTATGCGTTATGCGTTATGCGTTATACGGTATGCGTTATGCGTTATACGTTATGCGTTATGCGTTATGCGATATGCGTTATGCGTTATGCGTTTTGCGTTATGCGTTATGCGTTATGCGTTATGCGTTATGTGTTATGCGTTATGCGTTATACGGTATGCGTTATGCGTTATGCGTTATGCGTTACGCGTTATACGGTATGCGTTATGCGTTATACGTTATGCGTTATGCGTTATGCGATATGCGTTATGCGTTATGCGTTATGCGTTATGCGTTATGCGTTATGCGTTATGCGTTATGCGTGATCCGTTATGTGTTAGGCGATATACGTTTTGCGGTATTCGTTATGCGTTATGCGTTATGCGTTATCCGTTGTTTGTTATGCGTTATGCGTTATACGGTATGCGTTATGCGTTATACGTTATGCGTTATGCGTTATGCGATATGCGTTATGCGTTATGCGTTATGCGTTATGCGTTATGCGTTATGCGTTATACGTTATGCGTTATGCGTTATGCGTGATCCGTTATGTGTTAGGCGATATACGTTTTGCGGTATTCGTTATGCGTTATGCGTTATGCGTTATCCGTTGTTTGTTATGCGTTATGCGTTATACGGTATGCGTTATGCGTTATGCGTTATGCGTTATGCGTTATGCGTTATGCGTTATGCGTTATGCGTTATGCGTTATACGGTATGCGTTATGCGTTATGCGTTATGCGTTATACGGTATGCGTTATGAGTTATACGTTATGCGTTATGCGTTATGCGATATGCGTTATGCGTTATGCGTTATGCGTTATGCGTTATGCGTTATGCGTTATGCGTTATGCGTTATACGTTATGCGTTATGCGTTATGCGTGATCCGTTATGTGTTAGGCGATATACGTTTTGCGGTATTCGTTATGCGTTATGCGTTATGCGTTATGCGTTATGCGTTATGCGTTATGCGTTATTCGTTATGCGTTATGCGTTATACGTTATGCGTTATGCGTTATGCGTGATACGTTATGCGTTATGCGTTATGCGTTATGCGTTATGCGTTATACGTTATGCGTTATGCGTTATGCGATATGCGTTATGCGTTATGCGTTATGCGTTATGCGTTATACGTTATGCGTTATGCGTTATGCGTGATCCGTTATGTGTTAGGCGATATACGTTTTGCGGTATTCGTTATGCGTTATGCGTTATGCGTTATCCGTTGTTCGTTATGCGTTATGTGTTATGCGTTATGCGATATTCGTTATGAGTTATGAGTTATAAGTTATGCGTTATGCGTTATGCGTTATGCGTTATGCGTTATGCGTTAGGCGTTATTCGTTATGCGTTATGCGTTATGCGTTATGCTTTATGCGTTGTGCATTATGAGTTATACGTTATGCGTTAAGCGTTATGCGTGATCCGTTATGCGTTAGGCGTTATGCGTTTTGCGGTATTCGTTATGCGTTGTGCATTATGCGTTATGCGTGATCCGTTATGCGTTAAGCGTTATGCGTTTTGCTGTATTCGTTATGCGTTGTGCATTACGCGTTATGCGTTATGTGTTATGCGTTATGCGTCATGCGTTATACGTTATGCGATATGCGTTATGCGTTATGCGTTATGCGTTATGCGGTATGCGTTATACGTTATACGTTATGCGTTATGCGTTATGCGATATGCGTTATGCGTTATACGTTATGCTTTATGCTTTATGCGTTATGCATTATGCGTTATGCGTTATGCATTATGCGTTATGCGTTATGCGTTATGCCTTATGCCTTATGGGTTTGCGTTATGCGTTACGCTTTATGCGTTATGCATTATGCGTTATGCGTTATGCGATATGCGTCATGCGTTAGGCGTTATTCGTTATGCGTTATGCGTTATGCGTTATGCTTTATGCGTTGTGCATTATGAGTTATACGTTATGCGTTAAGCGTTATGCGTGATCCGTTATGCGTTAGGCGTTATGCGTTTTGCGGTATTCGTTATGCGTTGTGCATTATGCGTTATGCGTGATCCGTTATGCGTTAAGCGTTATGCGTTTTGCTGTATTCGTTATGCGTTGTGCATTACGCGTTATGCGTTATGTGTTATGCGTTATGCGTCATGCGTTATACGTTATGCGATATGCGTTATGCGTTATGCGTTATGCGTTATGCGGTATGCGTTATACGTTATACGTTATGCGTTATGCGTTATGCGTTATGCGTTATGCGTTATACGTTATGCTTTATGCTTTATGCGTTATGCATTATGCGTTATGCGTTATGCATTATGCGTTATGCGTTATGCGTTATGCCTTATGCCTTATGGGTTTGCGTTATGCGTTACGCTTTATGCGTTATGCATTATGCGTTATGCGTTATGCGATATGCGTCATGCGTTATGCGTTATGCGTTATGCGTTATGCGTTATGCGTTATGCGTTATGCGTTATGCGTTATGCGTTATGCGTTGTGCGTTATAAGTTTGCGTTATGCGTTATGCGTTATGCTTTAGGCGTTATGCGTTATGCGTTATGCGTTATGCGTTATGCGTTATGCGTTATGCGTTATGCGTCATGCGTTATGCGTTATGCGTCATGCGTTATGCGTTATGCGTTATGCCTTATGCGTTATGCATTATGCGTTATGCGTTATGTGTCATGCGATATGCGTTATGCGTTATGCGTTATGCGTTATGCGTTATGCGTTATGCGTTATACGTTGTACGTTATGCGTTATGCGTTATGTTTTATGCGATATGCGTTATGCGTTATGCGTTATGCGTTATGCGTTATGCGTTATGCGTTACGCTTTATGCGTTATGCATTATGCGTTACGCGTTATGCGATATGCGTCATGCGTTATACGTTATGCGTTATGCGTTATTCGTTATGCGTTATGCGTTATGCGTTATGCGTCATGCATTATGCGTTATGCGTTATGCGTTATGCATTATGCGTTATGCGTTATGCGTTATGCGTTATGCGTTATGCATTATGCGTTGTGCGTTATACGTTATGCGTTATGCGTTATGCGTTATGCGTTATGCGTAATGCGTTACGCTTTATGCGTTATGCTTTATGCGTTATGCGTTATGCGTTATGCGTTATGCGTTATGCGTTATGCGTTATGCGTTATGCGTTATGCGTTATGCGTTACGCTTTATGCGTTATGCATTATGCGTTACGCGTTATGCGATATGCGTCATGCGTTATGCGTTATGCGTTATGCGTTATGCGTTATGCGATATGCGTCATGCGTTATGCGTTATGCGTTATGCGTCATGCATTATGCGTTATGCGTTATGCGTTATGCATTATGCGTTCTGCGTTATACGTTTGCGTTGTGCGTTATGCGTTATGCGTTATGCGTTATGCGTTATGCGTTATGCTTTATGCGTTATGCATTATGCGTTATGCGTTATGCGATATGCGTCATGCGTTATGCGTTATGCGTTATGCGTTATTCGTTATGCGTTATGCGTTATGCGTTGGGCGTTATGCGTTATGCGTTGTAAGATATGCGTTATGCGTTATGCGTAATGCGTTATGCGTTATGCATTTTGCGTTATGCGCCATGCGTTATGCGTAACGCGTTATGCGTTATGCGTTGTGCTTTACGCGTTATGCGTTATGCGTTATGCGTTATGCGTTATGCTTTTTGCGTTATGCGCCATGCGTTATGCGTTATGCGTTATGCGTTATGCGTTATGCATTGTGCGTTACGCGTTATGCGATATGCGTCATGCGTTATACGTTATGCGTTATGCGTTATTCGTTATGCGTTATGCGTTATGCGTTATGCGTCATGCATTATGCGTTATGCGTTATGCGTTATGCATTATGCGTTCTGCGTTATGCGTTATGCGTTATGCGTTATGCGTTATGCATTATGCGTTGTGCGTTATACGTTATGCGTTATGCGTTATGCGTTATGCGTTATGCGTAATGCGTTACGCTTTATGCGTTATGCTTTATGCGTTATGCGTTATGCGTTATGCGTTATGCGTTATGCGTTATGCGTTATGCGTTATGCGTTATGCGTTATGCGTTATGCGTTATGCGTTACGCTTTATGCGTTATGCATTAGGCGTTACGCGTTATGCGATATGCGTCATGCGTTATACGTTATGCGTTATGCGTTATTCGTTATGCGTTATGCGTTATGCGTTATGCGTCATGCATTATGCGTTATGCGTTATGCGTTATGCATTATGCGTTCTGCGTTATGCGTTATGCGTTACGCGTTATGCGTTATGCGTTATGCGTTATGCGTTATGCGTTATGCGTAATGCGTTACGCTTTATGCGTTATGCTTTATGCGTTATGCGTTATGCGTTATGCGTTATGCGTTATGCGTTATGCGTTATGCGTTATGCGTTATGCGTTATGCGTTACGCTTTATGCGTTATGCATTATGCGTTACGCGTTATGCGATATGCGTCATGCGTTATACGTTATGCGTTATGCGTTATTCGTTATGCGTTATGCGTTATGCGTTATGCGTCATGCATTATGCGTTATGCGTTATGCGTTATGCATTATGCGTTCTGCGTTATGCGTTATGCGTTATGCGTTATGCGTTATGCATTATGCGTTGTGCGTTATACGTTATGCGTTATGCGTTATGCGTTATGCGTTATGCGTAATGCGTTACGCTTTATGCGTTATGCTTTATGCGTTATGCGTTATGCGTTATGCGTTATGCGTTATGCGTTATGCGTTATGCGTTATGCGTTATGCGTTAAGCGTTACGCTTTATGCGTTATGCATTATGCGTTACGCGTTATGCGATATGCGTCATGCGTTATGCGTTATGCGTTATGCGTTATGCGTTATGCGTTATGCGATATGCGTCATGCGTTATGCGTTATGCGTTATGCGTCATGCATTATGCGTTATGCGTTATGCGTTATGCATTATGCGTTCTGCGTTATACGTTTGCGTTGTGCGTTATGCGTTATGCGTTATGCGTTATGCGTTATGCGTTATGCTTTATGCGTTATGCATTATGCGTTATGCGTTATGCGATATGCGTCATGCGTTATGCGTTATGCGTTATGCGTTATTCGTTATGCGTTATGCGTTATGCGTTGGGCGTTATGCGTTATGCGTAATGCGTTATGCGTTATGCATTTTGCGTTATGCGCCATGCGTTATGCGTAACGCGTTATGCGTTATGCGTTGTGCTTTATGCGTTATGCGTTATGCGTTATGCTTTATGCCTTATGCGTTATGCGTTATGCGATATGCGTTATGCGTTATGCATAATGCGTTATACGTTATGTATTATGCGTTATGCCTTATACGTTATGCGATATGCGTTGTGCGTTTTGCGTTATGCGTTATGCGTTATGCATTATGCGTTATGCATTTTGTGTTATGCGCAATGCGTTATGCGTTATGCGTTATGCGTTATGCGTTATGCGTAATGCGGTATGCGTTATACGTTATGCGTTATGCGTTATGCGTTATGCGTTATGCGTTATGCGTTATGCGTTATGCGTTATGCGTTATGCGTTATGCGTTATGCGTTATGCGTTATGCGTTACGCTTTATGCGTTATGCTTTATGCGTTATGCGTTATGCGTTATGCGTTATGCGTTATGCGTTATGCGTTATGCGTTATGCGTTATGCGTTACGCTTTATGCGTTATGCGTTATGCGTTATGCGTTATGCGTTATGCGTTATGCGTTATGCGCTATGCGTTATGCGTTATGCGTTATGCGTTATGCGTTATGCGTTATGCGTTATGCGTTATGCGTTATGCGTTATGCGTTATGCGTTATGCGTTATGCGTTATGCGTTATGCGTTATGCGTTATGCATTATGCGTTATGCGTTATGCGTTATGCGTTATGCGATATTCGTTATGAGTTATGATTTATAAGTTATGCGTTATGCGTTATGCGTTATGCGTTATGCGTTATGCGTTATTCGTTATGCGTTATGCGTTATGCGTTATGCTTTATGCGTTATGCATTATGAGTTATACGTTATGCATTAAGCGTTATGCGTGATCCGTTATGCGTTATGCGTTATGCTTTATGCGTTATGCATTATGCGTTATGCGTCATGCATTATGCGTTATGCGTTATACGTTATGCGTTATGCATTATGCGTTCTGCATTATACGTTTGCATTATGCGTTATGCGTTATGCGTTATGCGTAATGGGTTACGCTTTATGCGTTATGCATTATGCGTTACGCGTTATGCGATATGCGTCATGCGTTATACGTTATGAGTTATGCGTTATTCGTTATGCGTTATGCGTTATGCGTTGGGCGTTATACGTTTGTGTTATGCGTTATGCGCAATGCGTTATGCGTTATGCGTTCTGTGTTATACGTTTGCGTTGTGCGTTATGCGTTATGCGTTATGCGTTATGCGTTATGCGTTATGCTTTATGCGTTATGCATTATGCGTTATGCGTTATGCGATATGCGTCATGCGTTATGCGTTATGCGTTATGCGTTATGCGTTATTCGTTATGCGTTATGCGTTATGCGTTGGGCGTTATGCGTTATGCGTTGTAAGTTATGCGTTATGCGTTATGCGTAATGCGTTATGCGTTATGCATTTTGCGTTATGCGCCATGCGTTATGCGTAATGCGTTATGCGTTATGCGTTGTGCTTTATGCGTTATGCGTTATGCGTTATGCGTTATGCTTTATGCCTTATGCGTTATGCGTTATGCGATATGCGTTATGCGTTATGCATAATGCGTTATACGTTATGTATTATGCGTTATGCCTTATACGTTATGCGATATGCGTTGTGCGTTTTGCGTTATGCGTTATGCGTTATGCATTATGCGTTATGCATTTTGCGTTATGCGCAATGCGTTATGCGTTATGCGTTATGCGTTATGCGTTATGCGTAATGCGGTATGCGTTATACGTTATGCGTTATGCGTTATGCGTTATGCGTTATGCGTTATGCGTTATGCGTTATGCGTTATGCGTTATGCGTTATGCGTTATGCGTTATGCTTTATGCGTTATGCTTTATGCGTTATGCGTTATGCGTTATGCGTTATGCGTTATGCGTTATGCGTTATGCGTTATGCGTTACGCTTTATGCGTTATGCATTATGCGTTACGCGTTATGCGATATGCGTCATGCGTTATACGTTATGCGTTATGCGTTATTCGTTATGCGTTATGCGTTATGCGTTGGGCGTTATACGTTTGTGTTATGCGTTATGCGTTATGCGTTATGCTTTATGCTTTATGCGTTATGCATTATGCGTTATGCGTTATGCGTTATACGTTATGCGTTATGCGGTATGCGTTATGCGTTATGCGTTATGCGTTATGCGTTATGCGTTATGCGTTATTCGTTATGCGTTATGCGTTATGCGTTGGGCGTTATACGTTTGCGTTATGCGTTATGCGTTATGCGTTATGCGTTATTCTTTATGCGTTATGCATTATGCGTTATGCGTTATGCGTTATGCGTTATGCGTTATGCGATATTCGTTATGAGTTATAAGTTATGCGTTATGCGTTATGCGTTATGCGTTATGCGTTATGCGTTATGCGTTATTCGTTATGCGTTATGCGTTATGCGTTATGCGTTATGCGTTATTCTTTATGCGTTATGCATTATGCGTTATGCGTTAAGCGTTATGCGTTATGCGTTATGCGATATGCGTTATGCGTTATGCGTTATTCTTTATGCGTTATGCATTATGCGTTATGCGTTATGCGTTATGCGTTATGCGTTATGCGATATTCGTTATGAGTTATGAGTTATGCGTTATGCGTTATGCGTTATGCGTTACGCTTTATGCGTTATGCATTATGCGTTATGCATTATGCGTTACGCGTTATGCGATATGCGTCATGCGTTATACGTTACGCGTTATGCGTTATTCGTTATGCGTTATGCGTTATGCGTTGGGCGTTATACGTTTGTGTTATGCGTTATGCGTTATGCTTTATGCGTTATGCGTTATGCATTATGCGTTATGCGTTATGCGTTATGCGATATTCGTTATGAGTTATGATTTATAAGTTATGCGTTATGCGTTATGCGTTATGCGTTATGCGTTATGCGTTATGCGTTATTCGTTATGCGTTATGCGTTATGCGTGATCCGTTATGCGTGATCCGATATGCGTGATCCGTTATACGTTAAGCGTTATGCGTTTTGCTGTATTCGTTATGCGTTATGCGTCATGCATTATGCGTTATGCGTTATGCGTTATGCATTATGCGTTCTGCGTTATACGTTTGCGTTGTGCGTTATGCGTTATGCGTTATGCGTTATGCGTTATGCGTTATGCTTTATGCGTTATGCATTATGCGTTATGCGTTATACAATATGCGTCATGCGTTATGCGTTATGCGTTATGCGTCATGCATTATGCGTTATGCGTTATGCGTTATGCATTATGCATTCTGCGTTATACGTTTGCGTTGTGCGTTATGCGTTATGCGTTATGCGTTATGCGTTATGCGTTATGCGTTATGCTTTATGCGTTATGCATTATGCGTTATGCGTTATGCGATATGCGTCATGCGTTATGCGTTATGCGTTATGCGTTATTCGTTATGCGTTATGCGTTATGCGTTGGGCGTTATACGTTTGCGTTATGCGTTATGCGTTATGCTTTATGCCTTATGCGTTATGCGTTATGCGATATGCGTTATGCGTTATGCATAATGCGTTATACGTTATGTATTATGCGTTATGCCTTATACGTTATGCGATATGCGTTGTGCGTTTTGCGTTATGCGTTATGCGTTATGCATTATGCGTTATGCATTTTGCGTTATGCGCAATGCGTTATGCGTTATGCGTTATGCGTTATGCGTAATGCGGTATGCGTTATACGTTATGCGTTATGCGTTATGCGTTATGCGTTATGCATTATGCGTTATGCGTTATGCGTTATGCGTTACGCTTTATGCGTTATGCTTTATGCGTTATGCGTTATGCGTTATGCGTTATGCGTTATGCGTTATGCGTTATGCGTTACGCTTTATGCGTTATGCATTATGCGTTACGCGTTATGCGATATGCGTCATGCGTTATACGTTATGCGTTATGCGTTATTCGTTATGCGTTATGCGTTATGCGTTGGGCGATATACGTTTGTGTTATGCGTTATGCGTTATGCGTTATGCTTTATGCTTTATGCGTTATGCAATATGCGTTATGCGTTATGCGTTATGCGTTATGCGTTATGCGGTATGCGTTATGCGTTATGCGTTATGCGTTATGCGTTATGCGTTATTCGTTATGCGTTATGAGTTATGAGTTATAAGTTATGCGTTATGCGTTATGCGTTATGCGTTATGCGTTATGCGTTATTCGTTATGCGTTATGCGTTATGCGTTATGCGTTATGCGTTATGCGTTATGCATTATGCGTTCTGCGTTATACGTTTGCGTTGTGCGTTATGCGTTATGCGTTATGCCTTATGCGTTATGCTTTATGCGTTATGCATTATGCGTTATACGTTATGCGATATGAGTCATGCGTTATGCGTTATGCGTTATGCGTTATTCGTTATGCGTTATGCGTTATGCGTTGGGCGTTATACGTTTGCGTTATGCGTTATGCGTTATGCGATATGCGTCATGCGTTATGCGTTATGCGTTATGCGTTATTCGTTATGCGTTATGCGTTATGCGTTGGGCGTTATACGTTTGCGTTATGCGTTATGCGTTATGCGATATGCGTCATGCGTTATGCGTTATGCGTTATGCGTTATGCGTTATGCGTTATGCGTTATGCGTTATTCGTTATGCGTTATGCGTTATGCGTTGGGCGTTATACGTTTGCGTTATGCGTTATGCGTTAAGCGTTATGCTTTATGCGTTATGCATTATGCATTATGCGTTATGCGTTATGCGTTATGCTTTATGCGTTATGCATTATGCGTTATGCGTCATGCATTATGCGTTATGCGTTATGCGTTATGCGTTATTCGTTATGCGTTATGCGTTATGCGTTGGGCGTTATACGTTTGCGTTATGCGTTATGCGTTATGCGTTAGGCGTTATGCGTTATGCGTTATGCGTTATGCGTTATGCGTTATGCGTTATGCGTTATGCGTCATGCATTATGCGTTATGCGTTATGCGTTATGCGTTATTCGTTATGCGTTATGCGTTATGCGTTGGGCGTTATACGTTTGCGTTATGCGTTATGCGTTATGCGTTAGGCGTTATGCGTTATGCGTTATGCGTTATGCGTTATGCGTTATGCGTTATGCGTTATGCGTTATGCGTTATGCGTTATGCGTTATGCGTTATGCGTTATGCGTTATGCGTTATGCGTTATGCGTTGTGCATTATGAGTTATACGTTATGCGTTAAGCGTTATGCGTGATCCGTTATGCGTTAGGCGTTATGCGTTTTGCGGTATTCGTTATGCGTTGTGCATTATGCGTTATGTGTTATGTGTTATGCGTTATGCGTCATGCGTTATGCGTTATGCGTTATGCGTTATTCGTTATGCGTTATGCGTTATGCGTTGGGCGTTATACGTTTGCGTTATGCGTTATGCGTTATGCGTTATGCGTTATGCGTTATTCGTTATGCGTTATGCGTTATGCGTTGGGCGTTATACGTTTGCGTTATGCGTTATGCGTTATGCGTTATGCTTTATGCGTTATGCATTATGCATTATGCGTTATGCGTTATGCGTTATGCGATATTCGTTGTGCATTATGAGTTATACGTTATGCGTTAAGCGTTATGCGTGATCCGTTATGCGTTAGGCGTTATGCGTTTTGCGGTATTCGTTATGCGTTGTGCATTATGCGTTACGCGTTATGCGATATGCGTCATGCGTTATACGTTATGCGTTATGCGTTATTCGTTATGCGTTATGCGTTATGCGTTGGGCGTTATACGTTTGTGTTATGCGTTATGCGTTATGCGTTATGCGTTATGCTTTATGCGTTATGCATTATGCGTTATGCGTTATGCGTTATGCGTTATGCGATATTCGTTATGAGTTATGATTTATAAGTTATGCGTTATGCGTTATGCGTTATGCGTTATGCGTTATGCGTTATTCGTTATGCGTTATGCGTTATGCGTTATGCTTTATGCGTTATGCATTATGAGTTATACGTTATGCGTTAAGCGTTATGCGTGATCCGTTATGCGTGATCCGTTATGCGTTAAGCGTTATGCGTTTTGCTGTATTCGTTATGCGTTATGCGTCATGCATTATGCGTTATGCGTTATGCGTTATGCATTATGCGTTCTGCGTTATACGTTTGCGTTGTGCGTTATGCGTTATGCGTTATGCATTATGCGTTATGCGTTATGCGTTATGCGTTATGCTTTATGCGTTATGCGTTATGCGTTATGCGTTATGCGTTATTCGTTATGCGTTATGCGTTATGCGTTGGGCGTTATACGTTTGCGTTATGCGTTATGCGTTATGCGTTATGCGTTATGCGTTGTGCATTATGAGTTATACGTTATGCGTTAAGCGTTATGCGTGATCCGTTATGCGTTAGGCGTTATGCGTTTTGCGGTATTCGTTATGCGTTGTGCATTATGCGTTATGCGTGACCCGTTATGCGTTAAGCGTTATGCGTTTTGCTGTATACGTTATGCGTTGTGCATTATGCGTTATGTGTTATGTGTTATGCGTTATGCGTCATGCGTTATACGTTATGCGATATGCGTTATGCGTTATGCGTTATGCGTTATGCGTTATGCGTTATACGGTATGCGTTATACGTTATACGTTATGCGTTATGCCTGATGCGTTATGCGTTATGCGTTATGCGTTATGCATTATGCGTTATGCGTTATGCGTTATGCCTTATGCCTTATGGGTTTGCGTTATGCGTTACGCTTTATGCGTTATGCATTATGCGTTATGCGTTATGCGATATGCGTCATGCGTTATGCGTTATGCGTTATGCGTTATGCGTTTGCGTTATGCGTTATTCGTTATGCGTTATGCGTTATGCGTTATGCGTTATGCGTTATGCGTTATGCGTTATTCGTTATGCGTTATGCGTTATGCGTTATGCGTTATGCGTTATGCGTTATGCGTTATGCGTTATACGGTATGCGTTATACGTTATACGTTATGCGTTATGCCTGATGCGTTATGCATTATGCGTTATGCGTTATGCGTTATGAGTGATCCGACATGCGTTATGCGTTATGCGTTATGCGTTATGCCTTATGCCTTATGGGTTTGCGTTATGTGTTACGCTTTATGCGTTATGCGTTATGCATTATGCGTTATGCGTTATGCGTTATGCGTTATGCGATATTCGTTATGAGTTATGAGTTATAAGTTATGCGTTATGCGTTATGCGTTATGCGTTAGGCGTTATGCGTTTTGCGGTATTCGTTATGCGTTGTGCATTATGCGTTATGCGTGATCCGTTATGCGTTAAGCGATATGCGTTTTGCTGTATTCGTTATGCGTTGTGCATTATGCGTTATGCGTTATGGGTTATGCGTTATGCGTTATGCGTTATGCATTATGCGTTGTGCGTTATATGTTTGCGTTGTGCGTTATGCGTTATGCGTTATGCGTTATGCGTTATACGGTATGCGTTATGCGTTATGCGTTAAGCGTTATGCGTTTTGCTGTATTCGTTATGCGTTGTGCATTATGCGTTATGTGTTATGTGTTATGCGTTATGCGTCATGCGTTATACGTTATGCGATATGCGTTATGCGTTATGCGTTATGCGTTATGCGTTATGCGTTATGCGGTATGCGTTATACGTTATACGTTATGCGTTATGCCTGATGCGTTATGCGTTATGCGTTATGCATTATGCGTTATGCGTTATGCGTTATGAGTTATCCGACATGCGTTATGCGTTATGCGTTATGCGTTATGCCTTATGCCTTATGGGTTTGCGTTATGTGTTACGCTTTATGCGTTATGCGTTATGCATTATGCGTTATGCGTTATGCGTTATGCGTTATGCGATATTCGTTATGAGTTATGAGTTATAAGTTATGCGTTATGCGTTATGCGTTATGCGTTATGCGTTATGCGTTATGCGGTATGCGTTATACGTTATGCGTTGTGCGTTATGCGTTATGCGTTATGCGTTATTCGTTATGCGTTATGCGTTATGCGTTGGGCGTTATACGTTTGCGTTATGCGTTATGCGTTATGCGTTATGCTTTATGCGTTATGCGTTATGCGTTATGCGTTATGCGGTATGCGTCATACGTTATGCGTTATGCGTTATGCGTTATGCGTTAGGCGTTATGCGTTTTGCGGTATTCGTTATGCGTTGTGCATTATGCGTTATGCGTGATCCGTTATGCGTTAAGCGATATGCGTTTTGCTGTATTCGTTATGCGTTGTGCATTATGCGTTATGCGTTATGGGTTATGCGTTATGCGTTATGCGTTATGCATTATGCGTTGTGCGTTATATGTTTGCGTTGTGCGTTATACGTTATGCGTTATGCGTTATGCGTTATACGGTATGCGTTATGCGTTATGCGTTATACGTTATGCGTTATGCGTTATGCGATATACGTTATGCGTTATGCGTTATGCGTTATGCGTTATGCGTTATGCGTTATGCGTTATGCGTTATGCGTTATGCGTTATGCGTTATGCGTTATGCGTTATGCGTTATGCGTTGTGCCTTATGCCTTATGGGTTTGCGTTATGTGTTACGCTTCATGCGTTATACGTTATGCGATATGCGTTATGCGTTATGCGTTATGCGTTATGCGTTATGCGTTATGCGGTATGCGTTATACGTTATACGTTATGCGTTATGCCTGATGCGTTATGCGTTATGCGTTATGCATTATGCGTTATGCGTTATGCGTTATGAGTGATCCGACATGCGTTATGCGTTATGCGTTATGCGTTATGCCTTATGCCTTATGGGTTTGCGTTATGTGTTACGCTTTATGCGTTATGCGTTATGCATTATGCGTTATGCGTTATGCGTTATGCGTTATGCGATATTCGTTATGAGTTATGAGTTATAAGTTATGCGTTATGCGTTATGCGTTATGCGTTATGCGTTATGCGTTATGCGGTATGCGTTATACGTTATGCGTTGTGCGTTATGCGTTATGCGTTATGCGTTATTCGTTAAGCGTTATGCGTTATGCGTTGGGCGTTATACGTTTGCGTTATGCGTTATGCGTTATGCGTTATGCTTTATGCGTTATGCGTTATGCGTTATGCGTTATGCGGTATGCGTTATACGTTATGCGTTATGCGTTATGCGTTATGCGTTAGGCGTTATGCGTTTTGCGGTATTCGTTATGCGTTGTGCATTATGCGTTATGCGTGATCCGTTATGCGTTAAGCGATATGCGTTTTGCTGTATTCGTTATGCGTTGTGCATTATGCGTTATGCGTTATGGGTTATGCGTTATGCGTTATGCGTTATGCATTATGCGTTGTGCGTTATATGTTTGCGTTGTGCGTTATACGTTATGCGTTATGCGTTATGCGTTATACGGTATGCGTTATGCGTTATGCGTTATACGTTATGCGTTATGCGTTATGCGATATACGTTATGCGTTATGCGTTATGCGTTATGCGTTATGCGTTATGCGTTATGCGTTATGCGTTATGCGTTATGCGTTATGCGTTATGCGTTATGCGTTATGCGTTGTGCCTTATGCCTTATGGGTTTGCGTTATGTGTTACGCTTTATGCGTTATGCGTTATGCATTATGCGTTATGCGTTATGCGTTATGCGTTATGCGATATTCGTTATGAGTTATGAGTTATAAGTTATGCGATATGCGTTATGCGTTATTCGTTATGCGTTATGCGTTATGCGTTATGCGTTATGCGTTATGCGTTCTGCGTTATACGTTTGCGTTGTGCGTTATGCGTTATGCGTTATGCGTTATGCGTTATGCGTTATGCGTTATGCGTTATGCGTTATGCGTTATGCGTTATGCGTTATGCGTTATGCGATATGCGTCATGCGTTATGCGTTATGCGTTATGCGTTATTCGTTATGCGTTATGCGTTATGCGTTGGGCGTTATACGTTTGCGTTATGCGTTATGCGTTATGCGTTATGCGTTATGCGTTATGCGTCATGCATTATGCGTTATGCGTTATGCGTTATGCGTTATGCATTATGCGTCCTGCGTTATACGTTTGCGTTGTGCGTTATGCGTTATGCGTTATGCGTTATGCTTTATGCGTTATGCGTTATGCGTTATGCGTTATGCGTTATTTGTTATGCGTTATGCGTTATGCGTTATGCGTTATGCGTTATGCGTTATGCGTTATGCGTTATGCGTTATGCGTTATGCGTTACGCTTTATGCGTTATGCATTATGCGTTACGTGTTATGCGATATGCGTCATGCGTTATACGTTATGTGTTATGCGTTATTCGTTATGCGTTATGCGTTATGCGTTATGCGTTGGGCGTTATACGTTTGCGTTATGCGTTATGCGTTATGCGTTATGCGTTCTGCGTTATACGTTTGCGTTGTGCGTTATGCGTTATGCGTTATGCGTTATGCGTTATGCGTTATGCGTTATGCGTTATGCGTTATGCGTTATGCGTTATGCGTTATGCGTTATGCGTTATGCATTATGCGTCCTGCGTTATACGTTTGCGTTGTGCGTTATGCGTTATGCGTTATGCGTTACGCTTTATGCGTTATGCGTTATGCGTTATGCGTTATGCGTTATTTGTTATGCGTTATGCGTTATGCGTTATGCGTTATGCGTTATGCGTTATGCGTTATGCGTTATGCGTTATGCGTTACGCTTTATGCGTTATGCATTATGCGTTACGCGTTATGCGATATGCGTCATGCGTTATACGTTATGCGTTATGCGTTATGCGTTATGCGTTATGCGTTATGCGTTATGCGTTGGGCGTTATACGTTTGTGTTATGCGTTATGCGTTATGCGTTATGCGTTCTGCGTTATACGTTTGCGTTGTGCGTTATGCGTTATGCGTTATGCGTTATGCATTATGCGTCCTGCGTTATACGTTTGCGTTGTGCGTTATGCGTTATGCGTTATGCGTTACGCTTTATGCGTTATGCGTTATGCGTTATGCGTTATGCGTTATTTGTTATGCGTTATGCGTTATGCGTTATGCGTTATGCGTTATGCGTTATGCGTTATGCGTTATGCGTTATGCGTTATGCGTTACGCTTTATGCGTTATGCATTATGCGTTACGCGTTATGCGATATGCGTCATGCGTTATACGTTATGTGTTATGCGTTATTCGTTATGCGTTATGCGTTATGCGTTATGCGTTGGGCGTTATACGTTTGTGTTATGCGTTATGCGTTATGCGTTATGCGTTCTGCGTTATACGTTTGCGTTGTGCGTTATGCGTTATGCGTTATGCGTTATGCGTTATGCGTTATGCGTTATGCGTTATGCGTCATGCATTATGCGTTATGCGTTATGCGTTATGCGTTATGCATTATGCGTCCTGCGTTATACGTTTGCGTTGTGCGTTATGCGTTATGCGTTATGCGTTACGCTTTATGCGTTATGCGTTATGCGTTATGCGTTATGCGTTATTTGTTATGCGTTATGCGTTATGCGTTATGCGTTATGCGTTATGCGTTATGCGTTATGCGTTATGCGTTATGCGTTATGCGTTACGCTTTATGCGTTATGCATTATGCGTTACGCGTTATGCGATATGCGTTATGCGTTATACGTTATGTGTTATGCGTTATTCGTTATGCGTTATGCGTTATGCGTTATGCGTTGGGCGTTATACGTTTGTGTTATGCGTTATGCGTTATGCGTTATGCGTTCTGCGTTATACGTTTGCGTTCTGCGTTATGCGTTATGCGTTATGCGTTATGCGTTATGCGTTATGCGTTATTCGTTATGCGTTATGCGTTATGCGTTATGCGTTATGCGTTATGCGATATGCGTCATGCGTTATGCGTTATGCGTTATGCGTTATTCGTTATGCGTTATGCGTTATGCGTTGGGCGTTATACGTTTGCGTTATGCGTTATGCGTTATGCGTTATGCGTTATGCGTTATGCGTCATGCATTATGCGTTATGCGTTATGCGTTATGCGTTATGCATTATGCGTCCTGCGTTATACGTTTGCGTTGTGCGTTATGCGTTATGCGTTATGCGTTACGCTTTATGCGTTATGCGTTATGCGTTATGCGTTATGCGTTATTCGTTATGCGTTATGCGTTATGCGTTATGCGTTATGCGTTATGCGTTATGCGTTATGCGTTATGCGTTACGCTTTATGCGTTATGCATTATGCGTTACGCGTTATGCGATATGCGTCATGCGTTATACGTTATGCGTTATGCGTTATTCGTTATGCGTTATGCGTTATGCGTTGGGCGTTATACGTTTGTGTTATGCGTTATGCGTTATGCGTTATGCGTTATGCTTTATGCGTTATGCATTATGCGTTATGCGTTATGCGTTATGCGTTATGCGATATTCGTTATGAGTTATGATTTATAAGTTATGCGTTATGCGTTATGCGTTATGCGTTATGCGTTATGCGTTATGCGTTATTCGTTATGCGTTATGCGTTATGCGTTATGCTTTATGCGTTATGCATTATGAGTTATACGTTATGCGTTAAGCGTTATGCGTGATCCGTTATGCGTGATCCGTTATGCGTTAAGCGTTATGCGTTTTGCTGTATTCGTTATGCGTTATGCGTCATGCATAATGCGTTATGCGTTATGCGTTATGCATTATGCGTTCTGCGTTATACGTTTGCGTTGTGCGTTATGCGTTATGCATTATGCGTTATGCGTTATGCGTTATGCGGTATGCTTTATGCGTTATGCATTATGCGTTATGCGTTATGCAATATGCGTCATGCGTTATGCGTTATGCGTTATGCGTCATGCATAATGCGTTATGCGTTATGCGTTATGCGTTATGCATTATGCGTTCTGCGTTATACGTTTGCGTTGTGCGTTATGCGTTATGCGTTATGCGTTATGCTTTATGCGTTATGCATTATGCGTTATGCGTTATGCGATATGCGTCATGCGTTATGCGTTATGCGTTATGCGTTATTCGTTATGCGTTATGCGTTATGTGTTGAGCGTTATACGTTTGCGTTATGCGTTATGCGTTATGCGTTATGCGATATGCGTCATGCGTTATGCGTTATTCGTTATGCGTTATGCGTTATGCGTTGGGTGTTATACGTTTGCGTCATGCGTTATGCGTTATGCGTTATGCGTTATGCGTTGTGCATTATGAGTTATACGTTATGCGTTAAGCGTTATGCGTGATCCGTTATGCGTTAGGCGTTATGCGTTTTGCGTTATGCGTTATGCGTTATGCGTTATGCGTTATGCGTTATGCGTTATTCGTTATGCGTTATGCGTTATGCGTTGGGCGTTATACGTTTGCGTTATGCGTAATGCGTTATGCGTTATGCGTTGTGCATTATGAGTTATACGTTATGCGTTAAGCGTTATGCGTGATCCGTTATGCGTTAGGCGTCATGCATTATGCGTTATGCGTTATGCGTTATGCATTATGCGTTATGCTTTATGCGTTATGCATTATGCGTTATGCGTTATGCAATATGCGTCATGCGTTATGCGTTATGCGTTATGCGTCATGCATAATGCGTTATGCGTTATGCGTTATGCGTTATGCATTATGCGTTCTGCGTTATACGTTTGCGTTGTGCGTTATGCGTTATGCGTTATGCGTTATGCGTTATGCTTTATGCGTTATGCATTATGCGTTATGCGTTATGCGATATGCGTCATGCGTTATGCGTTATGCGTTATGCGTTATGCGTTATTCGTTATGCGTTATGAGTTATGAGTTATAAGTTATGCGTTATGCGTTATGCGTTATGCGTTATGCGTTATGCGTTATTCGTTATGCGTTATGCGTTATGCGTTATGCGTTATGCGTTATGCGTTATGCATTATGCGTTCTGCGTTATACGTTTGCGTTGTGCGTTATGCGTTATGCGTTATGCCTTATGCGTTATGCTTTATGCGTTATGCATTATGCGTTATACGTTATGCGATATGAGTCATGCGTTATGCGTTATGCGTTATGCGTTATTCGTTATGCGTTATGCGTTATGCGTTGGGCGTTATACGTTTGCGTTATGCGTTATGCGTTATGCGATATGCGTCATGCGTTATGCGTTATGCGTTATGCGTTATTCGTTATGCGTTATGCGTTATGCGTTGGGCGTTATACGTTTGCGTTATGCGTTATGCGTTATGCGATATGCGTCATGCGTTATGCGTTATGCGTTATGCGTTATGCGTTATGCGTTATGCGTTATGCGTTATTCGTTATGCGTTATGCGTTATGCGTTGGGCGTTATACGTTTGCGTTATGCGTTATGCGTTAAGCGTTATGCGTTATGCGTTATGCGTTATGCGTTATGCGTTATGCGTTATGCGTTATGCTTTATGCGTTATGCATTATGCGTTATGCGTCATGCATTATGCGTTATGCGTTATGCGTTATGCGTTATTCGTTATGCGTTATGCGTTATGCGTTGGGCGTTATACGTTTGCGTTATGCGTTATGCGTTATGCGTTAGGCGTTATGCGTTATGCGTTATGCGTTATGCGTTATGCGTTATGCGTTATGCGTTATGCGTTATGCGTTATGCGTTATGCGTTATGCGTTATGCGTTATGCGTTATGCGTTGTGCATTATGAGTTATACGTTATGCGTTAAGCGTTATGCGTGATCCGTTATGCGTTAGGCGATATGCGTTTTGCGGTATTCGTTATGCGTTGTGCATTATGCGTTATGTGTTATGTGTTATGCGTTATGCGTCATGCGTTATGCGTTATGCGTTATGCGTTATTCGTTATGCGTTATGCGTTATGCGTTGGGCGTTATACGTTTGCGTTATGCGTTATGCGTTATGCGTTATGCGTTATGCGTTATTCGTTATGCGTTATGCGTTATGCGTTGGGCGTTATACGTTTGCGTTATGCGTTATGCGTTATGCGTTATGCTTTATGCGTTATGCATTATGCATTATGCGTTATGCGTTATGCGTTATGCGATATTCGTTGTGCATTATGAGTTATACGTTATGCGTTAAGCGTTATGCGTGATCCGTTATGCGTTAGGCGTTATGCGTTTTGCGGTATTCGTTATGCGTTGTGCATTATGCGTTACGCGTTATGCGATATGCGTCATGCGTTATACGTTATGCGTTATGCGTTATTCGTTATGCGTTATGCGTTATGCGTTGGGCGTTATACGTTTGTGTTATGCGTTATGCGTTATGCGTTATGCGTTATGCTTTATGCGTTATGCATTATGCGTTATGCGTTATGCGTTATGCGTTATGCGATATTCGTTATGAGTTATGATTTATAAGTTATGCGTTATGCGTTATGCGTTATGCGTTATGCGTTATGCGTTATTCGTTATGCGTTATGCGTTATGCGTTATGCTTTATGCGTTATGCATTATGAGTTATACGTTATGCGTTAAGCGTTATGCGTGATCCGTTATGCGTGATCCGTTATGCGTTAAGCGTTATGCGTTTTGCTGTATTCGTTATGCGTTATGCGTCATGCATTATGCGTTATGCGTTATGCGTTATGCATTATGCGTTCTGCGTTATACGTTTGCGTTGTGCGTTATGCGTTATGCGTTATGCATTATGCGTTATGCGTTATGCGTTATGCGTTATGCTTTATGCGTTATGCGTTATGCGTTATGCGTTATGCGTTATTCGTTATGCGTTATGCGTTATGCGTTGGGCGTTATACGTTTGCGTTATGCGTTATGCGTTATGCGTTATGCGTTATGCGTTGTGCATTATGAGTTATACGTTATGCGTTAAGCGTTATGCGTGATCCGTTATGCGTTAGGCGTTATGCGTTTTGCGGTATTCGTTATGCGTTGTGCATTATGCGTTATGCGTGACCCGTTATGCGTTAAGCGTTATGCGTTTTGCTGTATACGTTATGCGTTGTGCATTATGCGTTATGTGTTATGTGTTATGCGTTATGCGTCATGCGTTATACGTTATGCGATATGCGTTATGCGTTATGCGTTATGCGTTATGCGTTATGCGTTATACGGTATGCGTTATACGTTATACGTTATGCGTTATGCCTGATGCGTTATGCGTTATGCGTTATGCGTTATGCATTATGCGTTATGCGTTATGCGTTATGCCTTATGCCTTATGGGTTTGCGTTATGCGTTACGCTTTATGCGTTATGCATTATGCGTTATGCGTTATGCGATATGCGTCATGCGTTATGCGTTATGCGTTATGCGTTATGCGTTTGCGTTATGCGTTATTCGTTATGCGTTATGCGTTATGCGTTATGCGTTATGCGTTATGCGTTATGCGTTATTCGTTATGCGTTATGCGTTATGCGTTATGCGTTATGCGTTATGCGTTATGCGTTATGCGTTATACGGTATGCGTTATACGTTATACGTTATGCGTTATGCCTGATGCGTTATGCATTATGCGTTATGCGTTATGCGTTATGAGTGATCCGACATGCGTTATGCGTTATGCGTTATGCGTTATGCCTTATGCCTTATGGGTTTGCGTTATGTGTTACGCTTTATGCGTTATGCGTTATGCATTATGCGTTATGCGTTATGCGTTATGCGTTATGCGATATTCGTTATGAGTTATGAGTTATAAGTTATGCGTTATGCGTTATGCGTTATGCGTTAGGCGTTATGCGTTTTGCGGTATTCGTTATGCGTTGTGCATTATGCGTTATGCGTGATCCGTTATGCGTTAAGCGATATGCGTTTTGCTGTATTCGTTATGCGTTGTGCATTATGCGTTATGCGTTATGGGTTATGCGTTATGCGTTATGCGTTATGCATTATGCGTTGTGCGTTATATGTTTGCGTTGTGCGTTATGCGTTATGCGTTATGCGTTATGCGTTATGCGTTATGCGTTATGCGTTATGCGTTAAGCGTTATGCGTTTTGCTGTATTCGTTATGCGTTGTGCATTATGCGTTATGTGTTATGTGTTATGCGTTATGCGTCATGCGTTATACGTTATGCGATATGCGTTATGCGTTATGCGTTATGCGTTATGCGTTATGCGTTATGCGGTATGCGTTATACGTTATACGTTATGCGTTATGCCTGATGCGTTATGCGTTATGCGTTATGCATTATGCGTTATGCGTTATGCGTTATGAGTTATCCGACATGCGTTATGCGTTATGCGTTATGCGTTATGCCTTATGCCTTATGGGTTTGCGTTATGTGTTACGCTTTATGCGTTATGCGTTATGCATTATGCGTTATGCGTTATGCGTTATGCGTTATGCGATATTCGTTATGAGTTATGAGTTATAAGTTATGCGTTATGCGTTATGCGTTATGCGTTATGCGTTATGCGTTATGCGGTATGCGTTATACGTTATGCGTTGTGCGTTATGCGTTATGCGTTATGCGTTATTCGTTATGCGTTATGCGTTATGCGTTGGGCGTTATACGTTTGCGTTATGCGTTATGCGTTATGCGTTATGCTTTATGCGTTATGCGTTATGCGTTATGCGTTATGCGGTATGCGTCATACGTTATGCGTTATGCGTTATGCGTTATGCGTTAGGCGTTATGCGTTTTGCGGTATTCGTTATGCGTTGTGCATTATGCGTTATGCGTGATCCGTTATGCGTTAAGCGATATGCGTTTTGCTGTATTCGTTATGCGTTGTGCATTATGCGTTATGCGTTATGGGTTATGCGTTATGCGTTATGCGTTATGCATTATGCGTTGTGCGTTATATGTTTGCGTTGTGCGTTATACGTTATGCGTTATGCGTTATGCGTTATACGGTATGCGTTATGCGTTATGCGTTATACGTTATGCGTTATGCGTTATGCGATATACGTTATGCGTTATGCGTTATGCGTTATGCGTTATGCGTTATGCGTTATGCGTTATGCGTTATGCGTTATGCGTTATGCGTTATGCGTTATGCGTTATGCGTTATGCGTTATGCGTTGTGCCTTATGCCTTATGGGTTTGCGTTATGTGTTACGCTTCATGCGTTATACGTTATGCGATATGCGTTATGCGTTATGCGTTATGCGTTATGCGTTATGCGGTATGCGTTATACGTTATACGTTATGCGTTATGCCTGATGCGTTATGCGTTATGCGTTATGCATTATGCGTTATGCGTTATGCGTTATGAGTGATCCGACATGCGTTATGCGTTATGCGTTATGCGTTATGCCTTATGCCTTATGGGTTTGCGTTATGTGTTACGCTTTATGCGTTATGCGTTATGCATTATGCGTTATGCGTTATGCGTTATGCGTTATGCGATATTCGTTATGAGTTATGAGTTATAAGTTATGCGTTATGCGTTATGCGTTATGCGTTATGCGTTATGCGTTATGCGGTATGCGTTATACGTTATGCGTTGTGCGTTATGCGTTATGCGTTATGCGTTATTCGTTAAGCGTTATGCGTTATGCGTTGGGCGTTATACGTTTGCGTTATGCGTTATGCGTTATGCGTTATGCTTTATGCGTTATGCGTTATGCGTTATGCGTTATGCGGTATGCGTTATACGTTATGCGTTATGCGTTATGCGTTATGCGTTAGGCGTTATGCGTTTTGCGGTATTCGTTATGCGTTGTGCATTATGCGTTATGCGTGATCCGTTATGCGTTAAGCGATATGCGTTTTGCTGTATTCGTTATGCGTTGTGCATTATGCGTTATGCGTTATGGGTTATGCGTTATGCGTTATGCGTTATGCATTATGCGTTGTGCGTTATATGTTTGCGTTGTGCGTTATACGTTATGCGTTATGCGTTATGCGTTATACGGTATGCGTTATGCGTTATGCGTTATACGTTATGCGTTATGCGTTATGCGATATACGTTATGCGTTATGCGTTATGCGTTATGCGTTATGCGTTATGCGTTATGCGTTATGCGTTATGCGTTATGCGTTATGCGTTATGCGTTATGCGTTATGCGTTATGCGTTGTGCCTTATGCCTTATGGGTTTGCGTTATGTGTTACGCTTTATGCGTTATGCGTTATGCATTATGCGTTATGCGTTATGCGTTATGCGTTATGCGATATTCGTTATGAGTTATGAGTTATAAGTTATGCGATATGCGTTATGCGTTATTCGTTATGCGTTATGCGTTATGCGTTATGCGTTATGCGTTATGCGTTCTGCGTTATACGTTTGCGTTGTGCGTTATGCGTTATGCGTTATGCGTTATGCGTTATGCGTTATGCGTTATTCGTTATGCGTTATGCGTTATGCGTTATGCGTTATGCGTTATGCGATATGCGTCATGCGTTATGCGTTATGCGTTATGCGTTATTCGTTATGCGTTATGCGTTATGCGTTGGGCGTTATACGTTTGCGTTATGCGTTATGCGTTATGCGTTATGCGTTATGCGTTATGCGTCATGCATTATGCGTTATGCGTTATGCGTTATGCGTTATGCATTATGCGTCCTGCGTTATACGTTTGCGTTGTGCGTTATGCGTTATGCGTTATGCGTTACGCTTTATGCGTTATGCGTTATGCGTTATGCGTTATGCGTTATTTGTTATGCGTTATGCGTTATGCGTTATGCGTTATGCGTTATGCGTTATGCGTTATGCGTTATGCGTTATGCGTTATGCGTTACGCTTTATGCGTTATGCATTATGCGTTACGTGTTATGCGATATGCGTCATGCGTTATACGTTATGTGTTATGCGTTATTCGTTATGCGTTATGCGTTATGCGTTATGCGTTGGGCGTTATACGTTTGTGTTATGCGTTATGCGTTATGCGTTATGCGTTCTGCGTTATACGTTTGCGTTGTGCGTTATGCGTTATGCGTTATGCGTTATGCGTTATGCGTTATGCGTTATGCGTTATGCGTTATGCGTTATGCGTTATGCGTTATGCGTTATGCGTTATGCATTATGCGTCCTGCGTTATACGTTTGCGTTGTGCGTTATGCGTTATGCGTTATGCGTTACGCTTTATGCGTTATGCGTTATGCGTTATGCGTTATGCGTTATTTGTTATGCGTTATGCGTTATGCGTTATGCGTTATGCGTTATGCGTTATGCGTTATGCGTTATGCGTTATGCGTTACGCTTTATGCGTTATGCATTATGCGTTACGCGTTATGCGATATGCGTCATGCGTTATACGTTATGTGTTATGCGTTATTCGTTATGCGTTATGCGTTATGCGTTATGCGTTGGGCGTTATACGTTTGTGTTATGCGTTATGCGTTATGCGTTATGCGTTCTGCGTTATACGTTTGCGTTGTGCGTTATGCGTTATGCGTTATGCGTTATGCATTATGCGTCCTGCGTTATACGTTTGCGTTGTGCGTTATGCGTTATGCGTTATGCGTTACGCTTTATGCGTTATGCGTTATGCGTTATGCGTTATGCGTTATTTGTTATGCGTTATGCGTTATGCGTTATGCGTTATGCGTTATGCGTTATGCGTTATGCGTTATGCGTTATGCGTTATGCGTTACGCTTTATGCGTTATGCATTATGCGTTACGCGTTATGCGATATGCGTCATGCGTTATACGTTATGTGTTATGCGTTATTCGTTATGCGTTATGCGTTATGCGTTATGCGTTGGGCGTTATACGTTTGTGTTATGCGTTATGCGTTATGCGTTATGCGTTCTGCGTTATACGTTTGCGTTGTGCGTTATGCGTTATGCGTTATGCGTTATGCGTTATGCGTTATGCGTTATGCGTTATGCGTCATGCATTATGCGTTATGCGTTATGCGTTATGCGTTATGCATTATGCGTCCTGCGTTATACGTTTGCGTTGTGCGTTATGCGTTATGCGTTATGCGTTATGCTTTATGCGTTATGCGTTATGCGTTATGCGTTATGCGTTATTTGTTATGCGTTATGCGTTATGCGTTATGCGTTATGCGTTATGCGTTATGCGTTATGCGTTATGCGTTATGCGTTATGCGTTACGCTTTATGCGTTATGCATTATGCGTTACGCGTTATGCGATATGCGTCATGCGTTATACGTTATGTGTTATGCGTTATTCGTTATGCGTTATGCGTTATGCGTTATGCGTTGGGCGTTATACGTTTGTGTTATGCGTTATGCGTTATGCGTTATGCGTTCTGCGTTATACGTTTGCGTTGTGCGTTATGCGTTATGCGTTATGCGTTATGCGTTATGCGTTATGCGTTATTCGTTATGCGTTATGCGTTATGCGTTATGCGTTATGCGTTATGCGATATGCGTCATGCGTTATGCGTTATGCGTTATGCGTTATTCGTTATGCGTTATGCGTTATGCGTTGGGCGTTATACGTTTGCGTTATGCGTTATGCGTTATGCGTTATGCGTTATGCGTCATGCATTATGCGTTATGCGTTATGCGTTATGCGTTATGCATTATGCGTCCTGCGTTATACGTTTGCGTTGTGCGTTATGCGTTATGCGTTATGCGTTACGCTTTATGCGTTATGCGTTATGCGTTATGCGTTATGCGTTATTCGTTATGCGTTATGCGTTATGCGTTATGCGTTATGCGTTATGCGTTATGCGTTATGCGTTATGCGTTACGCTTTATGCGTTATGCATTATGCGTTACGCGTTATGCGATATGCGTCATGCGTTATACGTTATGCGTTATGCGTTATTCGTTATGCGTTATGCGTTATGCGTTGGGCGTTATACGTTTGTGTTATGCGTTATGCGTTATGCGTTATGCGTTATGCTTTATGCGTTATGCATTATGCGTTATGCGTTATGCGTTATGCGTTATGCGATATTCGTTATGAGTTATGATTTATAAGTTATGCGTTATGCGTTATGCGTTATGCGTTATGCGTTATGCGTTATGCGTTATTCGTTATGCGTTATGCGTTATGCGTTATGCTTTATGCGTTATGCATTATGAGTTATACGTTATGCGTTAAGCGTTATGCGTGATCCGTTATGCGTGATCCGTTATGCGTTAAGCGTTATGCGTTTTGCTGTATTCGTTATGCGTTATGCGTCATGCATCATGCGTTATGCGTTATGCGTTATGCATTATGCGTTCTGCGTTATACGTTTGCGTTGTGCGTTATGCGTTATGCATTATGCGTTATGCGTTATGCGTTATGCGGTATGCTTTATGCGTTATGCATTATGCGTTATGCGTTATGCAATATGCGTCATGCGTTATGCGTTATGCGTTATGCGTCATGCATAATGCGTTATGCGTTATGCGTTATGCGTTATGCATTATGCGTTCTGCGTTATACGTTTGCGTTGTGCGTTATGCGTTATGCGTTATGCGTTATGCTTTATGCGTTATGCATTATGCGTTATGCGTTATGCGATATGCGTCATGCGTTATGCGTTATTCGTTATGCGTTATGCGTTATGCGTTGGGTGTTATACGTTTGCGTCATGCGTTATGCGTTATGCGTTATGCGTTATGCGTTGTGCATTATGAGTTATACGTTATGCGTTAAGCGTTATGCGTGATCCGTTATGCGTTAGGCGTTATGCGTTTTGCGTTATGCGTTATGCGTTATGCGTTATGCGTTATGCGTTATGCGTTATTCGTTATGCGTTATGCGTTATGCGTTGGGCGTTATACGTTTGCGTTATGCGTAATGCGTTATGCGTTATGCGTTGTGCATTATGAGTTATACGTTATGCGTTAAGCGTTATGCGTGATCCGTTATGCGTTAGGCGTCATGCATTATGCGTTATGCGTTATGCGTTATGCATTATGCGTTATGCTTTATGCGTTATGCATTATGCGTTATGCGTTATGCAATATGCGTCATGCGTTATGCGTTATGCGTTATGCGTCATGCATAATGCGTTATGCGTTATGCGTTATGCGTTATGCATTATGCGTTCTGCGTTATACGTTTGCGTTGTGCGTTATGCGTTATGCGTTATGCGTTATGCGTTATGCTTTATGCGTTATGCATTATGCGTTATGCGTTATGCGATATGCGTCATGCGTTATGCGTTATGCGTTATGCGTTATGCGTTATTCGTTATGCGTTATGCGTTATGTGTTGGGCGTTATACGTTTGCGTTATGCGTTATGCGTTATGCGTTATGCGATATGCGTCATGCGTTATGCGTTATGCGTTATGCGTTATGCGTTATGCGTTATGCGTTATTCGTTATGCGTTATGCGTTATGCATTATGCGTTATGCGTTATGCGATATGCGTTATGCCTGATGCGTTATGCATTATGCGTTATACGGTATGCGTTATACGTTATACGTTATGCGTTATGCGTTATGCGTTATGCGTTATGCGTTATGCGTTATGCGTTATTCGTTATGCGTTATGCGTTATGCGTTATGCGTTATGCGTTATGCGTTATGCGTTATGCGTTATGCGTTATACGGTATGCGTTATACGTTATACGTTATGCGTTATGCCTGATGCGTTATGCATTATGCGTTATGCGTTATGCGTTATGAGTGATCCGACATGCGTTATGCGTTATGCGTTATGCGTTATGCCTTACGCCTTATGGGTTTGCGTTATGTGTTACGCTTTATGCGTTATGCGTTATGCATTATGCGTTATGCGTTATGCGTTATGCGTTATGCGATATTCGTTATGAGTTATGAGTTATAAGTTATGCGTTATGCGTTATGCGTTATGCGTTAGGCGTTATGCGTTATGCGTTATGCGTTATTCGTTATGCGTTATGCGTTATGCGTTATGCGTTATGCGTTATGCGTTCTGCGTTATACGTTTGCGTTGTGCGTTATGCGTTATGCGTTATGCGTTATGCGTTATTCGTTATGCGTTATGCGTTATGCGTTATGCGTTATGCGTTATGCGATATGCGTCATGCGTTATGCGTTATGCGTTATGCGTTATTCGTTATGCGTTATGCGTTATGCGTTGGGCGTTATACGTTTGCGTTATGCGTTATGCGTTATGCGTTATGCGTTATGCGTTATGCGTCATGCATTATGCGTTATGCGTTATGCGTTATGCGTTATGCATTATGCGTCCTGCGTTATACGTTTGCGTTGTGCGTTATGCGTTATGCGTTATGCGTTACGCTTTATGCGTTATGCGTTATGCGTTATGCGTTATGCGTTATTCGTTATGCGTTATGCGTTATGCGTTATGCGTTATGCGTTATGCGTTATGCGTTATGCGTTATGCGTTATGCGTTATGCGTTAAGCGATATGCGTTTTGCTGTATTCGTTATGCGTTGTGCATTATGCGTTATGCGTTATGGGTTATGCGTTATGCGTTATGCGTTATGCATTATGCGTTGTGCGTTATATGTTTGCGTTGTGCGTTATACGTTGTGCGTTATGCGTTATGCGTTGGGCGTTATACGTTTGTGTTATGCGTTATGCGTTATGCGTTATGCGTTATGCGTTATGCTTTATGCGTTATGCATTATGCGTTATGCGTTATGCGTTATGCGTTATGCGATATTCGTTATGAGTTATGATTTATAAGTTATGCGTTATGCGTTATGCGTTATGCGTTATGCGTTATGCGTTATGCGTTATGCGTTATGCTTTATGCGTTATGCATTATGAGTTATACGTTATGCGTTAAGCGTTATGCGTGATCCGTTATGCGTGATCCGTTATGCATTAAGCGTTATGCGTTTTGCTGTATTCGTTATGCGTTATGCGTCATGCATTATGCGTTATGCGTTATGCGTTATGCATTATGCGTTCTGCGTTATACGTTTGCGTTGTGCGTTATGCGTTATGCGTTATGCGTTATGCGTTATGCGATATTCGTTATGAGTTATGAGTTATGCGTTATGCGTTATGCGTTATGCGTTATGCGTTATGCGTTATGCGTTATGCGTTATGCGTTATGCGTTATGCGTTAGGCGTTATGCGTTTTGCGGTATTCGTTATGCGTTGTGCATTATGCGTTATGCGTGATCCGTTATGCGTTAAGCGATATGCGTTTTGCTGTATTCGTTATGCGTTGTGCATTATGCGTCATGCGTTATGGGTTATGCGTTATGCGTTATGCGTTATGCATTATGCGTTGTGCGTTATATGTTTGCGTTGTGCGTTATACGTTATGCGTTATGCGTTATGCGTTATACGGTATGCGTTATGCGTTATTCGTTATACGTTATGCGTTATGCGTTATGCGTTATACGTTAAGCGATATGCGTTTTGCTGTATTCGTTATGCGTTGTGCATTATGCGTTATGCGTGATCCGTTATGCGTTAAGCGATATGCGTTTTGCTGTATTCGTTATGCGTTGTGCATTATGCGTTATGCGTTATGGGTTATGCGTTATGCGTTATGCGTTATGCATTATGCGTTGTGCGTTATATGTTTGCGTTGTGCGTTATACGTTATGCGTTATGCGTTATGCGTTATACGGTATGCGTTATGCGTTATGCGTTATACGTTATGCATTATGCATTATGCGTTGTGCGTTATATGTTTGCGTTGTGCGTTATGCGTTGTGCGTTATATGTTTGCGTTGTGCGTTATACGTTATGCGTTATGCGTTATGCGTTATACGGTATGCGTTATGCGTTATTCGTTATACGTTATGCGTTATGCGTTATGCGTTATGCGTTAAGCGATATGCGTTTTGCTGTATTCGTTATGCGTTGTGCATTATGCGTTATGCGTTATGGGTTATGCGTTATGCGTTATGCGTTATGCATTATGCGTTGTGCGTTATATGTTTGCGTTGTGCGTTATACGTTGTGCGTTATGCGTTATGCGTTGGGCGTTATACGTTTGTGTTATGCGTTATGCGTTATGCGTTATGCGTTATGCGTTATGCGTTATGCGTTATGCGTTATGCATTATGCGTTATGCGTTATGCGTTATGCGTTATGCGATATTCGTTATGAGTTATGATTTATAAGTTATGCGTTATGCGTTATGCGTTATGCGTTATGCGTTATTCGTTATGCGTTATGCGTTATGCTTTATGCGTTATGCATTATGAGTTATACGTTATGCGTTAAGCGTTATGCGTGATCCGTTATGCGTGATCCGTTATGCATTAAGCGTTATGCGTTTTGCTGTATTCGTTATGCGTTATGCGTCATGCATTATGCGTTATGCGTTATGCGTTATGCATTATGCGTTCTGCGTTATACGTTTGCGTTGTGCGTTATGCGTTATGCGTTATGCGTTATGCGTTATGCGATATTCGTTATGAGTTATGAGTTATGCGTTATGCGTTATGCGTTATGCGTTATGCGTTATGAGTTATGCGTTATGCGTTATGCGTTATGCGTTATGCGTTAGGCGTTATGCGTTTTGCGGTATTCGTTATGCGTTGTGCATTATGCGTTATGCGTGATCCGTTATGCGTTAAGCGATATGCGTTTTGCTGTATTCGTTATGCGTTGTGCATTATGCGTCATGCGTTATGGGTTATGCGTTATGCGTTATGCGTTATGCATTATGCGTTGTGCGTTATATGTTTGCGTTGTGCGTTATACGTTATGCGTTATGCGTTATGCGTTATACGGTATGCGTTATGCGTTATTCGTTATACGTTATGCGTTATGCGTTATGCGTTATACGTTATGCGTTATGCGTTATGCGTTATGCGTTATGCGTTATGCGTTATGCGTTAGGCGTTATGCGTTTTGCGGTATTCGTTATGCGTTGTGCATTATGCGTTATGCGTGATCCGTTATGCGTTAAGCGATATGCGTTTTGCTGTATTCGTTATGCGTTGTGCATTATGCGTCATGCGTTATGGGTTATGCGTTATGCGTTATGCGTTATGCATTATGCGTTGTGCGTTATATGTTTGCGTTGTGCGTTATACGTTGTGCGTTATGCGTTATGCGTTGGGCGTTATACGTTTGTGTTATGCGTTATGCGTTATGCGTTATGCGTTATGCGTTATGCTTTATGCGTTATGCATTATGCGTTATGCGTTATGCGTTATGCGTTATGCGTTATGCGTTGTGCCTTATGCCTTATGGGTTTGCGTTATGTGTTACGCTTTATGCGTTATGCGTTATGCATTATGCGTTATGCGTTATGCGTTATGCGTTATGCGATATTCGTTATGAGTTATGAGTTATAAGTTATGCGATATGCGTTATGCGTTATTCGTTATGCGTTATGCGTTATGCGTTATGCGTTATGCGTTATGCGTTCTGCGTTATACGTTTGCGTTGTGCGTTATGCGTTATGCGTTATGCGTTATGCGTTATGCGTTATGCGTTATTCGTTATGCGTTATGCGTTATGCGTTATGCGTTATGCGTTATGCGATATGCGTCATGCGTTATGCGTTATGCGTTATGCGTTATTCGTTATGCGTTATGCGTTATGCGTTGGGCGTTATACGTTTGCGTTATGCGTTATGCGTTATGCGTTATGCGTTATGCGTTATGCGTCATGCATTATGCGTTATGCGTTATGCGTTATGCGTTATGCATTATGCGTCCTGCGTTATACGTTTGCGTTGTGCGTTATGCGTTATGCGTTATGCGTTACGCTTTATGCGTTATGCGTTATGCGTTATGCGTTATGCGTTATTTGTTATGCGTTATGCGTTATGCGTTATGCGTTATGCGTTATGCGTTATGCGTTATGCGTTATGCGTTATGCGTTATGCGTTACGCTTTATGCGTTATGCATTATGCGTTACGCGTTATGCGATATGCGTCATGCGTTATACGTTATGTGTTATGCGTTATTCGTTATGCGTTATGCGTTATGCGTTATGCGTTCTGCGTTATACGTTTGCGTTGTGCGTTATGCGTTATGCGTTATGCGTTCTGCGTTATACGTTTGCGTTGTGCGTTATGCGTTATGCGTTATGCGTTATGCGTTATGCGTTATGCGTTATTCGTTATGCGTTATGCGTTATGCGTTATGCGTTATGCGTTATGCGATATGCGTCATGCGTTATGCGTTATGCGTTATGCGTTATTCGTTATGCGTTATGCGTTATGCGTTGGGCGTTATACGTTTGCGTTATGCGTTATGCGTTATGCGTTATGCGTTATGCGTTATGCGTCATGCATTATGCGTTATGCGTTATGCGTTATGCGTTATGCATTATGCGTCCTGCGTTATACGTTTGCGTTGTGCGTTATGCGTTATGCGTTATGCGTTATGCGTTACGCTTTATGCGTTATGCGTTATGCGTTATGCGTTATGCGTTATTCGTTATGCGTTATGCGTTATGCGTTATGCGTTATGCGTTATGCGTTATGCGTTATGCGTTATGCGTTACGCTTTATGCGTTATGCATTATGCGTTACGCGTTATGCGATATGCGTCATGCGTTATACGTTATGCGTTATGCGTTATGCTTTATGCGTTATGCATTATGCGTTATGCGTTATGCGTTATGCGTTATGCGATATTCGTTATGAGTTATGATTTATAAGTTATGCGTTATGCTTTATGCGTTATGCATTATGAGTTATACGTTATGCGTTAAGCGTTATGCGTGATCCGTTATGCGTGATCCGTTATGCGTTAAGCGTTATGCGTTTTGCTGTATTCGTTATGCGTTATGCGTCATGCATCATGCGTTATGCGTTATGCGTTATGCATTATGCGTTCTGCGTTATACGTTTGCGTTGTGCGTTATGCGTTATGCATTATGCGTTATGCGTTATGCGTTATGCGGTATGCTTTATGCGTTATGCATTATGCGTTATGCGTTATGCAATATGCGTCATGCGTTATGCGTTATGCGTTATGCGTCATGCATAATGCGTTATGCGTTATGCGTTATGCGTTATGCATTATGCGTTCTGCGTTATACGTTTGCGTTGTGCGTTATGCGTTATGCGTTATGCGTTATGCTTTATGCGTTATGCATTATGCGTTATGCGTTATGCGATATGCGTCATGCGTTATGCGTTATGCGTTATGCGTTATTCGTTATGCGTTATGCGTTATGTGTTGAGCGTTATACGTTTGCGTTATGCGTTATGCGTTATGCGTTATGCGATATGCGTCATGCGTTATGCGTTATGCGTTATGCGTTATGCGTTATGCGTTATGCGTTATTCGTTATGCGTTATGCGTTATGCGTTGGGTGTTATACGTTTGCGTTATGCGTTATGCGTTATGCGTTATGCGTTATGCGTTGTGCATTATGAGTTATACGTTATGCGTTAAGCGTTATGCGTGATCCGTTATGCGTTAGGCGTTATGCGTTTTGCGTTATGCGTTATGCGTTATGCGTTATGCGTTATGCGTTATGCGTTATTCGTTATGCGTTATGCGTTATGCGTTGGGCGTTATACGTTTGCGTTATGCGTTATGCGTTATGCGTTATGCGTTGTGCATTATGAGTTATACGTTATGCGTTAAGCGTTATGCGTGATCCGTTATGCGTTAGGCGTCATGCATTATGCGTTATGCGTTATGCGTTATGCATTATGCGTTATGCTTTATGCGTTATGCATTATGCGTTATGCGTTATGCAATATGCGTCATGCGTTATGCGTTATGCGTTATGCGTCATGCATAATGCGTTATGCGTTATGCGTTATGCGTTATGCATTATGCGTTCTGCGTTATACGTTTGCGTTGTGCGTTATGCGTTATGCGTTATGCGTTATGCGTTATGCTTTATGCGTTATGCATTATGCGTTATGCGTTATGCGATATGCGTCATGCGTTATGCGTTATGCGTTATGCGTTATGCGTTATTCGTTATGCGTTATGCGTTATGTGTTGGGCGTTATACGTTTGCGTTATGCGTTATGCGTTATGCGTTATGCGATATGCGTCATGCGTTATGCTTTATGCGTTATGCATTATGCGTTATGCGTTATGCGATATGCGTCATGCGTTATGCGTTATGCGTTATGCGTTATTCGTTATGCGTTATGCGTTATGTGTTGAGCGTTATACGTTTGCGTTATGCGTTATGCGTTATGCGTTATGCGATATGCGTCATGCGTTATGCGTTATGCGTTATGCGTTATGCGTTATGCGTTATGCGTTATTCGTTATGCGTTATGCGTTATGCGTTGGGTGTTATACGTTTGCGTTATGCGTTATGCGTTATGCGTTATGCGTTATGCGTTGTGCATTATGAGTTATACGTTATGCGTTAAGCGTTATGCGTGATCCGTTATGCGTTAGGCGTTATGCGTTTTGCGTTATGCGTTATGCGTTATGCGTTATGCGTTATGCGTTATGCGTTATTCGTTATGCGTTATGCGTTATGCGTTGGGCGTTATACGTTTGCGTTATGCGTTATGCGTTATGCGTTATGCGTTGTGCATTATGAGTTATACGTTATGCGTTAAGCGTTATGCGTGATCCGTTATGCGTTAGGCGTCATGCATTATGCGTTATGCGTTATGCGTTATGCATTATGCGTTATGCTTTATGCGTTATGCATTATGCGTTATGCGTTATGCAATATGCGTCATGCGTTATGCGTTATGCGTTATGCGTCATGCATAATGCGTTATGCGTTATGCGTTATGCGTTATGCATTATGCGTTCTGCGTTATACGTTTGCGTTGTGCGTTATGCGTTATGCGTTATGCGTTATGCGTTATGCTTTATGCGTTATGCATTATGCGTTATGCGTTATGCGATATGCGTCATGCGTTATGCGTTATGCGTTATGCGTTATGCGTTATTCGTTATGCGTTATGCGTTATGTGTTGGGCGTTATACGTTTGCGTTATGCGTTATGCGTTATGCGTTATGCGATATGCGTCATGCGTTATGCGTTATGCGTTATGCGTTATGCGTTATGCGTTATGCGTTATTCGTTATGCGTTATGCGTTATGCATTATGCGTTATGCGTTATGCGATATGCGTCATGCGTTATGCGTTATGCGTTATGCGTTATGCGTTTGCGTTATGCGTTATTCGTTATGCGTTATGCGTTATGCGTTATGCGTTATGCGTTATGCGTTATGCGTTATTCGTTATGCGTTATGCGTTATGCGTTATGCGTTATGCGTTATGCGTTATGCGTTATGCGTTATACGGTATGCGTTATACGTTATACGTTATGCGTTATGCCTGATGCGTTATGCATTATGCGTTATGCGTTATGCGTTATGAGTGATCCGACATGCGTTATGCGTTATGCGTTATGCGTTATGCCTTACGCCTTATGGGTTTGCGTTATGTGTTACGCTTTATGCGTTATGCGTTATGCATTATGCGTTATGCGTTATGCGTTATGCGTTATGCGATATTCGTTATGAGTTATGAGTTATAAGTTATGCGTTATGCGTTATGCGTTATGCGTTAGGCGTTATGCGTTATGCGTTATGCGTTATTCGTTATGCGTTATGCGTTATGCGTTATGCGTTATGCGTTATGCGTTCTGCGTTATACGTTTGCGTTGTGCGTTATGCGTTATGCGTTATGCGTTATGCGTTATTCGTTATGCGTTATGCGTTATGCGTTATGCGTTATGCGTTATGCGATATGCGTCATGCGTTATGCGTTATGCGTTATGCGTTATTCGTTATGCGTTATGCGTTATGCGTTGGGCGTTATACGTTTGCGTTATGCGTTATGCGTTATGCGTTATGCGTTATGCGTTATGCGTCATGCATTATGCGTTATGCGTTATGCGTTATGCGTTATGCATTATGCGTCCTGCGTTATACGTTTGCGTTGTGCGTTATGCGTTATGCGTTATGCGTTACGCTTTATGCGTTATGCGTTATGCGTTATGCGTTATTCGTTATGCGTTATGCGTTATGCGTTATGCGTTATGCGTTATGCGTTATGCGTTATGCGTTATGCGTTATGCGTTATGCGTTAAGCGATATGCGTTTTGCTGTATTCGTTATGCGTTGTGCATTATGCGTTATGCGTTATGGGTTATGCGTTATGCGTTATGCGTTATGCATTATGCGTTGTGCGTTATATGTTTGCGTTGTGCGTTATACGTTGTGCGTTATGCGTTATGCGTTGGGCGTTATACGTTTGTGTTATGCGTTATGCGTTATGCGTTATGCGTTATGCGTTATGCTTTATGCGTTATGCATTATGCGTTATGCGTTATGCGTTATGCGTTATGCGATATTCGTTATGAGTTATGATTTATAAGTTATGCGTTATGCGTTATGCGTTATGCGTTATGCGTTATTCGTTATGCGTTATGCGTTATGCTTTATGCGTTATGCATTATGAGTTATACGTTATGCGTTAAGCGTTATGCGTGATCCGTTATGCGTGATCCGTTATGCATTAAGCGTTATGCGTTTTGCTGTATTCGTTATGCGTTATGCGTCATGCATTATGCGTTATGCGTTATGCGTTATGCATTATGCGTTCTGCGTTATACGTTTGCGTTGTGCGTTATGCGTTATGCGTTATGCGTTATGCGTTATGCGATATTCGTTATGAGTTATGAGTTATGCGTTATGCGTTATGCGTTATGCGTTATGCGTTATGCGTTATGCGTTATGCGTTATGCGTTATGCGTTAGGCGTTATGCGTTTTGCGGTATTCGTTATGCGTTGTGCATTATGCGTTATGCGTGATCCGTTATGCGTTAAGCGATATGCGTTTTGCTGTATTCGTTATGCGTTGTGCATTATGCGTCATGCGTTATGGGTTATGCGTTATGCGTTATGCGTTATGCATTATGCGTTGTGCGTTATATGTTTGCGTTGTGCGTTATACGTTATGCGTTATGCGTTATGCGTTATACGGTATGCGTTATGCGTTATTCGTTATACGTTATGCGTTATGCGTTATGCGTTATACGTTAAGCGATATGCGTTTTGCTGTATTCGTTATGCGTTGTGCATTATGCGTTATGCGTGATCCGTTATGCGTTAAGCGATATGCGTTTTGCTGTATTCGTTATGCGTTGTGCATTATGCGTTATGCGTTATGGGTTATGCGTTATGCGTTATGCGTTATGCATTATGCGTTGTGCGTTATATGTTTGCGTTGTGCGTTATACGTTATGCGTTATGCGTTATGCGTTATACGGTATGCGTTATGCGTTATGCGTTATACGTTATGCATTATGCATTATGCGTTGTGCGTTATATGTTTGCGTTGTGCGTTATGCGTTGTGCGTTATATGTTTGCGTTGTGCGTTATACGTTATGCGTTATGCGTTATGCGTTATACGGTATGCGTTATGCGTTATTCGTTATACGTTATGCGTTATGCGTTATGCGTTATGCGTTAAGCGATATGCGTTTTGCTGTATTCGTTATGCGTTGTGCATTATGCGTTATGCGTTATGGGTTATGCGTTATGCGTTATGCGTTATGCATTATGCGTTGTGCGTTATATGTTTGCGTTGTGCGTTATACGTTGTGCGTTATGCGTTATGCGTTGGGCGTTATACGTTTGTGTTATGCGTTATGCGTTATGCGTTATGCGTTATGCGTTATGCGTTATGCGTTATGCGTTATGCGTTATGCGTTATGCGTTATGCGTTATGCGTTATGCGATATTCGTTATGAGTTATGATTTATAAGTTATGCGTTATGCGTTATGCGTTATGCGTTATGCGTTATTCGTTATGCGTTATGCGTTATGCTTTATGCGTTATGCATTATGAGTTATACGTTATGCGTTAAGCGTTATGCGTGATCCGTTATGCGTGATCCGTTATGCATTAAGCGTTATGCGTTTTGCTGTATTCGTTATGCGTTATGCGTCATGCATTATGCGTTATGCGTTATGCGTTATGCATTATGCGTTCTGCGTTATACGTTTGCGTTGTGCGTTATGCGTTATGCGTTATGCGTTATGCGTTATGCGTTATTCGTTATGAGTTATGAGTTATGCGTTATGCGTTATGCGTTATGCGTTATGCGTTATGAGTTATGCGTTATGCGTTATGCGTTATGCGTTATGCGTTAGGCGTTATGCGTTTTGCGGTATTCGTTATGCGTTGTGCATTATGCGTTATGCGTGATCCGTTATGCGTTAAGCGATATGCGTTTTGCTGTATTCGTTATGCGTTGTGCATTATGCGTCATGCGTTATGGGTTATGCGTTATGCGTTATGCGTTATGCATTATGCGTTGTGCGTTATATGTTTGCGTTGTGCGTTATACGTTATGCGTTATGCGTTATGCGTTATACGGTATGCGTTATGCGTTATTCGTTATACGTTATGCGTTATGCGTTATGCGTTATACGTTATGCGTTATGCGTTATGCGTTATGCGTTATGCGTTATGCGTTATGCGTTATGCGTTATGCGTTATGCGTTATGCGTTATGCGTTATGCGTTATGCGTTATGCGTTATGCGTTATGCGTTATGCGTCATGCGTTATGCGTTATGCGTTATGCGTTATGCGTTATGCGTTATGCATTATGCGTTCTGCGTTATACGTTTGCGTTGTGCGTTATGCGTTATGCGTTATGCGTTATGCGTTATGCGTTATGCGTTATGCGTTATTCGTTATGCGTTATGCGTTATGCGTTATGCGTTATGCGTTATGCGATATGCGTCATGCGTTATGCGTTATGCGTTATGCGTTATGCGTTGGGCGTTATACGTTTGCGTTATGCGTTATGCGTTATGCGTTATGCTTTATGCGTTATGCGTTATGCGTTATGCGTTATGCGGTATGCGTTATACGTTATGCGTTATGCGTTATGCGTTATGCGTTAGGCGTTATGCGTTTTGCGGTATTCGTTATGCGTTGTGCATTATGCGTTATGCGTGATCCGTTATGCGTTAAGCGATATGCGTTTTGCTGTATTCGTTATGCGTTGTGCATTATGCGTTATGCGTTATGGGTTATGCGTTATGCGTTATGCGTTATGCATTATGCGTTGTGCGTTATATGTTTGCGTTGTGCGTTATACGTTATGCGTTATGCGTTATGCGTTATACGGTATGCGTTATGCGTTATGCGTTATACGTTATGCGTTATGCGTTATGCGTTATACGTTATGCGTTATGCGTTATGCGTTATGCGTTATGCGTTATGCGTTATGCGTTATGCGTTATGCGTTATGCGTTATGCGTTATGCGTTATGCGTTATGCGTTATGCGTTATGCGTTGTGCCTTATGCCTTATGGGTTTGCGTTATGTGTTACGCTTTATGCGTTATGCGTTATGCATTATGAATTATGCGTTATGCGTTATGCGTTATGCGATATTCGTTATGAGTTATGAGTTATAAGTTATGCGATATGCGTTATGCGTTATTCGTTATGCGTTATGCGTTATGCGTTATGCGTTATGCGTTATGCGTTCTGCGTTATACGTTTGCGTTGTGCGTTATGCGTTATGCGTTATGCGTTATGCGTTATTCGTTATGCGTTATGCGTTATGCGTTATGCGTTATGCGTTATGCGATATGCGTCATGCGTTATGCGTTATGCGTTATGCGTTATTCGTTATGCGTTATGCGTTATGCGTTGGGCGTTATACGTTTGCGTTATGCGTTATGCGGTATGCGTTATGCGTTATGCGTTATGCGTCATGCATTATGCGTTATGCGTTATGCGTTATGCGTTATGCATTATGCGTCCTGCGTTATACGTTTGCGTTGTGCGTTATGCGTTATGCGTTATGCGTTACGCTTTATGCGTTATGCGTTATGCGTTATGCGTTATGCGTTATTCGTTATGCGTTATGCGTTATGCGTTATGCGTTATGCGTTATGCGTTATGCGTTATGCGTTATGCGTTATGCGTTACGCTTTATGCGTTATGCATTATGCGTTACGCGTTATGCGATATGCGTCATGCGTTATACGTTATGCGTTATGCGTTATTCGTAATGCGTTATGCGTTATGCGTTGGGCGTTATACGTTTGTGTTATGCGTTATGCGTTATGCGTTATGCGTTCTGCGTTATACGTTTGCGTTGTGCGTTATGCGTTATGCGTTATGCGTTATGCGTTATGCGTTATGCGTTATGCGTTATTCGTTATGCGTTATGCGTTATGCGTTATGCGTTATGCGTTATGCGTTATGCGATATGCGTCATGCGTTATGCGTTATGCGTTATGCGTTATTCGTTATGCGTTATGCGTTATGCGTCATGCATTATGCGTTATGCGTTATGCGTTATGCGTTATGCATTATGCGTCCTGCGTTATACGTTTGCGTTGTGCGTTATGCGTTATGCGTTATGCGTTACGCTTTATGCGTTATGCGTTATGCGTTATGCGTTATGCGTTATTCGTTATGCGTTATGCGTTATGCGTTATGCGTTATGCGTTATGCGTTATGCGTTATGCGTTATGCGTTATGCGTTATGCGTTATGCGTTATGCGTTACGCTTTATGCGTTATGCATTATGCGTTACGCGTTATGCGATATGCGTCATGCGTTATACGTTATGCGTTATGCGTTATTCGTTATGCGTTATGCGTTATGCGTTGGGCGTTATACGTTTGTGTTATGCGTTATGCGTTATGCGTTATGCTTTATGCGTTATGCATTATGCGTTATGCGTTATGCGTTATGCGTTATGCGTTATGCGATATTCGTTATGAGTTATGATTTATAAGTTATGCGTTATGCGTTATGCGTTATGCGTTATGCGTTATGCGTTATGCGTTATGCGTTATTCGTTATGCGTTATGCGTTATGCGTTATGCTTTATGCGTTATGCATTATGAGTTATACGTTATGCGTTAAGCGTTATGCGTGATCCGTTATGCGTGATCCGTTATGCATTAAGCGTTATGCGTTTTGCTGTATTCGTTATGCGTTATGCGTCATGCATTATGCGTTATGCGTTATGCGTTATGCATTATGCGTTCTGCGTTATACGTTTGCGTTGTGCGTTATGCGTTATGCGTTATGCATTATGCGTTATGCGTTATGCGTTATGCGGTATGCTTTATGCGTTATGCATTATGCGTTATGCGTTATGCAATATGCGTCATGCGTTATGCGTTATGCGTTATGCGTCATGCATAATGCGTTATGCGTTATGCGTTATGCGTTATGCATTATGCGTTCTGCGTTATACGTTTGCGTTCTGCGTTATGCGTTATGCGTTATGCGTTATGCGTTATGCGTTATGCTTTATGCGTTATGCATTATGCGTTATGCGTTATGCGATATGCGTCATGCGTTATGCGTTATGCGTTATGCGTTATTCGTTATGCGTTATGCGTTATGTGTTGGGCGTTATACGTTTGCGTTATGCGTTATGCGTTATGCGTTATGCGATATGCGTCATGCGTTATGCGTTATGCGTTATGCGTTATGCGTTATGCGTTATGCGTTATTCGTTATGCGTTATGCGTTATGCGTTATGCGTTGGGCGTTATACGTTTGCGTTATGCGTTATGCGTTATGCGTTATGCGTTGTGCATTATGAGTTATACGTTATGCGTTAAGCGTTATGCGTGATCCGTTATGCGTTAGGCGTCATGCATTATGCGTTATGCGTTATGCGTTATGCATTATGCGTTATGCTTTATGCGTTATGCATTATGCGTTATGCGTTATGCAATATGCGTCATGCGTTATGCGTTATGCGTTATGCGTCATGCATAATGCGTTATGCGTTATGCGTTATGCGTTATGCATTATGCGTTCTGCGTTATACGTTTGCGTTGTGCGTTATGCGTTATGCGTTATGCGTTATGCGTTATGCTTTATGCGTTATGCATTATGCGTTATGCATTTTCCTTTATGCGCCATGCGTTATGCGTTATGCGTTATGAGTTATGCGTTATGCGTTATGCGTTATTCGTTATGCGTTATGCGTTATGCGTTATGCGTTATGCGTTATTCGTTATGCGTTATGCGTTATGCGTTGGGCGTTATACGTTTGCGTTATGCGTTATGCGTTATGCGTTATGCGTTATGCGTTGTGCATTATGAGTTATACGTTATGCGTTAAGCGTTATGCGTGATCCGTTATGCGTTATGCGTTATGCGTTATGCGTTATGCGTTATGCGTTATGCGTCATGCGTTATACGTTATGCGATATGCGTTATGCGTTATGCGTTATGCGTTATGCGTTATGCGTTATACGGTATGCGTTATACGTTATACGTTATGCGTTATGCCTGATGCGTTATGCGTTATGCGTTATGCGTTATGCATTATGCGTTATGCGTTATGCGTTATGCCTTATGCCTTATGGGTTTGCGTTATGCGTTACGCTTTATGCGTTATGCATTATGCGTTATGCGTTATGCGATATGCGTCATGCGTTATGCGTTATGCGTTATGCGTTATGCGTTTGCGTTATGCGTTATTCGTTATGCGTTATGCGTTATGCGTTATGCGTTATGCGTTATGCGTTATGCGTTATGCGTTATTCGTTATGCGTTATGCGTTATGCGTTATGCGTTATGCGTTATGCGTTATGCGTTATGCGTTATGCGTTATGCGTTATACGGTATGCGTTATACATTATACGTTATGCGTTATGCCTGATGCGTTATGCATTATGCGTTATGCGTTATGCGTTATGAGTGATCCGACATGCGTTATGCGTTATGCGTTATGCGTTATGCCTTATGCCTTATGGGTTTGCGTTATGTGTTACGCTTTATGCGTTATGCGTTATGCATTATGCGTTATGCGTTATGCGTTATGCGTCATGCGTTATGCGATATTCGTTATGAGTTATGAGTTATAAGTTATGCGTTATTCGTTATGCGTTATGCGTTATTCGTTATGCGTTATGCGTTATGCGTTGGGCGTTATACGTTTGCGTTATGCGTTATGCGTTATGCGTTATGCGTTATGCGTTATGCGTCATGCATTATGCGTTATGCGTTATGCGTTATGCGTTATGCATTATGCGTCCTGCGTTATACGTTTGCGTTGTGCGTTATGCGTTATGCGTTATGCGTTACGCTTTATGCGTTATGCGTTATGCGTTATGCGTTATGCGTTATTCGTTATGCGTTATGCGTTATGCGTTATGCGTTATGCGTTATGCGTTATGCGTTATGCGTTATGCGTTAAGCGATATGCGTTTTGCTGTATTCGTTATGCGTTGTGCATTATGCGTTATGCGTTATGGGTTATGCGTTATGCGTTATGCGTTATGCATTATGCGTTGTGCGTTATATGTTTGCGTTGTGCGTTATACGTTATGCGTTATGCGTTATGCGTTGGGCGTTATACGTTTGTGTTATGCGTTATGCGTTATGCGTTATGCGTTATGCTTTATGCGTTATGCATTATGCGTTATGCGTTATGCGATATTCGTTATGAGTTATGATTTATAAGTTATGCGTTATGCGTTATGCGTTATGCGTTATGCGTTATGCGTTATTCGTTATGCGTTATGCGTTATGCTTTATGCGTTATGCATTATGAGTTATACGTTATGCGTTAAGTGTTATGCGTGATCCGTTATGCGTGATCCGTTATGCATTAAGCGTTATGCGTTTTGCTGTATTCGTTATGCGTTATGCGTCATGCATTATGCGTTATGCGTTATGCGTTATGCATTATGCGTTCTGCGTTATACGTTTGCGTTGTGCGTTATGCGTTATGCGTTATGCGTTATGCGTTATGCGAGATTCGTTATGAGTTATGAGTTATGCGTTATGCGTTATGCGTTCTGCGTTATGCGTTATGCGTTATGCGTTATGCGTTATGCGTTATGCGTTAGGCGTTATGCGTTTTGCGGTATTCGTTATGCGTTGTGCATTATGCGTTATGCGTGATCCGTTATGCGTTAAGCGATATGCGTTTTGCTGTATTCGTTATGCGTTGTGCATTATGCGTCATGCGTTATGGGTTATGCGTTATGCGTTATGCGTTATGCATTATGCGTTGTGCGTTATATGTTTGCGTTGTGCGTTATACGTTATGCGTTATGCGTTATGCGTTATACGGTATGCGTTATGCGTTATTCGTTATACGTTATGCGTTATGCGTTATGCGTTATACGTTATGCGTTATGCGTTATGCGTTATGCGTTATGCGTTATGCGTTATGCGTTATGCGTTATGCGTTATGCGTTATGCGTTATGCGTTATGCGTTATGCGTTATGCGTCATGCGTTATGCGTTGTGCCTTATGCCTTATGCGTGATCCGTTATGCGTGATCCGTTATGCATTAAGCGTTATGCGTTTTGCTGTATTCGTTATGCGTTATGCGTCATGCATTATGCGTTATGCGTTATGCGTTATGCGTTGTGCCTTATGCCTTATGCGTGATCCGTTATGCGTGATCCGTTATGCATTAAGCGTTATGCGTTTTGCTGTATTCGTTATGCGTTATGCGTCATGCATTATGCGTTATGCGTTATGCGTTATGCATTATGCGTTCTGCGTTATACGTTTGCGTTGTGCGTTATGCGTTATGCGTTATGCGTTATGCGTTATGCGATATTCGTTATGAGTTATGAGTTATGCGTTATGCGTTATGCGTTATGCGTTATGCGTTATGCGTTATGCGACATTCGTTATGAGTTATGAGTTATGCGTTATGCGTTATGCGTTATGCGTTATGCGTTATGCGTTATGCGTTATGCGTTATGCGTTATGCGTTATGCGTTAGGCGTTATGCGTTTTGCGGTATTCGTTATGCGTTGTGCATTATGCGTTATGCGTGATCCGTTATGCGTTAAGCGATATGCGTTTTGCTGTATTCGTTATGCGTTGTGCATTATGCGTCATGCGTTATGGGTTATGCGTTATGCGTTATGCGTTATGCATTATGCGTTGTGCGTTATATGTTTGCGTTGTGCGTTATACGTTATGCGTTATGCGTTATGCGTTATACGGTATGCGTTATGCGTTATTCGTTATACGTTATGCGTTATGCGTTATGCGTTATACGTTATGCGTTATGCGTTATGCGTTATGCGTTATGCGTTATGCGTTATGCGTTATGCGTTATGCGTTATGCGTTATGCGTTATGCGTTATGCGTTATGCGTTATGCGTCATGCGTTATGCGTTGTGCCTTATGCCTTATGCGTGATCCGTTATGCGTGATCCGTTATGCATTAAGCGTTATGCGTTTTGCTGTATTCGTTATGCGTTATGCGTCATGCATTATGCGTTATGCGTTATGCGTTATGCATTATGCGTTCTGCGTTATACGTTTGCGTTGTGCGTTATGCGTTATGCGTTATGCGTTATGCGTTATGCGATATTCGTTATGAGTTATGAGTTATGCGTTATGCGTTATGCGTTATGCGTTATGCGTTATGCGTTATGCGTTATGCGTTATGCGTTATGCGTTAGGCGTTATGCGTTTTGCGGTATTCGTTATGCGTTGTGCATTATGCGTTATGCGTGATCCGTTATGCGTTAAGCGATATGCGTTTTGCTGTATTCGTTATGCGTTGTGCTTTATGCGTCATGCGTTATGGGTTATGCGTTATGCGTTATGCGTTATGCATTATGCGTTGTGCGTTATATGTTTGCGTTGTGCGTTATACGTTATGCGTTATGCGTTATGCGTTATACGGTATGCGTTATGCGTTATTCGTTATACGTTATGCGTTATGCGTTATGCGTTATACGTTATGCGTTATGCGTTATGCGTTATGCGTTATGCGTTATGCGTTATGCGTTATGCGTTATGCGTTATGCGTTATGCGTTATGCGTTATGCGTTATGCGTCATGCGTTATGCGTTGTGCCTTATGCCTTATGGGTTTGCGTTATGTGTTACGCTTTATGCGTTATGCGTTATGCGTTATGCGTTATGCGTTATTCGTTATGCGTTATGCGTTATGCGTTATGCGTTATGCGTTATGCGTTATGCGTTATGCGTTATGCGTTATGCGTTATGCGTTATGCGTTATGCGTCATGCGTTATGCGTTGTGCCTTATGCCTTATGCGAGATCCGTTATGCGTGATCCGTTATGCATTAAGCGTTATGCGTTTTGCTGTATTCGTTATGCGTTATGCGTCATGCATTATGCGTTATGCGTTATGCGTTATGCGTTGTGCCTTATGCCTTATGCGTGATCCGTTATGCGTGATCCGTTATGCATTAAGCGTTATGCGTTTTGCTGTATTCGTTATGCGTTATGCGTCATGCATTATGCGTTATGCGTTATGCGTTATGCATTATGCGTTCTGCGTTATACGTTTGCGTTGTGCGTTATGCGTTATGCGTTATGCGTTATGCGTTATGCGATATTCGTTATGAGTTATGAGTTATGCGTTATGCGTTATGCGTTATGCGTTATGCGTTATGCGTTATGCGATATTCGTTATGAGTTATGAGTTATGCGTTATGCGTTATGCGTTATGCGTTATGCGTTATGCGTTATGCGTTATGCGTTATGCGTTATGCGTTATGCGTTATGCGTTAGGCGTTATGCGTTTTGCGGTATTCGTTATGCGTTGTGCATTATGCGTTATGCGTGATCCGTTATGCGTTAAGCGATATGCGTTTTGCTGTATTCGTTATGCGTTGTGCATTATGCGTCATGCGTTATGGGTTATGCGTTATGCGTTATGCGTTATGCATTATGCGTTGTGCGTTATATGTTTGCGTTGTGCGTTATACGTTATGCGTTATGCGTTATGCGTTATACGGTATGCGTTATGCGTTATTCGTTATACGTTATGCGTTATGCGTTATGCGTTATACGTTATGCGTTATGCGTTATGCGTTATGCGTTATGCGTTATGCGTTATGCGTTATGCGTTATGCGTTATGCGTTATGCGTTATGCGTTATGCGTTATGCGTCATGCGTTATGCGTTGTGCCTTATGCCTTATGCGTGATCCGTTATGCGTGATCCGTTATGCATTAAGCGTTATGCGTTTTGCTGTATTCGTTATGCGTTATGCGTCATGCATTATGCGTTATGCGTTATGCGTTATGCATTATGCGTTCTGCGTTATACGTTTGCGTTGTGCGTTATGCGTTATGCGTTATGCGTTATGCGTTATGCGATATTCGTTATGAGTTATGAGTTATGCGTTATGCGTTATGCGTTATGCGTTATGCGTTATGCGTTATGCGTTATGCGTTAGGCGTTATGCGTTTTGCGGTATTCGTTATGCGTTGTGCATTATGCGTTATGCGTGATCCGTTATGCGTTAAGCGATATGCGTTTTGCTGTATTCGTTATGCGTTGTGCATTATGCGTCATGCGTTATGGGTTATGCGTTATGCGTTATGCGTTATGCATTATGCGTTGTGCGTTATATGTTTGCGTTGTGCGTTATACGTTATGCGTTATGCGTTATGCGTTATACGGTATGCGTTATGCGTTATTCGTTATACGTTATGCGTTATGCGTTATGCGTTATACGTTATGCGTTATGCGTTATGCGTTATGCGTTATGCGTTATGCGTTATGCGTTATGCGTTATGCGTTATGCGTTATGCGTTATGCGTTATGCGTTATGCGTTATGCGTTATGCGTCATGCGTTATGCGTTGTGCCTTATGCCTTATGGGTTTGCGTTATGTGTTACGCTTTATGCGTTATGCGTTATGCGTTATGCGTTATTCGTTATGCGTTATGCGTTATGCGTTATGCGTTATGCGTTATGCGTTATGCGTTATGCGTTATGCATTATGCGTTCTGCGTTATACGTTTGCGTTGTGCGTTATGCGTTATGCGTTATGCGTTATGCGTTATGCGTTATGCGTTATGCGTTATTCGTTATGCGTTATGCGTTATGCGTTATGCGTTATGCGTTATGCGTTATGCGTTATGCGTTATGCGATATGCGTCATGCGTTATGCGTTATGCGTTATGCGTTATGCGTTATTCGTTATGCGTTATGCGTTATGCGTTGGGCGTTATACGTTTGCGTTATGCGTTATGCGTTATGCGTTATGCGTTATGCGTTATGCGTTATGCGTTATGCATTATGCGTTCTGCGTTATACGTTTGCGTTGTGCGTTATGCGTTATGCGTTATGCGTTATGCGTTATGCGTTATGCGTTATTCGTTATGCGTAATGCGTTATGCGTTATGCGTTATGCGTTATGCGTTATGCGATATGCGTCATGCGTTATGCGTTATGCGTTATGCGTTATTCGTTATGCGTTATGCGTTATGCGTTGGGCGTTATACGTTTGCGTTATGCGTTATGCGTTATGCGTTATGCGTTATGCGTTATGCGTCATGCATTATGCGTTATGCGTTATGCGTTATGCGTTATGCGTTATGCATTATGCGTTCTGCGTTATACGTTTGCGTTGTGCGTTATGCGTTATGCGTTATGCGTTACGCTTTATGCGTTATGCGTTATGCGTTATGCGTTATGCGTTATTCGTTATGCGTTATGCGTTATGCGTTATGCGTTATGCGTTATGCGTTATGCGTTATGCGTTATGCGTTATGCGTTATGCGTTATGCGTTATGCGTTATGCGTTATGCGTTAGGCGTTATGCGTTTTGCGGTATTCGTTATGCGTTGTGCATTATGCGTTATGCGTGATCCGTTATGCGTTAAGCGATATGCGTTTTGCTGTATTCGTTATGCGTTGTGCATTATGCGTCATGCGTTATGGGTTATGCGTTATGCGTTATGCGTTATGCATTATGCGTTGTGCGTTATATGTTTGCGTTGTGCGTTATACGTTATGCGTTATGCGTTATGCGTTATACGGTATGCGTTATGCGTTATTCGTTATACGTTATGCGTTATGCGTTATGCGTTATACGTTATGCGTTATGCGTTATGCGTTATGCGTTATGCGTTATGCGTTATGCGTTATGCGTTATGCGTTATGCGTTATGCGTTATGCGTTATGCGTCATGCGTTATGCGTTGTGCCTTATGCCTTATGCGTGATCCGTTATGCGTGATCCGTTATGCATTAAGCGTTATGCGTTTTGCTGTATTCGTTATGCGTTATGCGTCATGCATTATGCGTTATGCGTTATGCGTTATGCATTATGCGTTCTGCGTTATACGTTTGCGTTGTGCGTTATGCGTTATGCGTTATGCGTTATGCGTTATGCGATATTCGTTATGAGTTATGAGTTATGCGTTATGCGTTATGCGTTATGCGTTATGCGTTATGCGTTATGCGTTATGCGTTATGCGTTATGCGTTATGCGTTATGCGTTATGCGTTAGGCGTTATGCGTTTTGCGGTATTCGTTATGCGTTGTGCATTATGCGTTATGCGTGATCCGTTATGCGTTAAGCGATATGCGTTTTGCTGTATTCGTTATGCGTTGTGCATTATGCGTCATGCGTTATGGGTTATGCGTTATGCGTTATGCGTTATGCATTATGCGTTGTGCGTTATATGTTTGCGTTGTGCGTTATACGTTATGCGTTATGCGTTATGCGTTATACGGTATGCGTTATGCGTTATTCGTTATACGTTATGCGTTATGCGTTATGCGTTATACGTTATGCGTTATGCGTTATGCGTTATGCGTTATGCGTTATGCGTTATGCGTTATGCGTTATGCGTTATGCGTTATGCGTTATGCGTTATGCGTTATGCGTTATGCGTCATGCGTTATGCGTTGTGCCTTATGCCTTATGGGTTTGCGTTATGTGTTACGCTTTATGCGTTATGCGTTATGCGTTATGCGTTATGCGTTATGCGTTATTCGTTATGCGTTATGCGTTATGCGTTATGCGTTATGCGTTATGCGTTATGCGTTATGCGTTATGCGTTATGCGTTATGCGTTATGCATTATGCGTTCTGCGTTATACGTTTGCGTTGTGCGTTATGCGTTATGCGTTATGCGTTATGCGTTATGCGTTATGCGTTATGCGTTATTCGTTATGCGTTATGCGTTATGCGTTATGCGTTATGCGTTATGCGATATGCGTCATGCGTTATGCGTTATGCGTTATGCGTTATGCGTTATTCGTTATGCGTTATGCGTTATGCGTTGGGCGTTATACGTTTGCGTTATGCGTTATGCGTTATGCGTTATGCGTTATGCGTTATGCGTTATGCATTATGCGTTCTGCGTTATACGTTTGCGTTGTGCGTTATGCGTTATGCGTTATGCGTTATGCGTTATGCGTTATGCGTTATTCGTTATGCGTAATGCGTTATGCGTTATGCGTTATGCGTTATGCGATATGCGTCATGCGTTATGCGTTATGCGTTATGCGTTATTCGTTATTCGTTATGCGTTATGCGTTATGCGTTGGGCGTTATACGTTTGCGTTATGCGTTATGCGTTATGCGTTATGCGTTATGCGTTATGCGTCATGCATTATGCGTTATGCGTTATGCGTTATGCGTTATGCATTATGCGTTCTGCGTCATACGTTTGCGTTGTGCGTTATGCGTTATGCGTTATGCGTTCTGCGTTATACGTTTGCGTTGTGCGTTATGCGTTATGCGTTATGCGTTATGCGTTATGCGTTATGCTTTATGCGTTATGCATTATGCGTTATGCGTTATGCGTTATGCGTTATGCGTTATGCGATATTCGTTATGAGTTATGATTTATAAGTTATGCGTTATGCGTTATGCGTTATGCGTTATGCGTTATGCGTTATTCGTTATGCGTTATGCGTTATGCTTTATGCGTTATGCATTATGAGTTATACGTTATGCGTTAAGCGTTATGCGTGATCCGTTATGCGTGATCCGTTATGCATTAAGCGTTATGCGTTTTGCTGTATTCGTTATGCGTTATGCGTCATGCATTATGCGTTATGCGTTATGCGTTATGCGTTATGCATTATGCGTTCTGCGTTATACGTTTGCGTTGTGCGTTATGCGTTATGCGTTATGCGTTATGCGTTATGCGATATTCGTTATGAGTTATGAGTTATGCGTTATGCGTTATGCGTTATGCGTTATGCGTTATGCGTTATGCGTTATGCGTTATGCGTTATGCGTTAGGCGTTATGCGTTTTGCGGTATTCGTTATGCGTTGTGCATTATGCGTTATGCGTGATCCGTTATGCGTTAAGCGATATGCGTTTTGCTGTATTCGTTATGCGTTGTGCATTATGCGTCATGCGTTATGGGTTATGCGTTATGCGTTATGCGTTATGCATTATGCGTTGTGCGTTATATGTTTGCGTTGTGCGTTATACGTTATGCGTTATGCGTTATGCGTTATACGGTATGCGTTATGCGTTATTCGTTATACGTTATGCGTTATGCGTTATGCGTTATACGTTATGCGTTATGCGTTATGCGTTATGCGTTATGCGATATGCGTTATGCGTTATGCGTTATGCGTTATGCGTTATGCGTTATGCGTTATGCGTCATGCGTTATGCGTTGTGCCTTATGCCTTATGCGTGATCCGTTATGCGTGATCCGTTATGCATTAAGCGTTATGCGTTTTGCTGTATTCGTTATGCGTTATGCGTCATGCATTATGCGTTATGCGTTATGCGTTATGCATTATGCGTTCTGCGTTATACGTTTGCGTTGTGCGTTATGCGTTATGCGTTATGCGTTATGCGTTATGCGATATTCGTTATGAGTTATGAGTTATGCGTTATGCGTTATGCGTTATGCGTTATGCGTTATGCGTTATGCGTTATGCGTTATGCGTTATGCGTTAGGCGTTATGCGTTTTGCGGTATTCGTTATGCGTTGTGCATTATGCGTTATGCGTGATCCGTTATGCGTTAAGCGATATGCGTTTTGCTGTATTCGTTATGCGTTGTGCATTATGCGTCATGCGTTATGGGTTATGCGTTATGCGTTATGCATTATGCGTTGTGCGTTATATGTTTGCGTTGTGCGTTATACGTTATGCGTTATGCGTTATGCGTTATACGGTATGCGTTATGCGTTATTCGTTATACGTTATGCGTTATGCGTTATGCGTTATGCGTTATGCGTTATGCGTTATGCGTTATGCGTTATGCGTTATGCGTTATGCGTTATGCGTTATGCGTCATGCGTTATGCGTTGTGCCTTATGGCTTATGGGTTTGCGTTATGTGTTACGCTTTATGCGTTATGCGTTATGCGTTATGCGTTATGCGTTATTCGTTATGCGTTATGCGTTATGCGTTATGCGTTATGCGTTATGCGTTATGCGTTATGCGTTATGCATTATGCGTTCTGCGTTATACGTTTGCGTTGTGCGTTATGCGTTATGCGTTATGCGTTATGCGTTATGCGTTATTCGTTATGCGTTATGCGTTATGCGTTATGCGTTATGCGTTATGCGATATGCGTCATGCGTTATGCGTTATGCGTTATGCGTTATGCGTTATTCGTTATGCGTTATGCGTTATGCGTTGGGCGTTATACGTTTGCGTTATGCGTTATGCGTTATGCGTTATGCGTTATGCGTTATGCGTTATGCGTTATGCATTATGCGTTCTGCGTTATACGTTTGCGTTGTGCGTTATGCGTTATGCGTTATGCGTTATGCGTTATGCGTTATGCGTTATGCGTTATTCGTTATGCGTAATGCGTTATGCGTTATGCGTTATGCGTTATGCGATATGCGTCATGCGTTATGCGTTATGCGTTATGCGTTATGCGTTATGGGTTATGCGTTATGCGGTATGCGTTATGCGTTATGCATTATGCGTTGTGCGTTATATGTTTGCGTTGTGCGTTATACGTTATGCGTTATGCGTTATGCGTTGGGCGTTATGCGTTATGCGTTCTGCGTTATACGTTTGCGTTGTGCGTTATGCGTTATGCGTTATGCGTTATGCGTTATGCGTTATGCGTTATTCGTTATGCGTTATGCGTTATGCGTTATGCGTTATGCGATATGCGTCATGCGTTATGCGTTATGCGTTATGCGTTATTCGTTATGCGTTATGCGTTATGCGTTGGGCGTTATACGTTTGCGTTATGCGTTATGCGTTATGCGTTATGCGTTATGCGTCATGCATTATGCGTTATGCGTTATGCGTTATGCGTTATGCATTATGCGTCCTGCGTTATACGTTTGCGTTGTGCGTTATGCGTTATGCGTTATGCGTTACGCTTTATGCGTTATGCGTTATGCGTTATGCGTTATGCGTTATTCGTTATGCGTTATGCGTTATGCGTTATGCGTTATGCGTTATGCGTTATGCGTTATGCGTTATGCGTTAAGCGATATGCGTTTTGCTGTATTCGTTATGCGTTGTGCATTATGCGTTATGCGTTATGGGTTATGCGTTATGCGTTATGCGTTATGCATTATGCGTTGTGCGTTATATGTTTGCGTTGTGCGTTATACGTTATGCGTTATGCGTTATGCGTTGGGCGTTATACGTTTGTGTTATGCGTTATGCGTTATGCGTTATGCGTTATGCTTTATGCGTTATGCATTATGCGTTATGCGTTATGCGATATTCGTTATGAGTTATGATTTATAAGTTATGCGTTATGCGTTACGCGTTATGCGTTATGCGTTATTCGTTATGCGTTATGCGTTATGCTTTATGCGTTATGCATTATGAGTTATACGTTATGCGTTAAGCGTTATGCGTGATCCGTTATGCGTGATCCGTTATGCATTAAGCGTTATGCGTTTTGCTGTATTCGTTATGCGTTTTGCTGTATTCGTTATGCGTTATGCGTCATGCATTATGCGTTATGCGTTATGCGTTATGCATTATGCGTTCTGCGTTATACGTTTGCGTTTTGCGTTATGCGTTATGCGTTATGCGTTATGCGTTATGCGATATTCGTTATGAGTTATGAGTTATGCGTTATGCGTTATGCGTTATGCGTTATGCGTTATGCGTTATGCGTTATGCGTTATGCGTTATGCGTTATGCGTTAGGCGTTATGCGTTTTGCGGTATTCGTTATGCGTTGTGCATTATGCGTTATGCGTGATCCGTTATGCGTTAAGCGATATGCGTTTTGCTGTATTCGTTATGCGTTGTGCATTATGCGTCATGCGTTATGGGTTATGCGTTATGCGTTATGCGTTATGCATTATGCGTTGTGCGTTATATGTTTGCGTTGTGCGTTATACGTTATGCGTTATGCGTTATGCGTTATACGGTATGCGTTATGCGTTATTCGTTATACGTTATGCGTTATGCGTTATGCGTTATGCGTTATGCGTTATGCGTTATGCGTTATGCGTTATGCGTTATGCGTTATGCGTTATGCGTTATGCGTTATGCGTCATGCGTTATGCGTTGTGCCTTATGCCTTATGGGTTTGCGTTATGTGTTACGCTTTATGCGTTATGCGTTATGCGTTATGCGTTATGCGTTATTCGTTATGCGTTATGCGTTATGCGTTATGCGTTATGCGTTATGCGTTATGCGTTATGCGTTATGCATTATGCATTCTGCGTTATACGTTTGCGTTGTGCGTTATGCGTTATGCGTTATGCGTTATGCGTTATGCGTTATGCGTTATTCGTTATGCGTTATGCGTTATGCGTTATGCGTTATGCGATATGCGTCATGCGTTATGCGTTATGCGTTATGCGTTATGCGTTATTCGTTATGCGTTATGCGTTATGCGTTGGGCGTTATACGTTTGCGTTATGCGTTATGCGTTATGCGTTATGCGTTATGCGTTATGCGTTATGCGTTATGCATTATTTGTTCTGCGTTATACGTTTGCGTTGTGCGTTATGCGTTATGCGTTATGCGTTATGCGTTATGCGTTATGCGTTATGCGTTATGCGTTATTCGTTATGCGTAATGCGTTATGCGTTATGCGTTATGCGTTATGCGATATGCGTCATGCGTTATGCGTTATGCGTTATGCGTTATGCGTTATGGGTTATGCGTTATGCGTTATGCGTTATGCGTTATGCATTATGCGTTGTGCGTTATATGTTTGCGTTGTGCGTTATACGTTATGCGTTATGCGTTATGCGTTGGGCGTTATGCGTTATGCGTTCTGCGTTATACGTTTGCGTTGTGCGTTATGCGTTATGCGTTATGCGTTATGCGTTATGCGTTATGCGTTATGCGTTATTCGTTATGCGTTATGCGTTATGCGTTATGCGTTATGCGATATGCGTCATGCGTTATGCGTTATGCGTTATGCGTTATGCGTTATTCGTTATGCGTTATGCGTTATGCGTTGGGCGTTATACGTTTGCGTTATGCGTTATGCGTTATGCGTTATGCGTTATGCGTTATGCGTCATGCATTATGCGTTATGCGTTATGCGTTATGCGTTATGCATTATGCGTCCTGCGTTATACGTTTGCGTTGTGCGTTATGCGTTATGCGTTATGCGTTACGCTTTATGCGTTATGCGTTATGCGTTATGCGTTATGCGTTATTCGTTATACGTTATGCGTTATGCGTTATGCGTTATGCGTTATGCGTTATGCGTTATGCGTTATGCGTTAAGCGATATGCGTTTTGCTGTATTCGTTATGCGTTGTGCATTATGCGTTATGCGTTATGGGTTATGCGTTATGCGTTATGCGTTATGCATTATGCGTTGTGCGTTATATGTTTGCGTTGTGCGTTATACGTTATGCGTTATGCGTTATGCGTTGGGCGTTATACGTTTGTGTTATGCGTTATGCGTTATGCGTTATGCGTTATGCTTTATGCGTTATGCATTATGCGTTATGCGTTATGCGATATTCGTTATGAGTTATGATTTATAAGTTATGCGTTATGCGTTATGCGTTATGCGTTATGCGTTATTCGTTATGCGTTATGCGTTATGCTTTATGCGTTATGCATTATGAGTTATACGTTATGCGTTAAGCGTTATGCGTGATCCGTTATGCGTGATCCGTTATGCATTAAGCGTTATGCGTTTTGCTGTATTCGTTATGCGTTTTGCTGTATTCGTTATGCGTTATGCGTCATGCATTATGCGTTATGCGTTATGCGTTATGCATTATGCGTTCTGCGTTATACGTTTGCGTTGTGCGTTATGCGTTATGCGTTATGCGTTATGCGTTATGCGATATTCGTTATGAGTTATGAGTTATGCGTTATGCGTTATGCGTTATGCGTTATGCGTTATGCGTTATGCGTTATGCGTTATGCGTTATGCGTTAGGCGTTATGCGTTTTGCGGTATTCGTTATGCGTTGTGCATTATGCGTTATGCGTGATCCGTTATGCGTTAAGCGATATGCGTTTTGCTGTATTCGTTATGCGTTGTGCATTATGCGTCATGCGTTATGGGTTATGCGTTATGCGTTATGCGTTATGCATTATGCGTTGTGCGTTATATGTTTGCGTTGTGCGTTATACGTTATGCGTTATGCGTTATGCGTTATACGGTATGCGTTATGCGTTATTCGTTATACGTTATGCGTTATGCGTTATGCGTTATACGTTATGCGTTATGCGTTATGCGTTATGCGTTATGCGTTATGCGTTATGCGTTATGCGTTATGCGTTATGCGTTATGCGTTATGCGTTATGCGTTATGCGTTATGCGTCATGCGTTATGCGTTGTGCCTTATGCCTTATGCGTGATCCGTTATGCGTGATCCGTTATGCATTAAGCGTTATGCGTTTTGCTGTATTCGTTATGCGTTATGCGTCATGCATTATGCGTTATGCGTTATGCGTTATGCATTATGCGTTCTGCGTTATACGTTTGCGTTGTGCGTTATGCGTTATGCGTTATGCGTTATGCGTTATGCGATATTCGTTATGAGTTATGAGTTATGCGTTATGCGTTATGCGTTATGCGTTATGCGTTATGCGTTATGCGTTATGCGTTATGCGTTATGCGTTAGGCGTTATGCGTTTTGCGGTATTCGTTATGCGTTGTGCATTATGCGTTATGCGTGATCCGTTATGCGTTAAGCGATATGCGTTTTGCTGTATTCGTTATGCGTTGTGCATTATGCGTCATGCGTTATTGGTTATGCGTTATGCGTTATGCGTTATGCATTTGTTGTGCGTTATATGTTTGCGTTGTGCGTTATACGTTATGCGTTATGCGTTATGCGTTATACGGTATGCGTTATGCGTTATTCGTTATACGTTATGCGTTATGCGTTATGCGTTATACGTTATGCGTTATGCGTTATGCGTTATGCGTTATGCGTTATGCGTTATGCGTTATGCGTTATGCGTTATGCGTTATGCGTTATGCGTTATGCGTTATGCGTTATGCGTCATGCGTTATGCGTTGTGCCTTATGCCTTATGGGTTTGCGTTATGTGTTACGCTTTATGCGTTATGCGTTATGCGTTATGCGTTATGCGTTATTCGTTATGCGTTATGCGTTATGCGTTATGCGTTATGCGTTATGCGTTATGCGTTATGCGTTATGCGTTATGCGTTATGCATTATGCGTTCTGCGTTATACGTTTGCGTTGTGCGTTATGCGTTATGCGTTATGCGTTATGCGTTATGCGTTATGCGTTATGCGTTATGCGTTATTCGTTATGCGTTATGCGTTATGCGTTATGCGTTATGCGTTATGCGATATGCGTCATGCGTTATGCGTTATGCGTTATGCGTTATGCGTTATTCGTTATGCGTTATGCGTTATGCGTTGGGCGTTATACGTTTGCGTTATGCGTTATGCGTTATGCGTTATGCGTTATGCGTTATGCATTATGCGTTCTGCGTTATACGTTTGCGTTGTGCGTTATGCGTTATGCGTTATGCGTTATGCGTTATGCGTTATGCGTTATTCGTTATGCGTAATGCGTTATGCGTTATGCGTTATGCGTTATTCGATATGCGTCATGCGTTATGCGTTATGCGTTATGCGTTATTCGTTATGCGTTATGCGTTATGCGTTGGGCGTTATACGTTTGCGTTATGCGTTATGCGTTATGCGTTATGCGTTATGCGTTATGCGTCATGCATTATGCGTTATGCGTTATGCGTTATGCGTTATGCATTATGCGTTCTGCGTCATACGTTTGCGTTGTGCGTTATGCGTTATGCGTTATGCGTTCTGCGTTATACGTTTGCGTTGTGCGTTATGCGTTATGCGTTATGCGTTATGCGTTATGCTTTATGCGTTATGCATTATGCGTTATGCGTTATGCGTTATGCGTTATGCGATATTCGTTATGAGTTATGATTTATAAGTTATGCGTTATGCGTTATGCGTTATGCGTTATGCGTTATTCGTTATGCGTTATGCGTTATGCTTTATGCGTTATGCATTATGAGTTATACGTTATGCGTTAAGCGTTATGCGTGATCCGTTATGCGTGATCCGTTATGCATTAAGCGTTATGCGTTTTGCTGTATTCGTTATGCGTTATGCGTCATGCATTATGCGTTATGCGTTATGCGTTATGCATTATGCGTTCTGCGTTATACGTTTGCGTTGTGCGTTATGCGTTATGCGTTATGCGTTATGCGTTATTCGATATTCGTTATGAGTTATGAGTTATGCGTTATGCGTTATGCGTTATGCGTTATGCGTTATGCGTTATGCGTTATGCGTTATGCGTTATGCGTTAGGCGTTATGCGTTTTGCGGTATTCGTTATGCGTTGTGCATTATGCGTTATGCGTGATCCGTTATGCGTTAAGCGATATGCGTTTTGCTGTATTCGTTATGCGTTGTGCATTATGCGTCATGCGTTATGGGTTATGCGTTATGCGTTATGCGTTATGCATTATGCGTTGTGCGTTATATGTTTGCGTTGTGCGTTATACGTTATGCGTTATGCGTTATGCGTTATACGGTATGCGTTATGCGTTATTCGTTATACGTTATGCGTTATGCGTTATGCGTTATGCGTTATGCGTTATGCGTTATGCGTTATGCGTTATGCGTTATGCGTTATGCGTTATGCGTTATGCGTTATGCGTTATGCGTTATGCGTTATGCGTTATGCGTTATGCGTTATGCGTTATGCGTTGTGCCTTATGCCTTATGCGTGATCCGTTATGCGTGATCCGTTATGCATTAAGCGTTATGCGTTTTGCTGTATTCGTTATGCGTTATGCGTCATGCATTATGCGTTATGCGTTATGCGTTATGCATTATGCGTTCTGCGTTATACGTTTGCGTTGTGCGTTATGCGTTATGCGTTATGCGTTATGCGTTATGCGATATTCGTTATGAGTTATGAGTTATGCGTTATGCGTTATGCGTTATGCGTTATGCGTTATGCGTTATGCGTTATGCGTTATGCGTTATGCGTTATGCGTTAGGCGTTATGCGTTTTGCGGTATTCGTTATGCGTTGTGCATTATGCGTTATGCGTGATCCGTTATGCGTTAAGCGATATGCGTTTTGCTGTATTCGTTATGCGTTGTGCATTATGCGTCATGCGTTATTTGTTATGCGTTATGCGTTATGCGTTATGCATTATGCGTTGTGCGTTATATGTTTGCGTTGTGCGTTATACGTTATGCGTTATGCGTTATGCGTTATACGGTATGCGTTATGCGTTATTCGTTATACGTTATGCGTTATGCGTTATGCGTTATACGTTATGCGTCATGCGTTATGCGTTATGCGTTATGCGTTATGCGTTATGCGTTATGCGTTATGCGTTATGCGTTATGCGTTATGCGTTATGCGTTATGCGTTATGCGTTATGCGTCATGCGTTATGCGTTGTGCCTTATGCCTTATGGGTTTGCGTTATGTGTTACGCTTTATGCGTTATGCGTTATGCGTTATGCGTTATGCGTTATTCGTTATGCGTTATGCGTTATGCGTTATGCGTTATGCGTTATGCGTTATGCGTTATGCGTTATGCATTATGCGTTCTGCGTTATACGTTTGCGTTGTGCGTTATGCGTTATGCGTTATGCGTTATGCGTTATGCGTTATGCGTTATTCGTTATGCGTTATGCGTTATGCGTTATGCGTTATGCGTTATGCGATATGCGTCATGCGTTATGCGTTATGCGTTATGCGTTATGCGTTATTCGTTATGCGTTATGCGTTATGCGTTGGGCGTTATACGTTTGCGTTATGCGTTATGCGTTATGCGTTATGCGTTATGCGTTATGCGTTATGCGTTATGCGTTATGCATTATGCGTTCTGCGTTATACGTTTGCGTTGTGCGTTATTAGTTATGCGTTATGCGTTATGCGTTATGCGTTATGCGTTATGCGTTATTCGTTATGCGTAATGCGTTATGCGTTATGCGTTATGCGTTATGCGATATGCGTCATGCGTTATGCGTTATGCGTTATGCGTTATGCGTTATGCGTTATGCGTTATGCGTTATGCGATATTCGTTATGAGTTATGAGTTATGCGTTATGCGTTATGCGTTATGCGTTATGCGTTATGCGTTATGCGTTATGCGTTATGCGTTATGCGTTATGCGTTATGCGTTAGGCGTTATGCGTTTTGCGGTATTCGTTATGCGTTGTGCATTATGCGTTATGCGTGATCCGTTATGCGTTAAGCGATATGCGTTTTGCTGTATTCGTTATGCGTTGTGCATTATGCGTCATGCGTTATGGGTTATGCGTTATGCGTTATGCGTTATGCATTATGCGTTGTGCGTTATATGTTTGCGTTGTGCGTTATACGTTATGCGTTATGCGTTATGCGTTATACGGTATGCGTTATGCGTTATTCGTTATACGTTATGCGTTATGCGTTATGCGTTATACGTTATGCGTTATGCGTTATGCGTTATGCGTTATGCGTTATGCGTTATGCGTTATGCGTTATGCGTTATGCGTTATGCGTTATGCGTTATGCGTCATGCGTTATGCGTTGTGCCTTATGCCTTATGGGTTTGCGTTATGTGTTACGCTTTATGCGTTATGCGTTATGCGTTATGCGTTATGCGTTATTCGTTATGCGTTATGCGTTATGCGTTATGCGTTATGCGTTATGCGTTATGCGTTATGCGTTATGCATTATGCGTTCTGCGTTATACGTTTGCGTTGTGCGTTATGCGTTATGCGTTATGCGTTATGCGTTATGCGTTATGCGTTATGCGTTATGCGTTATTCGTTATGCGTTATGCGTTATGCGTTATGCGTTATGCGTTATGCGATATGCGTTATGCGTTATGCGTTATGCGTTATGCGTTATGCGTTATTCGTTATGCGTTATGCGTTATGCGTTGGGCGTTATACGTTTGCGTTATGCGTTATGCGTTATGCGTTATGCGTTATGCGTTATGCGTTATGCATTATGCGTTCTGCGTTATACGTTTGCGTTGTGCGTTATGCGTTATGCGTTATGCGTTATGCGTTATGCGTTATGCGTTATGCGTTATGCGTTATTCGTTATGCGTAATGCGTTATGCGTTATGCGTTATGCGTTATGCGATATGCGTCATGCGTTATGCGTTATGCGTTATGCGTTATTCGTTATGCGTTATGCGTTATGCGTTGGGCGTTATACGTTTGCGTTATGCGTTATGCGTTATGCGTTATGCGTTATGCGTTATGCGTCATGCATTATGCGTTATGCGTTATGCGTTATGCGTTATGCATTATGCGTTCTGCGTCATACGTTTGCGTTGTGCGTTATGCGTTATGCGTTATGCGTTCTGCGTTATACGTTTGCGTTGTGCGTTATGCGTTATGCGTTATGCGTTATGCGTCATGCATTATGCGTTATGCGTTATGCGTTATGCGTTATGCGTTATGCGTTATGCGTTATGCATTATGCGTTCGGCGTTATACGTTTGCGTTGTGCGTTATGCGTTATGCGTTATGCGTTATGCGTTATGCGTTATGCGTTATGCGTTATTCGTTATGCGTTATGCGTTATGCGTTATGCGTTATGCGTTATGCGTTATGCGTTATGCGTTATGCGTTATGCGTTACGCTTTATGCGTTATGCATTATGCGTTACGCGTTATGCGATATGCGTCATGCGTTATACGTTATGCGTTATGCGTTATTCGTTATGCGTTATGCGTTATGCGTTATGCGTTATGCGTTATGCGTTATGCGTTATGCGTTATGCGTTATCCGTTATGCGTTATGCGTTATGCGTTATGCGTTATGCTTTATGCGTTATGCATTATGAGTTATACGTTATGCGTTAAGCGTTATGCGTGATCCGTTATGCGTGATCCGTTATGCGTTAAGCGTTATGCGTTTTGCTGTATTCGTTATGCGTTATGCGTCATGCATTATGCGTTATGCGTTATGCGTTCTGCGTTATACGTTTGCGTTGTGCGTTATGCGTTATGCGTTATGCGTTATGCGTTATGCGTTATGCGTTATGCTTTATGCGTTATGCATTATGCGTTATGCGTTATGCAATATGCGTCATGCGTTATGCGTTATGCGTTATGCGTCATGCATTATGCGTTATGCGTTATGCGTTATGCGTTATGCACTATGCGTTCTGCGTTATACGTTTGCGTTGTGCGTTATGCGTTATGCGTTATGCGTTATGCGTTATGCGTTATGCGTTATGCGTTATGCGTTATGCTTTATGCGTTATGCATTATGCGTTATGCGTTATGCGTTATGCGATATGCGTCATGCGTTATGCGTTATGCGTTATGCGTTATTCGTTATGCGTTATGCGTTATGCGTTGGGCGTTATACGTTTGCATTATGCGTTATTCGTTATGCGTTATGCCTTATGCGTTATGCGTTATGCGTTATGCGTTATGCGATATGCGTCATGCGTTATGCGTTATGCGTTATGCGTTATGCGTTATGCGTTATGCGTTATTCGTTATGCGTTATGCGTTATGCGTTATGCGTTATGCCTTATGCGTTATGCGTTATGCGTTATGCGATATGCGTCATGCGTTATGCGTTATGCGTTATGCGTTATGCGTTATGCGTTATGCGTTATGCGTTATGCGTTATGCGATATGCGTCATGCGTTATGCGTTATGCGTTATGCGTTATGCGTTATGCGTTATGCGTTATTCGTTATGCGTTATGCGTTATGCGTTATGCGTTATGCCTTATGCGTTATGCGTTATGCGTTATGCGTTATGCGATATGCGTCATGCGTTATGCGTTATGCGTTATGCGTTATGCGTTATGCGTTATGCGTTATTCGTTATGCGTTATGCGTTATGCGTTGGGCGTTATGCGTTATACGTTATGCGTTATGCGTTATGCGTTATACGTTATGCGTTATGCGTTATGCGTTATGCGTTATGCGTTATGCGTTATGCGTTATGCGTTATGCGTTATGCGTTATGCGTTATGCGTTATGCGTTATGCGTTATGCGTTATGCGTTATGCGTTATGCGTTATGCGTTATGCCTTATGCCTTATGGGTTTGCGTTATGTGTTACGCTTTATGCGTTATGCGTTATGCATTATGCGTTATGCGTTATGCGTTATGCGTTATGCGTTATGCGTTATGCGTTATGCGTTATGCGTTATGCGTTATGCGATATGCGTCATGCGTTATGCGTTATGCGTTATGCGTTATTCGTTATGCGTTATGCGTTATGCGTTGGGCGTTATACGTTTGCGTTATGCGTTATGCGTTATGCGTTATGCGTTATGCGTTATGCGTTATGCGTTATGCGTTATGCGTTATGCGTTATGCGTTATGCATTATGCGTTCTGCGTTATACGTTTGCGTTGTGCGTTATGCGTTATGCGTTATGCGTTATGCGTTATGCGTTATGCGTTATGCGTTATGCGTTATTCGTTATGCGTTATGCGTTATGCGTTATGCGTTATGCGTTATGCGTTATGCGTTATGCGATATGCGTCATGCGTTATGCGTTATGCGTTATGCGTTATTCGTTATGCGTTATGCGTTATGCGTTGGGCGTTATACGTTTGCGTTATGCGTTATGCGTTATGCGTTATGCGTTATGCGTTATGCTTCATGCATTATGCGTTATGCGTTATGCGTTACGCGTTATGCATTATGCGTTCTGCGTTATACGTTTGCGTTGTGCGTTATGCGTTATGCGTTATGCGTTACGCTTTATGCGTTATGCGTTATGCGTTATGCGTTATGCGTTATTCGTTATGCGTTATGCGTTATGCGTTATGCGTTATGCGTTATGCGTTATGCGTTATGCGTTATGCGTTATGCGTCATGCATTATGCGTTATGCGTTATGCGTTATGCGTTATGCACTATGCGTTCTGCGTTATACGTTTGCGTTGTGCGTTATGCGTTATGCGTTATGCGTTATGCGTTATGCGTTATGCGTTATGCTTTATGCGTTATGCATTATGCGTTATGCGTTATGCGATATGCGTCATGCTTTATGCGTTATGCGTTATGCGTTATTCGTTATGCGTTATGCGTTATGCGTTGGGCGTTATACGTTTGCATTATGCGTTATTCGTTATGCGTTATGCCTTATGCGTTATGCGTTATGCGTTATGCGTTATGCGATATGCGTCATGCGTTATGCGTTATGCGTTATGCGTTATGCGTTATGCGTTATGCGTTATTCGTTATGTGTTATGCGTTATGCGTTATCCGTTATGCCTTATGCCTTATGCGTTATGCGTTATGCGTTATGCGTTATGCGTTATGCGTTATGCGTTATGCGATATGCGTCATGCGTTATGCGTTATGCGTTATGCGTTATGCGTTATGCGTTATGCGTTATGCGTTATGCGTTATGCGTTATGCGTTATTCGTTATGCGTTATGCGTTATGCGTTATGCGTTATGCCTTATGCGTTATGCGTTATGAGTTATGCGTTATGCGATATGCGATATGCGTCATGCGTTATGCGTTATGCGTTATGCGTTATGCGTTATGCGTTATGCGTTATGCGTTATTCGTTATGCGTTATGCGTTATGCGTTGGGCGTTATGCGTTATACGTTATGCGTTATGCGTTATGCGTTATGCTTTATGCGTTATGCATTATGCGTTATGCGTTATGCGATATGCGTCATGCTTTATGCGTTATGCGTTATGCGTTATTCGTTATGCGTTATGCGTTATGCGTTGGGCGTTATACGTTTGCATTATGCGTTATTCGTTATGCGTTATACGTTATGCGTTATGCGTTATGCGTTATGCGTTATGCGTTATGCGTTATGCGTTATGCGTTATGCGTTATGCGTTATGCGTTATGCGTTATGCGTTATGCGTTATGCGTTATGCGTTATGCGTTATGCCTTATGCCTTATGGGTTTGCGTTATGTGTTACGCTTTATGCGTTATGCGTTATGCATTATGCGTTATGCGTTATGCGTTATGCGTTATGCGTTATGCGTTATGCGTTATGCGTTATGCGTTATGCGTTCTGCGTTATACGTTTGCGTTGTGCGTTATGCATTATGCGTTATGCGTTATGCGTTATGCGTTATGCGTTATGCGTTATGCGTTATTCGTTATGCGTTATGCGTTATGCGTTATGCGTTATGCGTTATGCGATATGCGTCATGCGTTATGCGTTATGCGTTATGCGTTATTCGTTATGCGTTATGCGTTATGCGTTGGGCGTTATACGTTTGCGTTATGCGTTATGCGTTATGCGTTATGCGTTATGCGTTATGCGTCATGCATTATGCGTTATGCGTTAGGCGTTACGCGTTATGCATTATGCGTTCTGCGTTATACGTTTGCGTTGTGCGTTATGCGTTATGCGTTATGCGTTATGCGTTATGCGTTATGCGTTATGCGTTATGCTTTATGCGTTATGCATTATGCGTTATGCGTTATGCGATATGCGTCATGCTTTATGCGTTATGCGTTATGCGTTATTCGTTATGCGTTATGCGTTATGCGTTGGGCGTTATACGTTTGCATTATGCGTTATTCGTTATGCGTTATGCCTTATGCGTTATGCGTTATGCGTTATGCGTTATGCGATATGCGTCATGCGTTATGCGTTATGCGTTATGCGTTATGCGTTATGCGTTATGCGTTATTCGTTATGTGTTATGCGTTATGCGTTATCCGTTATGCCTTATGCCTTATGCGTTATGCGTTATGCGTTATGCGTTATGCGTTATGCGTTATGCGTTATGCGTTATGCGATATGCGTCATGCGTTATGCGTTATGCGTTATGCGTTATGCGTTATGCGTTATGCGTTATGCGTTATGCGTTATGCGTTATGCGTTATTCGTTATGCGTTATGCGTTATGCGTTATGCGTTATGCCTTATGCGTTATGCGTTATGAGTTATGCGTTATGCGATATGCGTCATGCGTTATGCGTTATGCGTTATGCGTTATGCGTTATGCGTTATGCGTTATGCGTTATTCGTTATGCGTTATGCGTTATGCGTTATGCGTTGGGCGTTATGCGTTATACGTTATGCGTTATGCGTTATGCGTTATACGTTATGCGTTATGCGTTATGCGTTATGCGTTATGCGTTATGCGTTATGCGTTATGCGTTATGCGTTATGCGTTATGCGTTATGCGTTATGCGTTATGCGTTATGCGTTATGCCTTATGCCTTATGGGTTTGCGTTATGTGTTACGCTTTATGCGTTATGCGTTATGCATTATGCGTTATGCGTTATGCGTTATGCGTTATGCGTTATGCGTTATGCGTTATGCGTTATGCGTTATGCGTTATGCGATATGCGTCATGCGTTATGCGTTATGCGTTATGCGTTATGCGTTATTCGTTATGCGTTATGCGTTATGCGTTGGGCGTTATACGTTTGCGTTATGCGTTATGCGTTATGCGTTATGCGTTATGCGTTATGCGTTATGCGTTATGCATTATGCGTTCTGCGTTATACGTTTGCGTTGTGCGTTATGCATTATGCGTTATGCGTTATGCGTTATGCGTTATGCGTTATGCGTTATGCGTTATGCGTTATTCGTTATGCGTTATGCGTTATGCGTTATGCGTTATGCGTTATGCGATATGCGTCATGCGTTATGCGTTATGCGTTATGCGTTATTCGTTATGCGTTATGCGTTATGCGTTGGGCGTTATACGTTTGCGTTATGCGTTATGCGTTATGCGTTATGCGTTATGCGTTATGCGTCATGCATTATGCGTTATGCGTTAGGCGTTACGCGTTATGCATTATGCGTTCTGCGTTATACGTTTGCGTTGTGCGTTATGCGTTATGCGTTATGCGTTACGCTTTATGCGTTATGCGTTATGCGTTATGCGTTATGCGTTATTCGTTATGCGTTATGCGTTATGCGTTATGCGTTATGCGTTATGCGTTATGCGTTACGCTTTATGCGTTATGCATTATGCGTTACGCGTTATGCGATATGCGTCATGCGTTATACGTTATGCGTTATGCGTTATTCGTTATGCGTTATGCGTTATGTGTTGGGCGTTATACGTTTGTGTTATGCGTTATGCGTTATGCGTTATGCTTTATGCGTTATGCATTATGCGTTATGCGTTATGCGTTATGCGTTATGCGATATTCGTTATGAGTTATGATTTATAAGTTATGCGTTATGCGTTATGCGTTATGCGTTATGCGTTTTGCTGTATTCGTTATGCGTTATGCGTCATGCATTATGCGTTATGCGTTATGCGTTATGCATTATGCGTTCTGCGTTATACGTTTGCGTTGTGCGTTATGCGTTATGCGTTATGCGTTATGCGTCATGCGTCATGCATTATGCGTTATGCGTTATGCGTTATGCGTTATGCGTTATGCATTATGCGTTCTGCGTTATACGTTTGCGTTGTGCGTTATGCGTTATGCGTTATGCGTTATGCGTTATGCGTTATGCGTTATTCGTTATGCGTTATGCGTTATGCGTTATGCTTTATGCGTTATGCGTTATGCGATATGCGTCATGCGTTATGCGTTATGCGTTATGCGTTATGCGTTATGCGTTATGCGTTATGCGTTATGCGTTATTCGTTATGCGTTATGCGTTATGCGTTGGGCGTTATGCGTTATACGTTATGCGTTATGCGTTATGCGTTATACGTTATGCGTTATGCGTTATGCGTTATGCGTTATGCGTTATGCGTTATGCGTTATGCGTTATGCGTTATGCGTTATGCGTTATGCGTTATGCGTTATGCGTTATGCGTTATGCGTTATGCGTTATGCGTTATGCCTTATGCCTTATGGGTTTGCGTTATGTGTTACGCTTTATGCGTTATGCGTTATGCATTATGCGTTATGCGTTATGCGTTATGCGTTATGCGATATTCGTTATGAGTTATGAGTTATAAGTTATGCGATATGCGTTATGCGTTATGCGTTATGCCTTATGCCTTATGGGTTTGCGTTATGTGTTACGCTTTATGCGTTATGCGTTATGCGTTATGCGTTATGCGTTATGCGTTATTCGTTATGCGTTATGCGTTATGCGTTATGCGTTATGCGTTATGCGTTATGCGTTATGCGTTATGCATTATGCGTTCTGCGTTATACGTTTGCGTTGTGCGTTATGCGTTATGCGTTATGCGTTATGCGTTATGCGTTATGCGTTATGCGTTATTCGTTATGCGTTATGCGTTATGCGTTATGCGTTATGCGTTATGCGTTATGCGTTATGCGATATGCGTCATGCGTTATGCGTTATGCGTTATGCGTTATTCGTTATGCGTTATGCGTTATGCGTTGGGCGTTATACGTTTGCGTTATGCGTTATGCGTTATGCGTTATGCGTTATGCGTTATGCGTTATGCGTTATGCGTTATGCGTCATGCATTATGCGTTATGCGTTATGCGTTATGCGTTATGCGTTATGCATTATGCGTTCTGCGTTATACGTTTGCGTTGTGCGTTATGCGTTATGCGTTATGCGTTACGCTTTATGCGTTATGCGTTATGCGTTATGCGTTATGCGTTATTCGTTATGCGTTATGCGTTATGCGTTATGCGTTATGCGTTATGCGTTATGCGTTATGCGTTACGCTTTATGCGTTATGCATTATGCGTTACGCGTTATGCGATATGCGTCATGCGTTATACGTTATGCGTTATGCGTTATTCGTTATGCGTTATGCGTTATGCGTTGGGCGTTATACGTTTGTGTTATGCGTTATTCGTTATGCGTTATGCGTTATGCTTTATGCGTTATGCATTATGCGTTATGCGTTATGCGTTATGCGTTATGCGATATTCGTTATGAGTTATGATTTATAAGTTATGCGTTATGCGTTATGCGTTATGCGTTATGCGTTATGCGTTATTCGTTATGCGTTATGCGTTATGCGTTATGCTTTATGCGTTATGCATTATGAGTTATACGTTATGCGTTAAGCGTTATGCGTGATCCGTTATGCGTGATCCGTTATGCATTAAGCGTTATGCGTTTTGCTGTATTCGTTATGCGTTATGCGTCATGCATTATGCGTTATGCGTTATGCGTTATGCATTATGCGTTCTGCGTTATACGTTTGCGTTGTGCGTTATGCGTTATGCGTTATGCGTTATGCATTATGCGTTAGGCTTTATGCGTTATGCATTATGCGTTATGCGTTATGCAATATGCGTCATGCGTTATGCGTTATGCGTTATGCGTCATGCATTATGCGTTATGCGTTATGCGTTATGCGTTATGCATTATGCGTTCTGCGTTATACGTTTGCGTTGTGCGTTATGCGTTATGCGTTATGCGTTATGCGTTATGCGTTATGCGTTATGCGTTATGCGTTATGCTTTATGCGTTATGCATTATGCGTTATGCGTTATGCGATATGCGTCATGCGTTATGCGTTATGCGTTATGCGTTATGCGTTATTCGTTATGCGTTATGCGTTATGCGTTGGGCGTTATACGTTTGCGTTATGCGTTATGCGTTATGCGTTATGCCTTATGCGTTATGCGTTATGCGTTATGCGTTATGCGATATGCGTCATGCGTTATGCGTTATCCGTTATGCGTTATGCGATATTCGTTATGAGTTATAAGTTATGCGTTATGCGTTATGCGTTATGCGTTATTCGTTATGCGTTATGCGTTATGCGTTATGCTTTATGCGTTGTGCATTATGAGTTATACGTTATGCGTTAAGCGTTATGCGTGATCCGTTATGCGTTAGGCGTTATGCGTTTTGCGGTATACGTTATGCGTTGTGCATTATGCGTTATGCGTGATCCGTTATGCGTTTTGCTGTATTCGTAATGCGTTGTGCATTATGCGTTATGTGTTATGTGTTATGCGTTATGCGTCATGCGTTATACGTTATGCGATATGCGTTATGCGTTATGCGTTATGCGTTATGCGTTATGCGGTATGCGTTATACGTTATACGTTATGCGTTATGCCTGATGCGTTATGCGTTATGCGTTATGCATTATGCGTTATGCGTTATGCGTTATGAGTGATCCGACATGCGTTATGCGTTATGCGTTATTCGTTATGCGTTATGCGTTATGCGTTGGGCGTTATACGTTTGCGTTATGCGTTATGCGTTATGCGTTATGCGTTATGCTTTATGCGTTATGCATTATGCGTTATGCGTTATGCGTTATGCGTTATGCGATATTCGTTATGCGTTATGCGTTATGCGTTATGCGTTATGTGTTATGCGTTATTCGTTATGCGTTATGCGTTATGCGTTGGGCGTTATACGTTTGCGTTATGCGTTATGCGTTATGCGTTATGCGTTATGCTTTATGCTTTATGCGTTATGCATTATGCGTTATGCGTTGTGCATTATGCGTTATGCGTGATCCGTTATGCGTTAAGCGATATGCGTTTTGCTGTATTCGTTATGCGTTGTGCATTATGCGTTATGCGTTATGGGTTATGCGTTATGCGTTATGCGTTATGCATTCTGCGTTGTGCGTTATATGTTTGCGTTGTGCGTTATGCGTTATGCGTTATGCGTTATGCGTTATACGGTATGCGTTATGCGTTATGCGTTAAGCGTTATTCGTTATGCGTTATGCGTTATGCGTTATGCGTTATGCGTTATGCGTTATGCGTTATGCATTATGCGTTCTGCGTTATACGTTTGCGTTGTGCGTTATGCGTTATGCGTTATGCGTTATGCGTTATGCGTTATGCGTTATTCGTTATGCGTTATGCGTTATGCGTTATGCGTTATGCGTTATGCGTTATGCGATATGCGTCATGCGTTATGCGTTATGCGTTATGCGTTATTCGTTATGCGTTATGCGTTATGCGTTGGGCGTTATACGTTTGCGTTATGCGTTATGCGTTATGCGTTATGCGTTATGCGTTATGCGTCATGCATTATGCGTTATGCGTTATGCGTTATGCGTTATGCGTTATGCATTATGCGTTCTGCGTTATACGTTTGCGTTGTGCGTTATGCGTTATGCGTTATGCGTTACGCTTTATGCGCTATGCGTTATGCGTTATGCGTTATGCGTTATTCGTTATGCGTTATGCGTTATGCGTTATGCGTTATGCGTTATGCGTTATGCGTTATGCGTTATGCGTTACGCTTTATGCGTTATGCATTATGCGTTACGCGTTATGCGATATGCGTCATGCGTTATACGTTATGCGTTATGCGTTATTCGTTATGCGTTATGCGTTATGCGTTGGGCGTTATACGTTTGTGTTATGCGTTATGCGTTATGCGTTATGCGTTATGCTTTATGCGTTATGCATTATGCGTTATGCGTTATGCGTTATGCGTTATGCGATATTCGTTATGAGTTATGATTTATAAGTTATGCGTTATGCGTTATGCGTTATGCGTTATGCGTTATTCGTTATGCGTTATGCGTTATGCGTTATGCGTTATGCGTTATGCGTTATGCGTTATGCGTTATGCGTTATGCGTTATGCGTTACGCTTTATGCGTTATGCATTATGCGTTACGCGTTATGCGATATGCGTCATGCGTTATACGTTATGCGTTATGCGTTATGCGTTATGCGTTATGCGTTATGCGTTATGCGTTATGCGTTATGCGTTAGGCTTTATGCGTTATGCATTATGCGTTATGCGTTATGCAATATGCGTCATGCGTTATGCGTTATGCGTTATGCGTCATGCATTATGCGTTATGCGTTATGCGTTATGCGTTATGCATTATGCGTTCTGCGTTATACGTTTGCGTTGTGCGTTATGCGTTATGCGTTATGCGTTATGCGTTATGCGTTATGCGTTATGCGTTATTCGTTATGCGTTATGCGTTATGCATTGGGCGTTATACGTTTGCGTTATGCGTTATGCGTTATGCGTTATGCCTTATGCGTTATGCGTTATGCGTTATGCGTTATGCGTTATGCGATATGCGTCATGCGTTATGCGTTATGCGTTATGCGTTATGCGATATTCGTTATGAGTTATAAGTTATGCGTTATGCGTTATGCGTTATGCGTTATTCGTTATGCGTTATGCGTTATGCGTTATGCTTTATGCGTTGTGCATTATGAGTTATACGTTATGCGTTAAGCGTTATGCGTGATCCGTTATGCGTTAGGCGTTATGCGTTTTGCGGCATACGTTATGCGTTGTGCATTATGCGTTATGCGTGATCCGTTATGCGTTTTGCTGTATTCGTTATGCGTTGTGCATTATGCGTTATGTGTTATGTGTTATGCGTTATGCGTCATGCGTTATACGTTATGCGATATGCGTTATGCGTTATGCGTTATGCGTTATGCGTTATGCGGTATGCGTTATACGTTATACGTTATGCGTTATGCCTGATGCGTTATGCGTTATGCGTTATGCATTATGCGTTATGCGTTATGCGTTATGAGTGATCCGACATGCGTTATGCGTTATGCGTTATGCCTTATGCCTTATGGGTTTGCGTTATGTGTTACGCTTTATGCGTTATGCGTTATGCATTATGCGTTATGCGTGATGCGTTATGCGTTATGCGATATTCGTTATGAGTTATGAGTTATAAGTTATGCGTTATGCGTTATGCGTTATGCGTTATGCGGTATGCGTTATACGTTATGCGTTGTGCGTTATGCGTTATGCGTTATGCGTTAGGCGTTATGCGTTATGCGTTTTGCGATATGCGTCATGCGTTTTGCGTTATGCGTTATACGGTATGCATTATGCGTTATGCGTTATGCGTTATGCGTTATTCGTTATGCGTTATGCGTTATGCGTTGGGCGTTATACGTTTGCGTTATGCGTAATGCGTTATGCGTTATGCGTTATGCTTTATGCGTTATGCATTATGCGTTATGCGTTATGCGTTATGCGTTATGCGATATTCGTTATGCGTTATGCGTTATGCGTTATGCGTTATGTGTTATGCGTTATTCGTTATGCGTTATGCGTTATGCGTTGGGCGTTATACGTTTGCGTTATGCGTTATGCGTTATGCGTTATGCTTTATGCGTTATGCATTATGCGTTATGCGTTATGCGTTATGCGTTATGCGATATTCGTTATGAGTTATGAGTTATAAGTTATGCGTTATGCGTTATGCGTTATGCGTTATGCGGTATGCGTTATACGTTATGCGTTATGCGTTATGCGTTATGCGTTAGGCGTTATGCGTTTTGCGGTATTCGTTATGCGTTGTGCATTATGCGTTATGCGTGATCCGTTATGCGTTAAGCGATATGCGTTTTGCTGTATTCGTTATGCGTTGTGCATTATGCGTTATGCGTTATGGGTTATGCGTTATGCGTTATGCGTTATGCATTATGCGTTGTGCGTTATATGTTTGCGTTGTGCGTTATGCGTTATGCGTTATGCGTTATGCGTTATACGGTATGCGTTATGCGTTATGCGTTAAGCGTTATGCGTTTTGCTGTATTCGTTATGCGTTGTGCATTATGCGTTATGTGTTATGTGATATGCGTTATGCGTCATGCGTTATACGTTATGCGATATGCGTTATGCGTTATGCGTTATGCGTTATGCGTTATGCGGTATGCGTTATACGTTATACGTTATGCGTTATGCCTGATGCGTTACGCGTTATGCGTTATGCATTATGCGTTATGCGTTATGCGTTATTAGTGATCCGACATGCGTTATGCGTTATGCGTTATGCGTTATGCCTTATGCCTTATGGGTTTGCGTTATGTGTTACGCTTTATGCGTTATGCATTATGCATTATGCGTTATGCGTTATGCGTTATGCGTTATGCGTTATGCGATATTCGTTATGAGTTATGAGTTATAAGTTATGCGTTATGCGTTATGCGTTATGCGTTATGCGTTATGCGGTATGCGTTATACGTTATGCGTTGTGCGTTATGCGTTATGCGTTATGCGTTAGGCGTTATGCGTTATGCGTTATGCGATATGCGTCATGCGTTATGCGTTATGCGTTATACGGTATGCATTATGCGTTATGCGTTATGCGTTATGCGTTATGCGTTATTCGTTATGCGTTATGCGTTATGCGTTGGGCGTTATACGTTTGCGTTATGCGTTATGCGTTATGCTTTATGCGTTATGCATTATGCGTTATGCGTTATGCGTTATGCGTTATGCGTTATTCGTTATGCGTTATGCGTTATGCATTGGGCGTTATACGTTTGCGTTATGCGTTATGCGTTATGCGTTATGCGATATGCGTCATGCGTTATGCGTTATGCGTTATGCGTTATGCGATATTCGTTATGAGTTATAAGTTATGCGTTATGCGTTATGCGTTATGCGTTATTCGTTATGCGTTATGCGTTATGCGTTATGCTTTATGCGTTGTGCATTATGAGTTATACGTTATGCGTTAAGCGTTATGCGTGATCCGTTATGTGTTATGCGTTATGCGTCATGCGTTATACGTTATGCGATATGCGTTATGCGTTATGCGTTATGCGTTATGCGTTATGCGGTATGCGTTATACGTTATACGTTATGCGTTATGCCTGATGCGTTATGCGTTATGCGTTATGCATTATGCGTTATGCGTTATGCGTTATGAGTGATCCGACATGCGTTATGCGTTATGCGTTATTCGTTATGCGTTATGCGTTATGCGTTGGGCGTTACACGTTTGCGTTATGCGTTATGCGTTATGCGTTATGCGTTATGCTTTATGCGTTATGCATTATGCGTTATGCGTTATGCGTTATGCGTTATGCGATATTCGTTATGCGTTATGCGTTATGCGTTATGCGTTATGTGTTATGCGTTATTCGTTATGCGTTATGCGTTATGCGTTGGGCGTTATACGTTTGCGTTATGCGTTATGCGTTATGCGTTATGCGTTATGCTTTATGCTTTATGCGTTATGCATTATGCGTTATGCGTTATGCGTTATGCGTTATGCGATATTCGTTATGAGTTATGAGTTATAAGTTATGCGTTATGCGTTATGCGTTATGCGTTATGCGGTATGCGTTATACGTTATGCGTTATGCGTTATGCGTTATGCGTTAGGCGTTATGCGTTTTGCGGTATTCGTTATGCGTTGTGCATTATGCGTTATGCGTGATCCGTTATGCGTTAAGCGATATGCGTTTTGCTGTATTCGTTATGCGTTGTGCATTATGCGTTATGCGTTATGGGTTATGCGTTATGCGTTATGCGTTATGCATTCTGCGTTGTGCGTTATATGTTTGCGTTGTGCGTTATGCGTTATGCGTTATGCGTTATGCGTTATACGGTATGCGTTATGCGTTATGCGTTAAGCGTTATTCGTTATGTTTTATGCGTTATGCGTTATGCGTTATGCGTTATGCGTTATGCGTTATGCATTATGCGTTCTGCGTTATACGTTTGCGTTGTGCGTTATGCGTTATGCGTTATGCGTTATGCGTTATGCGTTATGCGTTATTCGTTATGCGTTATGCGTTATGCGTTATGCGTTATGCGTTATGCGATATGCGTCATGCGTTATGCGTTATGCGTTTAGCGTTATTCGTTATGCGTTATGCGTTATGCGTTGGGCGTTATACGTTTGCGTTATGCGTTATGCGTTATGCGTTATGCGTTATTCGTTATGCGTTATGCGTTATGCGTTGGGCGTTATACGTTTGTGTTATGCGTTATGCGTTATGCGTTATGCGTTATGCTTTATGCGTTATGCATTATGCGTTATGCGTTATGCGTTATGCGTTATGCGATATTCGTTATGAGTTATGATTTATAAGTTATGCGTTATGCGTTATGCGTTATGCGTTATGCGTTATGCGTTATTCGTTATGCGTTATGCGTTATGCGTTATGCTTTATGCGTTATGCATTATGAGTTATACGTTATGCGTTAAGCGTTATGCGTGATCCGTTATGCGTGATCCGTTATGCATTAAGCGTTATGCGTTTTGCTGTATTCGTTATGCGTTATGCGTCATGCATTATGCGTTATGCGTTATGCGTTATGCATTATGCGTTCTGTGTTATACGTTTGCGTTGTGCGTTATGCGTTATGCGTTATGCGTTATGCGTTATGCGTTATGCGTTAGGCTTTATGCGTTATGCATTATGCGTTATGCGTTATGCAATATGCGTCATGCGTTATGCGTTATGCGTTATGCGTTATGCGTCATGCATTATGCGTTATGCGTTATGCGTTATGCGTTATGCATTATGCGTTCTGCGTTATACGTTTGCGTTGTGCGTTATGCGTTATGCGTTATGCGTTATGCGTTATGCGTTATGCGTTATGCGTTATGCGTTATGCGTTATGCTTTATGCGTTATGCATTATGCGTTATGCGTTATGCGATATGCGTCATGCGTTATGCGTTATGCGTTATGCGTTATTCGTTATGCGTTATGCGTTATGCATTGGGCGTTATACGTTTGCGTTATGCGTTATGCGTTATGCGTTATGCCTTATGCGTTATGCGTTATGCGTTATGCGTTATGCGTTATGCGATATGCGTCATGCGTTATGCGTTATGCGTTATGCGTTATGCGATATTCGTTATGAGTTATAAGTTATGCGTTATGCGTTATGCGTTATGCGTTATTCGTTATGCGTTATGCGTTATGCGTTATGCTTTATGCGTTGTGCATTATGAGTTATACGTTATGCGTTAAGCGTTATGCGTGATCCGTTATGCGTTAGGCGTTATGCGTTTTGCGGTATACGTTATGCGTTGTGCATTATGCGTTATGCGTGATCCGTTATGCGTTTTGCTGTATTCGTTATGCGTTGTGCATTATGCGTTATGTGTTATGTGTTATGCGTTATGCGTCATGCGTTATACGTTATGCGATATGCGTTATGCGTTATGCGTTATGCGTTATGCGTTATGCGGTATGCGTTATACGTTATACGTTATGCGTTATGCCTGATGCGTTATGCGTTATGCGTTATGCATTATGCGTTATGCGTTATGCGTTATGAGTGATCCGACATGCGTTATGCGTTATGCGTTATGCCTTATGCCTTATGGGTTTGCGTTATGTGTTACGCTTTATGCGTTATGCGTTATGCATTATGCGTTATGCGTGATGCGTTATGCGTTATGCGATATTCGTTATGAGTTATGAGTTATAAGTTATGCGTTATGCGTTATGCGTTATGCGTTATGCGGTATGCGTTATACGTTATGCGTTGTGCGTTATGCGTTATGCGTTATGCGTTATGCGTTATGCGTTATGCGTTTTGCGATATGCGTCATGCGTTTTGCGTTATGCGTTATACGGTATGCATTATGCGTTATGCGTTATGCGTTATGCGTTATTCGTTATGCGTTATGCGTTATGCGTTGGGCGTTATACGTTTGCGTTATGCGTTATGCGTTATGCGTTATGCGTTATGCTTTATGCGTTATGCATTATGCGTTATGCGTTATGCGTTATGCGTTATGCGATATTCGTTATGCGTTATGCGTTATGCGTTATGCGTTATGTGTTATGCGTTATTCGTTATGCGTTATGCGTTATGCGTTGGGCGTTATACGTTTGCGTTATGCGTTATGCGTTATGCGTTATGCTTTATGCGTTATGCATTATGCGTTATGCGTTATGCGTTATGCGTTATGCGATATTCGTTATGAGTTATGAGTTATAAGTTATGCGTTATGCGTTATGCGTTATGCGTTATGCGGTATGCGTTATACGTTATGCGTTATGCGTTATGCGTTATGCGTTAGGCGTTATGCGTTTTGCGGTATTCGTTATGCGTTATGCATTATGCGTTATGCGTGATCCGTTATGCGTTATGCGTTATGCGTTATGCGATATTCGTTATGAGTTATGAGTTATAAGTTATGCGTTATGCGTTATGCGTTATGCGTTATGCGGTATGCGTTATACGTTATGCGTTGTGCGTTATGCGTTATGCGTTATGCGTTATGCGTTATGCGGTATGCGTTATACGTTATGCGTTATGCGTTATGCGTTATGCGTTAGGCGTTATGCGTTTTGCGGTATTCGTTATGCGTTATGCATTATGCGTTATGCGTGATCCGTTATGCGTTATGCGTTATGCGTTATGCGATATTCGTTATGAGTTATGAGTTATAAGTTATGCGTTATGCGTTATGCGTTATGCGATATTCGTTATGAGTTATGCGTTATGCGTTATGCGTTATGCGTTATGCATTATGCGTTGTGCGTTATATGTTTGCGTTGTGCGTTATGCGTTATGCGTTATGCGTTATGCGTTATACGGTATGCGTTATGCGTTATGCGTTAAGCGTTATGCGTTTTGCTGTATTCGTTATGCGTTGTGCATTATGCGTTATGTGTTATGTGATATGCGTTATGCGTCATGCGTTATACGTTATGCGATATGCGTTATGCGTTATGCGTTATGCGTTATGCGTTATGCGGTATGCGTTATACGTTATACGTTATGCGTTATGCCTGATGCGTTACGCGTTATGCGTTATGCATTATGCGTTATGCGTTATGCGTTATTAGTGATCCGACATGCGTTATGCGTTATGCGTTATGCGTTATGCCTTATGCCTTATGGGTTTGCGTTATGTGTTACGCTTTATGCGTTATGCGTTATGCGTTATGCGTTATGCGTTATGCGTTATGCGTTATGCGTTATGCGATATTCGTTATGAGTTATGAGTTATAAGTTATGCGTTATGCGTTATGCGTTATGCGTTATGCGGTATGCGTTATACGTTATGCGTTGTGCGTTATGCGTTATGCGTTATGCGTTAGGCGTTATGCGTTATGCGTTATGCGATATGCGTCATGCGTTATGCGTTATGCGTTATACGGTATGCATTATGCGTTATGCGTTATGCGTTATGCGTTATGCGTTATTCGTTATGCGTTATGCGTTATGCGTTGGGCGTTATACGTTTGCGTTATGCGTTATGCGTTATGCTTTATGCGTTATGCATTATGCGTTATGCGTTATGCGTTATGCGTTATTCGTTATGCGTTATGCGTTATGCATTGGGCGTTATACGTTTGCGTTATGCGTTATGCGTTATGCGTTATGCCTTATGCGTTATGCGTTATGCGTTATGCGTTATGCGTTATGCGATATGCGTCATGCGTTATGCGTTATGCGTTATGCGTTATGCGATATTCGTTATGAGTTATAAGTTATGCGTTATGCGTTATGCGTTATGCGTTATTCGTTATGCGTTATGCGTTATGCGTTATGCTTTATGCGTTGTGCATTATGAGTTATACGTTATGCGTTAAGCGTTATGCGTGATCCGTTATGCGTTAGACGTTATGCGTTTTGCGGTATACGTTATGCGTTGTGCATTATGCGTTATGCGTGATCCGTTATGCGTTTTGCTGTATTCGTTATGCGTTGTGCATTATGCGTTATGTGTTATGTGTTATGCGTTATGCGTCATGCGTTATACGTTATGCGATATGCGTTATGCGTTATGCGTTATGCGTTATGCGTTATGCGGTATGCGTTATACGTTATACGTTATGCGTTATGCCTGATGCGTTATGCGTTATGCGTTATGCATTATGCGTTATGCGTTATGCGTTATGAGTGATCCGACATGCGTTATGCGTTATGCGTTATGCCTTATGCCTTATGGGTTTGCGTTATGTGTTACGCTTTATGCGTTATGCGTTATGCATTATGCGTTATGCGTGATGCGTTATGCGTTATGCGATATTCGTTATGAGTTATGAGTTATAAGTTATGCGTTATGCGTTATGCGTTATGCGTTATGCGTTATGCGTTATACGTTATGCGTTGTGCGTTATGCGTTATGCGTTATGCGTTAGGCGTTATGCGTTATGCGTTTTGCGATATGCGTCATGCGTTTTGCGTTATGCGTTATACGGTATGCATTATGCGTTATGCGTTATGCGTTATGCGTTATTCGTTATGCGTTATGCGTTATGCGTTGGGCGTTATACGTTTGCGTTATGCGTTATGCGTTATGCGTTATGCGTTATGCTTTATGCGTTATGCATTATGCGTTATGCGTTATGCGTTATGCGTTATGCGATATTCGTTATGCGTTATGCGTTATGCGTTATGCGTTATGTGTTATGCGTTATTCGTTATGCGTTATGCGTTATGCGTTGGGCGTTATACGTTTGCGTTGTGCGTTATGCGTTATGCGTTATGCGTTATGCGTTATGCGTTATGCGTTATGCGTTATGCGTTATGCGTTATGCGATATTCGTTATGAGTTATGAGTTATAAGTTATGCGTTATGCGTTATGCGTTATGCGTTATGCGGTATGCGTTATACGTTATGCGTTATGCGTTATGCGTTATGCGTTAGGCGTTATGCGTTTTGCGGTATTCGTTATGCGTTGTGCATTATGCGTTATGCGTGATCCGTTATGCGTTAAGCGATATGCGTTTTGCTGTATTCGTTATGCGTTGTGCATTATGCGTTATGCGTTATGGGTTATGCGTTATGCGTTATGCGTTATGCATTATGCGTTGTGCGTTATATGTTTGCGTTGTGCGTTATGCGTTATGCGTTATGCGTTATGCGTTATACGGTATGCGTTATGCGTTATGCGTTATACGTTTGCGGTATTCGTTATGCGTTGTGCATTATGCGTTATGTGTTATGTGATATGCGTTATGCGTCATGCGTTATACGTTATGCGATATGCGTTATGCGTTATGCGTTATGCGTTATGCGTTATGCGGTATGCGTTATACGTTATACGTTATGCGTTATGCCTGATGCGTTACGCGTTATGCGTTATGCATTATGCGTTATGCGTTATGCGTTATTAGTGATCCGACATGCGTTATGCGTTATGCGTTATGCGTTATGCCTTATGCCTTATGGGTTTGCGTTATGTGTTACGCTTTATGCGTTATGCGTTATGCATTATGCGTTATGCGTTATGCGTTATGCGTTATGCGTTATGCGATATTCGTTATGAGTTATGAGTTATAAGTTATGCGTTATGCGTTATGCGTTATGCGTTATGCGGTATGCGTTATACGTTATGCGTTGTGCGTTATGCGTTATGCGTTATGCGTTAGGCGTTATGCGTTATGCGTTATGCGATATGCGTCATGCGTTATGCGTTATGCGTTATACGGTATGCATTATGCGTTATGCGTTATGCGTTATGCGTTATGCGTTATTCGTTATGCGTTATGCGTTATGCGTTGGGCGTTATACGTTTGCGTTATGCGTTATGCGTTATGCTTTATGCGTTATGCATTATGCGTTATGCGTTATGCGTTCTGCGTTATGCGATATTCGTTATGCGTTATGCGTTATGCGTTATGCGTTATGCGTTATGCGTTAGGCGTTATGCGTTTTGCGGTATTCGTTATGCGTTGTGCATTATGCGTTATGCGTGATCCGTTATGCGTTAAGCGATATGCGTTATGCGTTATGCGTTATGCGTTATGCGGTATGCGTTATACGTTATACGTTATGCGTTATGCCTGATGCGTTATGCGTTATGCGTTATGCATTATGCGTTATGCGTTATGCGTTATGAGTGATCCGACATGCGTTATGCGTTATGCGTTATGCGTTATGCCTTATGCCTTATGGGTTTGCGTTATGTGTTACGCTTTATGCGTTATGCGTTATGCATTATGCGTTATGCGTTATGCGTTATGCGTTGGGCGTTATACGTTTACGTTATGCGTTATGCGTTATGCGTTATGCGTTATGCTTTATGCGTTATGCATTATGCGTTATGCGTTATGCGTTATGCGTAATGCGTTATGCGATATTCGTTATGAGTTATGAGTTATAAGTTATGCGTTATGCGTTATGCGTTATGCGTTATGCGTTATTCGTTATGCGTTATGCGTTATGCGTTGGGCGTTATACGTTTGCGTTATGCGTTATGCGTTATGCTTTATGCGTTATGCATTATGCGTTATGCGTTATTCGTTATGCGTTATGCGTTATGCGTTGGGCGTTATACGTTTGCGTTATGCGTTATGCGTTATGCGTTAAGCGTTATGCGTGATCCGTTATGCGTTAGGCGTTATGCGTTTTGCGGTATACGTTATGCGTTGTGCATTATGCGTTATGCGTGATCCGTTATGCGTTTTGCTGTATTCGCTTAATAATCAGGGTGCATTATGCGTTATGTGTTATGTGTTATGCGTTATGCGTCATGCGTTATACGTTATGCGATATGCGTTATGCGTTATGCGTTATGTGTTATGTGTTATGCGTTATGCGTCATGCGTTATACGTTATGCGATATGCGTTATGCGTTATGCGTTATGCGTTATGCGTTATGCGGTATGCGTTATACGTTATACGTCATGCATTATGCGTTATGCGTTATGCGTTATGCGTTATGCATTATGCGTTCTGCGTTATACGTTTGCGTTGTGCGTTATGCGTTATGCGTTATGCGTTATGCGTTATGCGTTATGCGTTATGCGTTATGCGTTATGCGTTATGCTTTATGCGTTATGCATTATGCGTTATGCGTTATGCGATATGCGTCATGCGTTATGCGTTATGCGTTATGCGTTATTCGTTATGCGTTATGCGTTATGCGTTGGGCGTTATACGTTTGCGTTATGCGTTATGCGTTATGCGTTATGCCTTATGCGTTATGCGTTATGCGTTATGCGTTATGCGATATGCGTCATGCGTTATGCGTTATGCGTTATGCGTTATGCGATATTTGTTATGAGTTATGCGTTATGCGTTATGCTTTATGCGTTGTGCATTATGAGTTATACGTTATGCGTTAAGCGTTATGCGTGATCCGTTATGCGTTAGGCGTTATGCGTTTTGCGGTATACGTTATGCGTTGTGCATTATGCGTTATGCGTGATCCGTTATGCGTTTTGCTGTATTCGTTATGCGTTGTGCATTATGCGTTATGTGTTATGTGTTATGCGTTATGCGTCATGCGTTATACGTTATGCGATATGCGTTATGCGTTATGCGTTATGCGTTATGCGGTATGCGTTATACGTTATACGTTATGCGTTATGCCTGATGCGTTATGCGTTATGCGTTATGCATTATGCGTTATGCGTTATGCGTTATGAGTGATCCGACATGCGTTATGCGTTATGCGTTATTCGTTATGCGTTATGCGTTATGCGTTGGGCGTTATACGTTTGCGTTATGCGTTATGCGTTATGCGTTATGCGTTATGCGTTATGCTTTATGCGTTATGCATTATGCGTTATGCGTTATGCGTTATGCGTTATGCGATATTCGTTATGCGTTATGCGTTATGCGTTATGCGTTATGTGTTATGCGTTATTCGTTATGCGTTATGCGTTATGCGTTGGGCGTTATACGTTTGCGTTATGCGTTATGCGTTATGCGTTATGCGTTATGCGTTATGCGTTATGCTTTATGCGTTATGCATTATGCGTTATGCGTTATGCGTTATGCGTTATGCGATATTCGTTATGAGTTATGAGTTATAAGTTATGCGTTATGCGTTATGCGTTATGCGTTATGCGGTATGCGTTATACGTTATGCGTTATGCGTTATGCGTTATGCGTTAGGCGTTATGCGTTTTGCGGTATTCGTTATGCGTTGTGCATTATGCGTTATGCGTGATCCGTTATGCGTTAAGCGATATGCGTTTTGCTGTATTCGTTATGCGTTGTGCATTATGCGTTATGCGTTATGGGTTATGCGTTATGCGTTATGCGTTATGCATTATGCGTTGTGCGTTATATGTTTGCGTTGTGCGTTATGCGTTATGCGTTATGCGTTATGCGTTATACGGTATGCGTTATGCGTTATGCGTTAAGCGTTATTCGTTATGCGTTATGCGTTATGCGTTATGCGTTATGCGTTATGCGTTATGCGTTATGCATTATGCGTTCTGCGTTATACGTTTGCGTTGTGCGTTATGCGTTATGCGTTATGCGTTATGCGTTATACGTTATGCGTTATGCGTTATGCGTTATGCGTTATGCGTTATGCGTTATGCGTTATGCGTTATGCGTTATGCGTTATGCGATATGCGTCATGCGTTATGCGTTATGCGTTATGCGTTATTCGTTATGCGTTATGCGTTATGCGTTGGGCGTTATACGTTTGCGTTATGCGTTATGCGTTATGCGTTATGCGTTATGCGTTATGCGTCATGCATTATGCGTTATGCGTTATGCGTTATGCGTTATACGTTATGCATTATGCGTTCTGCGTTATACGTTTGCGTTGTGCGTTATGCGTTATGCGTTATGCGTTACGCTTTATGCGTTATGCGTTATGCGTTATGCGTTATGCGTTATTCGTTATGCGTTATGCGTTATGCGTTATGCGTTATGCGTTATGCGTTATGCGTTATGCGTTATGCGTTACGCTTTATGCGTTATGCATTATGCGTTACGCGTTATGCGATATGCGTCATGCGTTATACGTTATGCGTTATGCGTTATTCGTTATGCGTTATGCGTTATGCGTTGGGCGTTATACGTTTGTGTTATGCGTTATGCGTTATGCGTTATGCGTTATGCTTTATGCGTTATGCATTATGCGTTATGCGTTATGCGTTATGCGTTATGCGATATTCGTTATGAGTTATGATTTATAAGTTATGCGTTATGCGTTATGCGTTATGCGTTATGCGTTATGCGTTATTCGTTATGCGTTATGCGTTATGCGTTATGCTTTATGCGTTATGCATTATGAGTTATACGTTATGCGTTAAGCGTTATGCGTGATCCGTTATGCGTGATCCGTTATGCATTAAGCGTTATGCGTTTTGCTGTATTCGTTATGCGTTATGCGTCATGCATTATGCGTTATGCGTTATGCGTTATGCATTATGCGTTCTGTGTTATACGTTTGCGTTGTGCGTTATGCGTTATGCGTTATGCGTTATGCGTTATGCGTTATGCGTTAGGCTTTATGCGTTATGCATTATGCGTTATGCGTTATGCAATATGCGTCATGCGTTATGCGTTATGCGTTATGCGTCATGCATTATGCGTTATGCGTTATGCGTTATGCGTTATGCATTATGCGTTCTGCGTTATACGTTTGCGTTGTGCGTTATGCGTTATGCGTTATGCGTTATGCGTTATGCGTTATGCGTTATGCGTTATGCGTTATGCGTTATGCGTTATGCGTTATGCTTTATGCGTTATGCATTATGCGTTATGCGTTATGCGATATGCGTCATGCGTTATGCGTTATGCGTTATGCGTTATTCGTTATGCGTTATGCGTTATGCGTTGGGCGTTATACGTTTGCGTTATGCGTTATGCGTTATGCGTTATGCCTTATGCCTTATGCGTTATGCGTTATGCGTTATGCGTTATGCGTTATGCGATATGCGTCATGCGTTATGCGTTATGCGTTATGCGTTATGCGATATTCGTTATGAGTTATAAGTTATGCGTTATGCGTTATGCGTGATCCGTTATGCGTTAAGCGATATGCGTTTTGCTGTATTCGTTATGCGTTGTGCATTATGCGTTATGCGTTATGGGTTATGCGTTATGCGTTATGCGTTATGCATTATGCGTTGTGCGTTATATGTTTGCGTTGTGCGTTATGCGTTATGCGTTATGCGTTATGCGTTATACGGTATGCGTTATGCGTTATGCGTTAAGCGTTATTCGTTATGCGTTATGCGTTATGCGTTATGCGTTATGCGTTATGCGTTATGCGTTATGCGTTATGCGTTATGCATTATGCGTTCTGCGTTATACGTTTGCGTTGTGCGTTATGCGTTATGCGTTATGCGTTATGCGTTATACGTAATGCGTTATGCGTTATGCGTTATTCGTTATGCGTTATGCGTTATGCGTTATGCGTTATGCGTTATGCGTTATGCGATATGCGTCATGCGTTATGCGTTATGCGTTATGCGTTATTCGTTATGCGTTATGCGTTATGCGTTGGGCGTTATACGTTTGCGTTATGCGTTATGCGTTATGCGTTATGCGTTATGCGTTATGCGTCATGCATTATGCGTTATGCGTTATGCGTTATGCGTTATACGTTATGCATTATGCGTTCTGCGTTATACGTTTGCGTTGTGCGTTATGCGTTATGCGTTATGCGTTACGCTTTATGCGTTATGCGTTATGCGTTATGCGTTATGCGTTATTCGTTATGCGTTATGCGTTATGCGTTATGCGTTATGCGTTATGCGTTATGCGTTATGCGTTATGCGTTATGCGTTACGCTTTATGCGTTATGCATTATGCGTTACGCTTTATGCGTTATGCATTATGCGTTACGCGTTATGCGATATGCGTCATGCGTTATACGTTATGCCTGATGCGTTATGCGTTATGCGTTATGCATTATGCGTTATGCGTTATGCGTTATGAGTGATCCGACATGCGTTATGCGTTATGCGTTATTCGTTATGCGTTATGCGTTATGCGTTGGGCGTTATACGTTTGCGTTATGCGTTATGCGTTATGCGTTATGCGTTATGCGTTATGCTTTATGCGTTATGCATTATGCGTTATGCGTTATGCGTTATGCGTTATGCGATATTCGTTATGCGTTATGCGTTATGCGTTATGCGTTATGTGTTATGCGTTATTCGTTATGCGTTATGCGTTATGCGTTGGGCGTTATACGTTTGCGTTATGCGTTATGCGTTATGCGTTATGCGTTATGCGTTATGCTTTATGCTTTATGCGTTATGCATTATGCGTTATGCGTTATGCGTTATGCGTTATGCGATATTCGTTATGAGTTATGAGTTATAAGTTATGCGTTATGCGTTATGCGTTATGCGTTATGCGGTATGCGTTATACGTTATGCGTTATGCGTTATGCGTTATGCGTTAGGCGTTATGCGTTTTGCGGTATTCGTTATGCGTTGTGCATTATGCGTTATGCGTGATCCGTTATGCGTTAAGCGATATGCGTTTTGCTGTATTCGTTATGCGTTGTGCATTATGCGTTATGCGTTATGGGTTATGCGTTATGCGTTATGCGTTATGCATTATGCGTTGTGCGTTATATGTTTGCGTTGTGCGTTATGCGTTATGCGTTATGCGTTATGCGTTATACGGTATGCGTTATGCGTTATGCGTTAAGCGTTATTCGTTATGCGTTATGCGTTATGCGTTATGCGTTATGCGTTATGCGTTATGCGTTATGCATTATGCGTTCTGCGTTATACGTTTGCGTTGTGCGTTATGCGTTATGCGTTATGCGTTATGCGTTATACGTTATGCGTTATGCGTTATGCGTTATGCGTTATGCGTTATGCGTTATGCGTTATGCGTTATGCGTTATGCGTTATGCGATATGCGTCATGCGTTATGCGTTATGCGTTATGCGTTATTCGTTATGCGTTATGCGTTATGCGTTGGGCGTTATACGTTTGCGTTATGCGTTATGCGTTATGCGTTATGCGTTATGCGTTATGCGTCATGCATTATGCGTTATGCGTTATGCGTTATGCGTTATACGTTATGCATTATGCGTTCTGCGTTATACGTTTGCGTTGTGCGTTATGCGTTATGCGTTATGCGTTACGCTTTATGCGTTATGCGTTATGCGTTATGCGTTATGCGTTATTCGTTATGCGTTATGCGTTATGCGTTATGCGTTATGCGTTATGCGTTATGCGTTATGCGTTATGCGTTACGCTTTATGCGTTATGCATTATGCGTTACGCGTTATGCGATATGCGTCATGCGTTATGCGTTATGCGTTATGCGTTATTCGTTATGCGTTATGCGTTATGCGTTGGGCGTTATACGTTTGTGTTATGCGTTATGCGTTATGCGTTATGCGTTATGCGTTATGCGTTATGCATTATGCGTTATGCGTTATGCGTTATGCGTTATGCGATATTCGTTATGAGTTATGATTTATAAGTTATGCGTTATGCGTTATGCGTTATGCGTTATGCGTTATGCGTTATGCGTTATGCGTTATGCGTTATGCGTTATGCTTTATGCGTTATGCATTATGAGTTATACGTTATGCGTTAAGCGTTATGCGTGATCCGTTATGCGTGATCCGTTATGCATTAAGCGTTATGCGTTTTGCTGTATTCGTTATGCGTTATGCGTCATGCATTATGCGTTATGCGTTATGCGTTATGCATTATGCGTTCTGTGTTATACGTTTGCGTTGTGCGTTATGCGTTATGCGTTATGCGTTATGCGTTATGCGTTATGCGTTAGGCTTTATGCGTTATGCATTATGCGTTATGCGTTATGCAATATGCGTCATGCGTTATGCGTTATGCGTTATGCGTCATGCATTATGCGTTATGCGTTATGCGTTATGCGTTATGCATTATGCGTTCTGCGTTATACGTTTGCGTTGTGCGTTATGCGTTATGCGTTATGCGTTATGCGTTATGCGTTATGCGTTATGCGTTATGCGTTATGCGTTATGCGTTATGCGTTATGCTTTATGCGTTATGCATTATGCGTTATGCGTTATGCGATATGCGTCATGCGTTATGCGTTATGCGTTATGCGTTATTCGTTATGCGTTATGCGTTATGCGTTGGGCGTTATACGTTTGCGTTATGCGTTATGCGTTATGCGTTATGCCTTATGCGTTATGCGTTATGCGTTATGCGTTATGCGTTATGCGATATGCGTCATGCGTTATGCGTTATGCGTTATGCGTTATGCGATATTCGTTATGAGTTATAAGTTATGCGTTATGCGTTATGCGTGATCCGTTATGCGTTAAGCGATATGCGTTTTGCTGTATTCGTTATGCGTTGTGCATTATGCGTTATGCGTTATGGGTTATGCGTTATGCGTTATGCGTTATGCATTATGCGTTGTGCGTTATATGTTTGCGTTGTGCGTTATGCGTTATGCGTTATGCGTTATGCGTTATACGGTATGCGTTATGCGTTATGCGTTAAGCGTTATTCGTTATGCGTTATGCGTTATGCGTTATGCGTTATGCGTTATGCGTTATGCGTTATGCGTTATGCGTTATGCATTATGCGTTCTGCGTTATACGTTTGCGTTGTGCGTTATGCGTTATGCGTTATGCGTTATGCGTTATACGTTATGCGTTATGCGTTATGCGTTATTCGTTATGCGTTATGCGTTATGCGTTATGCGTTATGCGTTATGCGTTATGCGATATGCGTCATGCGTTATGCGTTATGCGTTATGCGTTATTCGTTATGCGTTATGCGTTATGCGTTGGGCGTTATACGTTTGCGTTATGCGTTATGCGTTATGCGTTATGCGTTATGCGTCATGCATTATGCGTTATGCGTTATGCGTTATGCGTTATACGTTATGCATTATGCGTTCTGCGTTATACGTTTGCGTTGTGCGTTATGCGTTATGCGTTATGCGTTACGCTTTATGCGTTATGCGTTATGCGTTATGCGTTATGCGTTATTCGTTATGCGTTATGCGTTATGCGTTATGCGTTATGCGTTATGCGTTATGCGTTATGCGTTACGCTTTATGCGTTATGCATTATGCGTTACGCGTTATGCGATATGCGTCATGCGTTATACGTTATGCGTTATGCGTTATTCGTTATGCGTTATGCGTTATGCGTTATGCGTTATGCGTTATGCGTTATTCGTTATGCGTTATGCGTTATGCGTTATGCGTTATGCTTTATGCGTTATGCATTATGAGTTATACGTTATGCGTTAAGCGTTATGCGTGATCCGTTATGCGTGATCCGTTATGCATTAAGCGTTATGCGTTTTGCTGTATTCGTTATGCGTTATGCGTCATGCATTATGCGTTATGCGTTATGCGTTATGCATTATGCGTTCTGTGTTATACGTTTGCGTTGTGCGTTATGCGTTATGCGTTATGCGTTATGCGTTATGCGTTATGCGTTATGCGTTAGGCTTTATGCGTTATGCATTATGCGTTATGCGTTATGCAATATGCGTCATGCGTTATGCGTTATGCGTTATGCGTCATGCATTATGCGTTATGCGTTATGCGTTATGCGTTATGCATTATGCGTTCTGCGTTATACGTTTGCGTTGTGCGTTATGCGTTATGCGTTATGCGTTATGCGTTATGCGTTATGCGTTATGCGTTATGCGTTATGCGTTATGCTTTATGCGTTATGCATTATGCGTTATGCGTTATGCGATATGCGTCATGCGTTATGCTTTATGCGTTATGCGTTATTCGTTATGCGTTATGCGTTATGCGTTGGGCGTTATACGTTTGCGTTATGCGTTATGCGTTATGCGTTATGCCTTATGCGTTATGCGTTATGCGTTATGCGTTATGCGTTATGCGATATGCGTCATGCGTTATGCGTTATGCGTTATGCGTTATGCGATATTCGTTATGAGTTATAAGTTATGCGTTATGCGTTATGCGTTATGCGTTATTCGTTATGCGTTATGCGTTATGCGTTATGCTTTATGCGTTGTGCATTATGAGTTATACGTTATGCGTTAAGCGTTATGCGTGATCCGTTATGCGTTAGGCGTTATGCGTTTTGCGGTATACGTTATGCGTTGTGCATTATGCGTTATGCGTGATCCGTTATGCGTTTTGCTGTATTCGTTATGCGTTGTGCATTATGCGTTATGTGTTATGTGTTATGCGTTATGCGTCATGCGTTATACGTTATGCGATATGCGTTATGCGTTATGCGTTATGCGTTATGCGTTATGCGGTATGCGTTATACGTTATACGTTATGCGTTATGCCTGATGCGTTATGCGTTATGCGTTATGAGTTATGATTTATAAGTTATGCGTTATTCGTTATGCGTTATGCGTTATGCGTTATGCGTTATTCGTTATGCGTTATGCGTTATGCGTTATGCGTTATGCTTTATGCGTTATGCATTATGAGTTATACGTTATGCGTTAAGCGTTATGCGTGATCCGTTATGCGTGATCCGTTATGCATTAAGCGTTATGCGTTTTGCTGTATTCGTTATGCGTTATGCGTCATGCATTATGCGTTATGCGTTATGCGTTATGCATTATGCGTTCTGTGTTATACGTTTGCGTTGTGCGTTATGCGTTATGCGTTATGCGTTATGCGTTATGCGTTATGCGTTAGGCTTTATGCGTTATGCATTATGCGTTATGCGTTATGCAATATGCGTCATGCGTTATGCGTTATGCGTTATGCGTCATGCATTATGCGTTATGCGTTATGCGTTATGCGTTATGCATTATGCGTTCTGCGTTATACGTTTGCGTTGTGCGTTATGCGTTATGCGTTATGCGTTATGCGTTATGCGTTATGCGTTATGCGTTATGCGTTATGCGTTATGCTTTATGCGTTATGCATTATGCGTTATGCGTTATGCGATATGCGTCATGCGTTATGCGTTATGCGTTATGCGTTATTCGTTATGCGTTATGCGTTATGCGTTGTGCGTTATACGTTTGCGTTGTGCGTTATGCGTTATGCGTTATGCGTTATGCGTTATGCGTTATGCGTTATGCGTTATGCGTTATGCGATATGCGTCATGCGTTATGCGTTATGCGTTATGCGTTATGCGATATTCGTTATGAGTTATAAGTTATGCGTTATGCGTTATGCGTTATGCGTTATTCGTTATGCGTTATGCGTTATGCGTTATGCTTTATGCGTTGTGCATTATGAGTTATACGTTATGCGTTAAGCGTTATGCGTGATCCGTTATGCGTTAGGCGTTATGCGTTTTGCGGTATACGTTATGCGTTGTGCATTATGCGTTATGCGTGATCCGTTATGCGTTTTGCTGTATTCGTTATGCGTTGTGCATTATGCGTTATGTGTTATGTGTTATGCGTTATGCGTCATGCGTTATACGTTATGCGATATGCGTTATGCGTTATGCGTTATGCGTTATGCGTTATGCGGTATGCGTTATACGTTATACGTTATGCGTTATGCCTGATGCGTTATGCGTTATGCGTTATGCATTATGCGTTATGCGTTATGCGTTATGAGTGATCCGACATGCGTTATGCGTTATGCGTTATGCCTTATGCCTTATGGGTTTGCGTTATGTGTTACGCTTTATGCGTTATGCGTTATGCATTATGCGTTATGCGTGATGCGTTATGCGTTATGCGATATTCGTTATGAGTTATGAGTTATAAGTTATGCGTTATGCGTTATGCGTTATGCGTTATGCGGTATGCGTTATACGTTATGCGTTGTGCGTTATGCGTTATGCGTTATGCGTTAGGCGTTATGCGTTATGCGTTTTGCGATATGCGTCATGCGTTTTGCGTTATGCGTTATACGGTATGCATTATGCGTTATGCGTTATGCGTTATGCGTTATTCGTTATGCGTTATGCGTTATGCGTTGGGCGTTATACGTTTGCGTTATGCGTTATGCGTTATACGGTATGCGTTATGCGTTATGCGTTAAGCGATATGCGTTTTGCTGTATTCGTCATGCGTTGTGCATTATGCGTTATGCGTTATGGGTTATGCGTTATGCGTTATGCGTTATGCATTATGCGTTGTGCGTTATATGTTTGCGTTGTGCGTTATGCGTTATGCGTTATGCGTTATGCGTTATACGGTATGCGTTATGCGTTATGCGTTAAGCGTTATGCGTTTTGCTGTATTCGTTATGCGTTGTGCATTATGCGTTATGTGTTATGTGATATGCGTTATGCGTCATGCGTTATACGTTATGCGATATGCGTTATGCGTTATGCGTTATGCGTTATGCGTTATGCGGTATGCGTTATACGTTATACGTTATGCGTTATGCCTGATGCGTTACGCGTTATGCGTTATGCATTATGCGTTATGCGTTATGCGTTATTAGTGATCCGACATGCGTTATGCGTTATGCGTTATGCGTTATGCCTTATGCTTATGGGTTTGCGTTATGTGTTACGCTTTATGCGTTATGCGTTATGCGTTATGCGTTATGCGTTATGCGTTATGCGTTATGCGTTATGCGATATTCGTTATGAGTTATGAGTTATAAGTTATGCGTTATGCGTTATGCGTTATGCGTTATGCGGTATGCGTTATACGTTATGCGTTGTGCGTTATGCGTTATGCGTTATGCGTTAGGCGTTATGCGTTATGCGTTATGCGATATGCGTCATGCGTTATGCGTTATGCGTTATACGGTATGCATTATGCGTTATGCGGTATGCGTTATGCGTTATGCGTTATTCGTTATGCGTTATGCGTTATGCGTTGGGCGTTATACGTTTGCGTTATGCGTTATGCGTTATGCTTTATGCGTTATGCATTATGCGTTATGCGTTATGCGTTCTGCGTTATGCGATATTCGTTATGCGTTATGCGTTATGCGTTATGCGTTATGCGTTATGCGTTAGGCGTTATGCGGTTTGCGGTATTCGTTATGCGTTGTGCATTATGCGATATGCGTGATCCGTTATGCGTTAAGCGATATGCGTTATGCGTTATGCGTTATGCGTTATGCGGTATGCGTTATACGTTATACGTTATGCGTTATGCCTGATGCGTTATGCGTTATGCGTTATGCATTATGCGTTATGCGTTATGCGTTATGAGTGATCCGACATGCGTTATGCGTTATGCGTTATGCGTTATGCCTTATGCCTTATGGGTTTGCGTTATGTGTTACGCTTTATGCGTTATGCGTTATGCATTATGCGTTATGCGTTATGCGTTATGCGTTGGGCGTTATACGTTTGCGTTATGCGTTATGCGTTATGCGTTATGCGTTATGCGTTATGCTTTATGCGTTATGCATTATGCGTTATGCGTTATGCGTTATGCGTTATGCGTTATGCGATATTCGTTATGAGTTATGAGTTATAAGTTATGCGTTATGCGTTATGCGTTATGCGTTATTCGTTATGCGTTATGCGTTATGCGTTGGGCGTTATACGTTTGCGTTATGCGTTATGCGTTATGCTTTATGCGTTATGCATTATGCGTTATGCGTTATTCGTTATGCGTTATGCGTTATGCGTTGGGCGTTATACGTTTGCGTTATGCGTTATGCGTTATGCGTTAAGCGTTATGCGTGATCCGTTATGCGTTAGGCGTTATGCGTTTTGCGGTATACGTTATGCGTTGTGCATTATGCGTTATGCGTGATCCGTTATGCGTTTTGCTGTATTCGCTTAATAATCAGGGTGCATTATGCGTTATGTGTTATGTGTTATGCGTTATGCGTCATGCGTTATACGTTATGCGATATGCGTTATGCGTTATGCGTTATGCGTTATGCGTTATGCGGTATGCGTTATACGTTATACGTTATGCGTTATGCCTGATGCGTTATGCGTTATGCGTTATGCATTATGCGTTATGCGTTATGCGTTATGAGTGATCCGACATGCGTTATGCGTTATGCGTTATGCCTAATGCCTTATGGGTTTGCGTTATGTGTTACGCTTTATGCGTTATGCGTTATGCATTATGCGTTATGCGTGATGCGTTATGCGTTATGCGATATTCGTTATGAGTTATGAGTTATAAGTTATGCGTTATGCGTTATGCGTTATGCGTTGTGCGGTATGCGTTATACGTTATGCGTTGTGCGTTATGCGTTATGCGTTATGCGTTAGGCGTTATGCGTTATGCGTTTTGCGATATGCGTCATGCGTTATGCGTTATGCGTTATACGGTATGCATTATGCGTTATGCGTTATGCGTTATGCGTTATTCGTTATGCGTTATGCGTTATGCGTTGGGCGTTATACGTTTGCGTTATGCGTTATGCGTTATGCGTTATGCGTTATGCTTTATGCGTTATGCATTATGCGTTATGCGTTATGCGTTATGCGTAATGCGATATTCGTTATGCGTTATGCGTTATGCGTTATGCGTTATGTGTTATGCGTTATTCGTTATGCGTTATGCGTTATGCGTTGGGCGTTATACGTTTGCGTTATGCGTTATGCGTTATGCGTTATGCTTTATGCGTTATGCATTATGCGTTATGCGTTATGCGTTATGCGTTATGCGATATTCGTTATGAGTTATGAGTTATAAGTTATGCGTTATGCGTTATGCGTTATGCGTTATGCGGTATGCGTTATACGTTATGCGTTATGCGTTATGCGTTATGCGTTAGGCGTTATGCGTTTTGCGGTATTCGTTATGCGTTGTGCATTATGCGTTATGCGTGATCCGTTATGCGTTAAGCGATATGCGTTTTGCTGTATTCGTTATGCGTTGTGCATTATGCGTTATGCGTTATGGGTTATGCGTAATGCTTTATGCGTTATGCATTATGCGTTGTGCGTTATATGTTTGCGTTGTGCGTTATGCGTTATGCGTTATGCGTTATGCGTTATGCGGTATGCGTTATGCGTTATGCGTTATGCGTTATGCGTTTTGCTGTATTCGTTATGCGTTGTGCATTATGCGTTATGTGTTATGTGATATGCGTTATGCGTCATGCGTTATACGTTATGCGATATGCGTTATGCGTTATGCGTTATGCGTTATGCGGTATGCGTTATACGTTTTACGTTATGCGTAATGCCTGATGCGTTATGCGTTATGCGTTATGCATTATGCGTTATGCGTTATGCGTTATTAGTGATCCGACATGCGTTATGCGTTATGCGTTATGCGTTATGCCTTATGCCTTATGGGTTTGCGTTATGTGTTACGCTTTATGCGTTATGCGTTATGCATTATGCGTTATGCGTTATGCGTTATGCGATATTCGTTATGAGTTATGAGTTATAAGTTATGCGTTATGCGTTATGCGTTATGCGTTATGCGGTATGCGTTATACGTTATGCGTTGTGCGTTATGCGTTATGCGTAATGCGTTAGGCGTTATGCGTTATGCGTTATGCGATATGCGTCATGCGTTATGCGTTATGCGTTATACGGTATGCATTATGCGTTATGCGTTATGCGTTATGCGTTATGCGTTATGCGTTATGCGTTATGCGTTATGCGTTATGCGTTATGCGTTATGCGGTATGCGTTATACGTTATACGTTATGCGTAATGCCTGATGCGTTATGCGTTATGCGTTATGCGTTATGCGTTATGCGTTATGCGTTATGTGTTATGCGTTATTCGTTATGCGTTATGCGTTATGCGTTGGGCGTTATACGTTTGCGTTATGCGTTATGCGTTATGCGTTATGCTTTATGCGTTATGCATTATGCGTTATGCGTTATGCGTTATGCGTTATGCGATATTCGTTATGAGTTATGAGTTATAAGTTATGCGTTATGCGTTATGCGTTATGCGTTATGCGGTATGCGTTATACGTTATGCGTTATGCGTTATGCGTTATGCGTTAGGCGTTATGCGTTTTGCGGTATTCGTTATGCGTTGTGCATTATGCGTTATGCGTGATCCGTTATGCGTTAAGCGATATGCGTTTTGCTGTATTCGTTATGCGTTGTGCATTATGCGTTATGCGTTATGGGTTATGCGTAATGCTTTATGCGTTATGCATTATGCGTTGTGCGTTATATGTTTGCGTTGTGCGTTATGCGTTATGCGTTATGCGTTATGCGTTATGCGTTATGCGTTATGCGATATTCGTTATGAGTTATGAGTTATAAGTTATGCGTTATACGGTATGCGTTATGCGTTATGCGTTAAGCGTTATGCGTTTTGCTGTATTCGTTATGCGTTGTGCATTATGCGTTATGTGTTATGTGATATGCGTTATGCGTCATGCGTTATACGTTATGCGATATGCGTTATGCGTTATGCGTTATGCGTTATGCGTTATGCGGTATGCGTTATACGTTATACGTTATGCGTAATGCCTGATGCGTTATGCGTTATGCGTTATGCATTATGCGTTATGCGTTATGCGTTATTAGTGATCCGACATGCGTTATGCGTTATGCGTTATGCGTTATGCCTTATGCCTTATGGGTTTGCGTTATGTGTTACGCTTTATGCGTTATGCGTTATGCATTATGCGTTATGCGTTATGCGTTATGCGTTATGCGATATTCGTTATGAGTTATGAGTTATAAGTTATGCGTTATGCGTTATGCGTTATGCGTTATGCGGTATGCGTTATACGTTATGCGTTGTGCGTTATGCGTTATGCGTTATGCGTTAGGCGTTATGCGTTATGCGTTATGCGTTATGCGATATGCGTCATGCGTTATGCGTTATGCGTTATACGGTATGCATTATGCGTTATGCGTTATGCGTTATGCGTTATGCGTTATTCGTTATGCGTTATGCGTTATGCGATATTCGTTATGAGTTATGAGTTATAAGTTATGCGTTATACGGTATGCGTTATGCGTTATGCGTTAAGCGTTATGCGTTTTGCTGTATTCGTTATGCGTTGTGCATTATGCGTTATGTGTTATGTGATATGCGTTATGCGTCATGCGTTATACGTTATGCGTTATGCCTTATGCCTTATGGGTTTGCGTTATGTGTTACGCTTTATGCGTTATGCGTTATGCATTATGCGTTATGCGTTATGCGTTATGCGATATTCGTTATGAGTTATGAGTTATAAGTTATGCGTTATGCGTTATGCGTTATGCGTTATGCGGTATGCGTTATACGTTATGCGTTGTGCGTTATGCGTTGTGCGTTATGCGTTATGCGTTATGCGTTATGCGTTATGCGTTATGCGTTATGCGATATTCGTTATGAGTTATGAGTTATAAGTTATGCGTTATACGGTATGCGTTATGCGTTATGCGTTAAGCGTTATGCGTTTTGCTGTATTCGTTATGCGTTGTGCATTATGCGTTATGTGTTATGTGATATGCGTTATGCGTCATGCGTTATACGTTATGCGATATGCGTTATGCGTTATGCGTTATGCGTTATGCGTTATGCGGTATGCGTTATACGTTATACGTTATGCGTAATGCCTGATGCGTTATGCGTTATGAGTTATGCATTATGCGTTATGCGATATGCGTTATTAGTGATCCGACATGCGTTATGCGTTATGCGTTATGCGTTATGCCTTATGCCTTATGGGTTTGCGTTATGTGTTACGCTTTATGCGTTATGCGTTATGCATTATGCGTTATGCGTTATGCGTTATGCGTTATGCGATATTCGTTATGAGTTATGAGTTATAAGTTATGCGTTATGCGTTATGCGTTATGCGTTATGCGGTATGCGTTATACGTTATGCGTTGTGCGTTATGCGTTATGCGTTATGCGTTAGGCGTTATGCGTTATGCGTTATGCGTTATGCGATATGCGTCATGCGTTATGCGTTATGCGTTATACGGTATGCATTATGCGTTATGCGTTATGCGTTATGCGTTATGCGTTATTCGTTATGCGTTATGCGTTATGCGTTGGGCGTTATACGTTTGCGTTATGCGTTATGCGTTATGCTTTATGCGTTATGCATTATGCGTTATGCGTTATGCGTTCTGCGTTATGCGATATTCGTTATGCGTTATGCGTTATGCGTTATGCGTTATTCGTTATGCGTTATGCGTTATGCGTTGGGCGTTATACGTTTGCGTTATGCGTTATGCGTTATGCGTTATGCTTTATGCGTTATGCGTTATGCGTTATGCGTTATGCGTTATGCGTTATGCGTTATGCGATATTCGTTATGAGTTATGAGTTATAAGTTATACGTTTGCGTTATGCGTTATGCGTTATGCGTTATGCTTTATGCGTTATGCATTATGCGTTATGCGTTATGCGTTATGCGTTATGCGTTATGCGATATTCGTTATGAGTTATGAGTTATAAGTTATGCGTTATGCGTTATGCGTTATGCGTTATGCGGTATGCGTTATACGTTATGCGTTATGCGTTATGCGTTATGCGATATGCGTCATGCGTTATGCGTTATGCGTTATGCGTTATTCGTTATGCGTTATGCGTTATGCGTTGGGCGTTATACGTTTGCGTTATGCGTTATGCGTTATGCGTTATGCGTTATGCGTCATGCATTATGCGTTATGCGTTATGCGTTATGCGTTATACGTTATGCATTATGCGTTCTGCGTTATACGTTTGCGTTGTGCGTTATGCGTTATGCGTTATGCGTTACGCTTTATGCGTTATGCGTTATGCGTTATGCGTTATGCGTTATTCGTTATGCGTTATGCGTTATGCGTTATGCGTTATGCGTTATGCGTTATGCGTTATGCGTTATGCGTTACGCTTTATGCGTTATGCATTATGCGTTACGCGTTATGCGATATGCGTCATGCGTTATACGTTATGCGTTATGCGTTATTCGTTATGCGTTATGCGTTATGCGTTATGCGTTATGCGTTATGCGTTATTCGTTATGCGTTATGCGTTATGCGTTATGCGTTATGCTTTATGCGTTATGCATTATGAGTTATACGTTATGCGTTAAGCGTTATGCGTGATCCGTTATGCGTGATCCGTTATGCATTAAGCGTTATGCGTTTTGCTGTATTCGTTATGCGTTATGCGTCATGCATTATGCGTTATGCGTTATGCGTTATGCATTATGCGTTCTGTGTTATACGTTTGCGTTGTGCGTTATGCGTTATGCGTTATGCGTTATGCGTTATGCGTTATGCGTTATGCGTTAGGCTTTATGCGTTATGCATTATGCGTTATGCGTTATGCAATATGCGTCATGCGTTATGCGTTATGCGTTATGCGTCATGCATTATGCGTTATGCGTTATGCGTTATGCGTTATGCATTATGCGTTCTGCGTTATACGTTTGCGTTGTGCGTTATGCGTTATGCGTTATGCGTTATGCGTTATGCGTTATGCGTTATGCGTTATGCGTTATGCGTTATGCTTTATGCGTTATGCATTATGCGTTATGCGTTATGCGATATGCGTCATGCGTTATGCGTTATGCGTTATGCGTTATTCGTTATGCGTTATGCGTTATGCGTTGGGCGTTATACGTTTGCGTTATGCGTTATGCGTTATGCGTTATGCCTTATGCGTTATGCGTTATGCGTTATGCGTTATGCGTTATGCGATATGCGTCATGCGTTATGCGTTATGCGTTATGCGTTATGCGATATTCGTTATGAGTTATAAGTTATGCGTTATGCGTTATGCGTTATGCGTTATTCGTTATGCGTTATGCGTTATGCGTTATGCTTTATGCGTTGTGCATTATGAGTTATACGTTATGCGTTAAGCGTTATGCGTGATCCGTTATGCGTTAGGCGTTATGCGTTTTGCGGTATACGTTATGCGTTGTGCATTATGCGTTATGCGTGATCCGTTATGCGTTTTGCTGTATTCGTTATGCGTTGTGCATTATGCGTTATGTGTTATGTGTTATGCGTTATGCGTCATGCGTTATACGTTATGCGATATGCGTTATGCGTTATGCGTTATGCGTTATGCGTTATGCGGTATGCGTTATACGTTATACGTTATGCGTTATGCCTGATGCGTTATGCGTTATGCGTTATGAGTTATGATTTATAAGTTATGCGTTATTCGTTATGCGTTATGCGTTATGCGTTATGCGTTATTCGTTATGCGTTATGCGTTATGCGTTATGCGTTATGCTTTATGCGTTATGCATTATGAGTTATACGTTATGCGTTAAGCGTTATGCGTGATCCGTTATGCGTGATCCGTTATGCATTAAGCGTTATGCGTTTTGCTGTATTCGTTATGCGTTATGCGTCATGCATTATGCGTTATGCGTTATGCGTTATGCATTATGCGTTCTGTGTTATACGTTTGCGTTGTGCGTTATGCGTTATGCGTTATGCGTTATGCGTTATGCGTTATGCGTTAGGCTTTATGCGTTATGCATTATGCGTTATGCGTTATGCAATATGCGTCATGCGTTATGCGTTATGCGTTATGCGTCATGCATTATGCGTTATGCGTTATGCGTTATGCGTTATGCATTATGCGTTCTGCGTTATACGTTTGCGTTGTGCGTTATGCGTTATGCGTTATGCGTTATGCGTTATGCGTTATGCGTTATGCGTTATGCGTTATGCGTTATGCTTTATGCGTTATGCATTATGCGTTATGCGTTATGCGATATGCGTCATGCGTTATGCGTTATGCGTTATGCGTTATTCGTTATGCGTTATGCGTTATGCGTTGGGCGTTATACGTTTGCGTTATGCGTTATGCGTTATGCGTTATGCCTTATGCGTTATGCGTTATGCGTTATGCGTTATGCGTTATGCGATATGCGTCATGCGTTATGCGTTATGCGTTATGCGTTATGCGATATTCGTTATGAGTTATAAGTTATGCGTTATGCGTTATGCGTTATGCGTTATTCGTTATGCGTTATGCGTTATGCGTTATGCTTTATGCGTTGTGCATTATGAGTTATACGTTATGCGTTAAGCGTTATGCGTGATCCGTTATGCGTTAGGCGTTATGCGTTTTGCGGTATACGTTATGCGTTGTGCATTATGCGTTATGCGTGATCCGTTATGCGTTTTGCTGTATTCGTTATGCGTTGTGCATTATGCGTTATGTGTTATGTGTTATGCGTTATGCGTTATGCGTTATGCGTTATGCGTTATGCGTTATGCGTTATGCGTTATGCGTTATGCGTTATGCGGTATGCGTTATACGTTATACGTTATGCGTTATGCCTGATGCGTTATGCGTTATGCGTTATGCGTTATGCGTTATGCGTTATGCGTTATGAGTGATCCGACATGCGTTATGCGTTATGCGTTATGCCTTATGCCTTATGGGTTTGCGTTATGTGTTACGCTTTATGCGTTATGCGTTATGCATTATGCGTTATGCGTGATGCGTTATGCGTTATGCGATATTCGTTATGAGTTATGAGTTATAAGTTATGCGTTATGCGTTATGCGTTATGCGTTATGCGGTATGCGTTATACGTTATGCGTTGTGCGTTATGCGTTATGCGTTATGCGTTAGGCGTTATGCGTTATGCGTTTTGCGATATGCGTCATGCGTTTTGCGTTATGCGTTATACGGTATGCATTATGCGTTATGCGTTATGCGTTATGCGTTATTCGTTATGCGTTATGCGTTATGCGTTGGGCGTTATACGTTTGCGTTATGCGTTATGCGTTATACGGTATGCGTTATGCGTTATGCGTTAAGCGATATGCGTTTTGCTGTATTCGTCATGCGTTGTGCATTATGCGTTATGCGTTATGGGTTATGCGTTATGCGTTATGCGTTATGCATTATGCGTTGTGCGTTATATGTTTGCGTTGTGCGTTATGCGTTATGCGTTATGCGTTATGCGTTATACGGTATGCGTTATGCGTTATGCGTTAAGCGTTATGCGTTTTGCTGTATTCGTTATGCGTTGTGCATTATGCGTTATGTGTTATGTGATATGCGTTATGCGTCATGCGTTATACGTTATGCGATATGCGTTATGCGTTATGCGTTATGCGTTATGCGTTATGCGGTATGCGTTATACGTTATACGTTATGCGTTATGCCTGATGCGTTACGCGTTATGCGTTATGCATTATGCGTTATGCGTTATGCGTTATTAGTGATCCGACATGCGTTATGCGTTATGCGTTATGCGTTATGCCTTATGCTTATGGGTTTGCGTTATGTGTTACGCTTTATGCGTTATGCGTTATGCATTATGCGTTATGCGTTATGCGTTATGCGTTATGCGTTATGCGATATTCGTTATGAGTTATGAGTTATAAGTTATGCGTTATGCGTTATGCGTTATGCGTTATGCGGTATGCGTTATACGTTATGCGTTGTGCGTTATGCGTTATGCGTTATGCGTTAGGCGTTATGCGTTATGCGTTATGCGATATGCGTCATGCGTTATGCGTTATGCGTTATACGGTATGCATTATGCGTTATGCGGTATGCGTTATGCGTTATGCGTTATTCGTTATGCGTTATGCGTTATGCGTTGGGCGTTATACGTTTGCGTTATGCGTTATGCGTTATGCTTTATGCGTTATGCATTATGCGTTATGCGTTATGCGTTCTGCGTTATGCGATATTCGTTATGCGTTATGCGTTATGCGTTATGCGTTATGCGTTATGCGTTAGGCGTTATGCGGTTTGCGGTATTCGTTATGCGTTGTGCATTATGCGTTATGCGTGATCCGTTATGCGTTAAGCGATATGCGTTATGCGTTATGCGTTATGCGTTATGCGGTATGCGTTATACGTTATACGTTATGCGTTATGCCTGATGCGTTATGCGTTATGCGTTATGCATTATGCGTTATGCGTTATGCGTTATGAGTGATCCGACATGCGTTATGCGTTATGCGTTATGCGTTATGCCTTATGCCTTATGGGTTTGCGTTATGTGTTACGCTTTATGCGTTATGCGTTATGCATTATGCGTTATGCGTTATGCGTTATGCGTTGGGCGTTATACGTTTGCGTTATGCGTTATGCGTTATGCGTTATGCGTTATGCGTTATGCTTTATGCGTTATGCATTATGCGTTATGCGTTATGCGTTATGCGTTATGCGTTATGCGATATTCGTTATGAGTTATGAGTTATAAGTTATGCGTTATGCGTTATGCGTTATGCGTTATTCGTTATGCGTTATGCGTTATGCGTTGGGCGTTATACGTTTGCGTTATGCGTTATGCGTTATGCTTTATGCGTTATGCATTATGCGTTATGCGTTATTCGTTATGCGTTATGCGTTATGCGTTGGGCGTTATACGTTTGCGTTATGCGTTATGCGTTATGCGTTAAGCGTTATGCGTGATCCGTTATGCGTTAGGCGTTATGCGTTTTGCGGTATACGTTATGCGTTGTGCATTATGCGTTATGCGTGATCCGTTATGCGTTTTGCTGTATTCGCTTAATAATCAGGGTGCATTATGCGTTATGTGTTATGTGTTATGCGTTATGCGTCATGCGTTATACGTTATGCGATATGCGTTATGCGTTATGCGTTATGCGTTATGCGTTATGCGGTATGCGTTATACGTTATACGTTATGCGTTATGCCTGATGCGTTATGCGTTATGCGTTATGCATTATGCGTTATGCGTTATGCGTTATGAGTGATCCGACATGCGTTATGCGTTATGCGTTATGCGTTATGCCTTATGCCTTATGGGTTTGCGTTATGTGTTACGCTTTATGCGTTATGCGTTATGCATTATGCGTTATGCGTGATGCGTTATGCGTTATGCGATATTCGTTATGAGTTATGAGTTATAAGTTATGCGTTATGCGTTATGCGTTATGCGTTGTGCGGTATGCGTTATACGTTATGCGTTGTGCGTTATGCGTTATGCGTTATGCGTTAGGCGTTATGCGTTATGCGTTTTGCGATATGCGTCATGCGTTATGCGTTATGCGTTATACGGTATGCATTATGCGTTATGCGTTATGCGTTATGCGTTATTCGTTATGCGTTATGCGTTATGCGTTGGGCGTTATACGTTTGCGTTATGCGTTATGCGTTATGCGTTATGCGTTATGCTTTATGCGTTATGCATTATGCGTTATGCGTTATGCGTTATGCGTAATGCGATATTCGTTATGCGTTATGCGTTATGCGTTATGCGTTATGTGTTATGCGTTATTCGTTATGCGTTATGCGTTATGCGTTGGGCGTTATACGTTTGCGTTATGCGTTATGCGTTATGCGTTATGCTTTATGCGTTATGCGTTATGCGTTATGCGTTATGCGTTATGCGTTATGCGATATTCGTTATGAGTTATGAGTTATAAGTTATGCGTTATGCGTTATGCGTTATGCGTTATGCGGTATGCGTTATACGTTATGCGTTATGCGTTATGCGTTATGCGTTAGGCGTTATGCGTTTTGCGGTATTCGTTATGCGTTGTGCATTATGCGTTATGCGTGATCCGTTATGCGTTAAGCGATATGCGTTTTGCTGTATTCGTTATGCGTTGTGCATTATGCGTTATGCGTTATGGGTTATGCGTAATGCTTTATGCGTTATGCATTATGCGTTGTGCGTTATATGTTTGCGTTGTGCGTTATGCGTTATGCGTTATGCGTTATGCGTTATACGGTATGCGTTATGCGTTATGCGTTAAGCGTTATGCGTTTTGCTGTATTCGTTATGCGTTGTGCATTATGCGTTATGTGTTATGTGATATGCGTTATGCGTCATGCGTTATACGTTATGCGATATGCGTTATGCGTTATGCGTTATGCGTTATGCGGTATGCGTTATACGTTTTACGTTATGCGTAATGCCTGATGCGTTATGCGTTATGCGTTATGCATTATGCGTTATGCGTTATGCGTTATTAGTGATCCGACATGCGTTATGCGTTATGCGTTATGCGTTATGCCTTATGCCTTATGGGTTTGCGTTATGTGTTACGCTTTATGCGTTATGCGTTATGCATTATGCGTTATGCGTTATGCGTTATGCGATATTCGTTATGAGTTATGAGTTATAAGTTATGCGTTATGCGTTATGCGTTATGCGTTATGCGGTATGCGTTATACGTTATGCGTTGTGCGTTATGCGTTATGCGTAATGCGTTAGGCGTTATGCGTTATGCGTTATGCGATATGCGTCATGCGTTATGCGTTATGCGTTATACGGTATGCATTATGCGTTATGCGTTATGCGTTATGCGTTATGCGTTATGCGTTATGCGTTATGTGTTATGCGTTATGCGTTATGCGTTATGCGGTATGCGTTATACGTTATACGTTATGCGTAATGCCTGATGCGTTATGCGTTATGCGTTATGCGTTATGCGTTATGCGTTATGCGTTATGCGTTATGCGTTATTCGTTATGCGTTATGCGTTATGCGTTGGGCGTTATACGTTTGCGTTATGCGTTATGCGTTATGCGTTATGCTTTATGCGTTATGCATTATGCGTTATGCGTTATGCGTTATGCGTTATGCGATATTCGTTATGAGTTATGAGTTATAAGTTATGCGTTATGCGTTATGCGTTATGCGTTATGCGGTATGCGTTATACGTTATGCGTTATGCGTTATGCGTTATGCGTTAGGCGTTATGCGTTTTGCGGTATTCGTTATGCGTTGTGCATTATGCGTTATGCGTGATCCGTTATGCGTTAAGCGATATGCGTTTTGCTGTATTCGTTATGCGTTGTGCATTATGCGTTATGCGTTATGGGTTATGCGTAATGCTTTATGCGTTATGCATTATGCGTTGTGCGTTATATGTTTGCGTTGTGCGTTATGCGTTATGCGTTATGCGTTATGCGTTATGCGTTATGCGTTATGCGATATTCGTTATGAGTTATGAGTTATAAGTTATGCGTTATACGGTATGCGTTATGCGTTATGCGTTAAGCGTTATGCGTTTTGCTGTATTCGTTATGCGTTGTGCATTATGCGTTATGTGTTATGTGATATGCGTTATGCGTCATGCGTTATACGTTATGCGATATGCGTTATGCGTTATGCGTTATGCGTTATGCGTTATGCGGTATGCGTTATACGTTATACGTTATGCGTAATGCCTGATGCGTTATGCGTTATGCGTTATGCATTATGCGTTATGCGTTATGCGTTATTAGTGATCCGACATGCGTTATGCGTTATGCGTTATGCGTTATGCCTTATGCCTTATGGGTTTGCGTTATGTGTTACGCTTTATGCGTTATGCGTTATGCATTATGCGTTATGCGTTATGCGTTATGCGTTATGCGATATTCGTTATGAGTTATGAGTTATAAGTTATGCGTTATGCGTTATGCGTTATGCGTTATGCGGTATGCGTTATACGTTATGCGTTGTGCGTTATGCGTTATGCGTTATGCGTTAGGCGTTATGCGTTATGCGTTATGCGTTATGCGATATGCGTCATGCGTTATGCGTTATGCGTTATACGGTATGCATTATGCGTTATGCGTTATGCGTTATGCGTTATGCGTTATTCGTTATGCGTTATGCGTTATGCGATATTCGTTATGAGTTATGAGTTATAAGTTATGCGTTATACGGTATGCGTTATGCGTTATGCGTTAAGCGTTATGCGTTTTGCTGTATTCGTTATGCGTTGTGCATTATGCGTTATGTGTTATGTGATATGCGTTATGCGTCATGCGTTATACGTTATGCGTTATGCCTTATGCCTTATGGGTTTGCGTTATGTGTTACGCTTTATGCGTTATGCGTTATGCATTATGCGTTATGCGTTATGCGTTATGCGATATTCGTTATGAGTTATGAGTTATAAGTTATGCGTTATGCGTTATGCGTTATGCGTTATGCGGTATGCGTTATACGTTATGCGTTGTGCGTTATGCGTTATGCGTTATGCGTTATGCGTTATGCGTTATGCGTTATGCGTTATGCGTTATGCGATATTCGTTATGAGTTATGAGTTATAAGTTATGCGTTATACGGTATGCGTTATGCGTTATGCGTTAAGCGTTATGCGTTTTGCTGTATTCGTTATGCGTTGTGCATTATGCGTTATGTGTTATGTGATATGCGTTATGCGTCATGCGTTATACGTTATGCGATATGCGTTATGCGTTATGCGTTATGCGTTATGCGTTATGCGGTATGCGTTATACGTTATACGTTATGCGTAATGCCTGATGCGTTATGCGTTATGAGTTATGCATTATGCGTTATGCGATATGCGTTATTAGTGATCCGACATGCGTTATGCGTTATGCGTTATGCGTTATGCCTTATGCCTTATGGGTTTGCGTTATGTGTTACGCTTTATGCGTTATGCGTTATGCATTATGCGTTATGCGTTATGCGTTATGCGTTATGCGATATTCGTTATGAGTTATGAGTTATAAGTTATGCGTTATGCGTTATGCGTTATGCGGTATGCGTTATACGTTATGCGTTGTGCGTTATGCGTTATGCGTTATGCGTTAGGCGTTATGCGTTATTCGTTATGCGTTATGCGTTATGCGTTGGGCGTTATACGTTTGCGTTATGCGTTATGCGTTATGCTTTATGCGTTATGCATTATGCGTTATGCGTTATGCGTTCTGCGTTATGCGATATTCGTTATGCGTTATGCGTTATGCGTTATGCGTTATTCGTTATGCGTTATGCGTTATGCGTTGGGCGTTATACGTTTGCGTTATGCGTTATGCGTTATGCGTTATGCTTTATGCGTTATGCATTATGCGTTATGCGTTATGCGTTATGCGTTATGCGTTATGCGATATTCGTTATGAGTTATGAGTTATAAGTTATACGTTTGCGTTATGCGTTATGCGTTATGCGTTATGCTTTATGCGTTATGCATTATGCGTTATGCGTTATGCGTTATGCGTTATGCGTTATGCGATATTCGTTATGAGTTATGAGTTATAAGTTATGCGTTATGCGTTATGCGTTATGCGTTATGCGGTATGCGTTATACGTTATGCGTTATGCGTTATGCGTTATGCGTTATGCGTTAGGCGTTATGCGTTTTGCGGTATTCGGTATGCGTTGTGCATTATGCGTTATGCGTGATCCGTTATGCGTTAAGCGATATGCGTTTTGCTGTATTCGTTATGCGTTGTGCATTATGCGTTATGCGTTATGCATTATGCGTTATGCGTTGTGACGTTGCATTTCTGCCAACGTCCCACGAAATGAATTATCGAAAGACCGGGTCGTTCTCCGCTGCCGGAAAAGCGGAGCGAATTGTGGCGAGCGCTCTCCCTGGGCACAACCGAGACATGTGGGCGACATTTCATATTTTGAGCGTCGCGCCAATTTGCGCGACGCAAGTTTGCAGGACCGCCACCGGGTCCCGAGAGGACCCTGGACACTTTTCCCAACGGGAAAATCGAACGCGAGAGGGTCCGGTGAAAAGACCGAGTTGCGGAGGGATCGACCTAGCCCAGGACGGACAACCTGGAAGCGCCGCCAAGGAGCAGAACCGGCCAAAATATATTTCGGCTACCTTGACGTCGCCTCAACCGGCAAGCAACCCGGCTCGCTACCGGATTGGCCAGTGCCGATCGCCTCAAGGAGAAGCGGCAAATCACCAGCCACCGTTGCCGGAGAAGCCGCCAATCACCGGACACCAGGGACCGTCGCGCGAAGCGAGGCCCTTGCCGAAACTCGTAACGGGATAGACTACGCGTGCCGCGGGGAAAAGCGAGCGGAAAGGGGGGACGCTTCACTTCCGCGTTCCCGAGTCAACGCGTGCGAAATCACTTCTTCGTTGGCCATTGTCGCGATACGTCTCGTTTTGTTTGCGAATTCATCATTGTACTTTGCGACGCACGCTGCCGGAAGGAAGCGAATTCAGGCTCCTGCGGACCTTGCGAACACCTTTTGGTAAGCTTTAGTCGAATCTTATATCGTATATTGAAGTGATTTCTATTTCGCGTTGGCTCGGTTGGCGTAACGGGTTCGCGATCGTGTCGCGGAAATTCGACGTGCTTTGCGGCTGCCGGCTGCAGCCAGTCCGCGAGCGCATCCATCGGTCGAGCGACGGACGTGCGGGGAAATATTTTGCGGGTGCAGAGCGCCATTTGGTTGTAATTTAGCGAGGATCCGCGCGTCGTCGTATTTTCACGCTAACCTCGTGTCGTTCCACGGTGGGACGCCGCCACGTGCTCGCGTCGTATCTTCGCGATTTGTTCTGCCGACGAGAAGTCAATTGTAACGCGTATTCCATCAGAATCCGGGCGTGAAACGCGTAGATCGCGCACGCGAACGTTAAGACCACGTGCTGCCGGATTCGACGCGATTTAGAGGAAGTCCAGAGGGACAAGGCGCGGGCGATTTCCATCCGTCGCCGAAGAATTGTAACGCGCCGGTTAACTTCGTCTTCGCTGCCGGTATCGGCCGGCAGCGCGATTATAACAGCTATCGCCAATAAATTCATGTTAACCAATTCCCGAGAGTGTTGATTTCGTGAGAAACCTTCCCGCTGCGGGGAATGCTTCGTATCCGCCCCGCGTAGAATCCTGGACCCGTTCGCGGAGATCCTAAACCTGTTGCCGGTTGTCGTAAGCGTATTTTTCGCGTGGCACCTTCTGTGCCTGGCGCCCGAATATTTGCGAGATTTTTAGAATCATCGGTAAGCTTGCGAACAACTTTTGTCCCGGGTGGACCGCGTTTCGTGCGGCCGAACGCGGCCCGGCTTCCGAGCTTGTAAATACCCGGTGTCGTCAAAGTTTCCGCCCTTCTGGCGGGAGCGGATTGAAGACGACGTGACAGCGTATATGCGATATGCGTCATGCGTTATGCGTTATGCGTTATTCGTTATGCGTTATGCGTTATGCGTTGGGCGTTATACGTTTGCGTTATGCGTTATGCGTTATGCGTTATGCCTTATGCGTTATGCGTTATGCGTTATGCGTTATGCGATATGCGTCATGCGTTATGCGTTATGCGTTATGCGTTATGCGTTATGCGTTATGCGTTATTCGTTATGCGTTATGCGTTATGCGTTATGCGTTATGCCTTATGCGTTATGCGTTATGCGTTATGCGTTATGCGTTATGCCTTATGCGTTATGCGTTATGCGTTATGCGTTATGCGTTATGCGTTATGCGTTATTCGTTATGCGTTATGCGTTATGCGTTGGGCTTTATACGTTTGCGTTATGCGTTATGCGTTATGCGTTATGCGTTATGCGTTATGCGTTATGCGTTAGGCGTTATGCGTTATGCGTTATGCGATATGCGTCATGCGTTATGCGTTATGCGTTATACGGTATGCATTATGCGTTATGCGTTATGCGTTATGCGTTATGCGTTATTCGTTATGCGTTATGCGTTATGCGTTGGGCGTTATACGTTTGCGTTATGCGTTATGCGTTATGCTTTATGCGTTATGCATTATGCGTTATGCGTTATGCGTTATGCGTTATGCGATATTCGTTATGCGTTATGCGTTATGCGTTATGCGTTATTCGTTATGCGTTATGCGTTATGCGTTGGGCGTTATACGTTTGCGTTATGCGTTATGCGTTATGCGTTATGCTTTATGCGTTATGCATTATGCGTTATGCGTTATGCGTTATGCGTTATGCGTTATGCGATATTCGTTATGAGTTATGAGTTATAAGTTATGCGTTATGCGTTATGCGTTATGCGTTATGCGTTATGCGGTATGCGTTATACGTTATGCGTTATGCGTTATGCGTTATGCGTTATGCGTTAGGCGTTATGCGTTTTGCGGTATTCGGTATGCGTTGTGCATTATGCGTTATGCGTGATCCGTTATGCGTTAAGCGATATGCGTTTTGCTGTATTCGTTATGCGTTGTGCATTATGCGTTATGCGTTATGCATTATGCGTTATGCGTTGTGACGTTGCATTTCTGCCAACGTCCCACGAAATGAATTATCGAAAGACCGGGTCGTTCTCCGCTGCCGGAAAAGCGGAGCGAATTGTGGCGAGCGCTCTCCCTGGGCACAACCGAGACATGTGGGCGACATTTCATATTTTGAGCGTCGCGCCAATTTGCGCGACGCAAGTTTGCAGGACCGCCACCGGGTCCCGAGAGGACCCTGGACACTTTTCCCAACGGGAAAATCGAACGCGAGAGGGTCCGGTGAAAAGACCGAGTTGCGGAGGGATCGACCTAGCCCAGGACGGACAACCTGGAAGCGCCGCCAAGGAGCAGAACCGGCCAAAATATATTTCGGCTACCTTGACGTCGCCTCAACCGGCAAGCAACCCGGCTCGCTACCGGATTGGCCAGTGCCGATCGCCTCAAGGAGAAGCGGCAAATCACCAGCCACCGTTGCCGGAGAAGCCGCCAATCACCGGACACCAGGGACCGTCGCGCGAAGCGAGGCCCTTGCCGAAACTCGTAACGGGATAGACTACGCGTGCCGCGGGGAAAAGCGAGCGGAAAGGGGGGACGCTTCACTTCCGCGTTCCCGAGTCAACGCGTGCGAAATCACTTCTTCGTTGGCCATTGTCGCGATACGTCTCGTTTTGTTTGCGAATTCATCATTGTACTTTGCGACGCACGCTGCCGGAAGGAAGCGAATTCAGGCTCCTGCGGACCTTGCGAACACCTTTTGGTAAGCTTTAGTCGAATCTTATATCGTATATTGAAGTGATTTCTATTTCGCGTTGGCTCGGTTGGCGTAACGGGTTCGCGATCGTGTCGCGGAAATTCGACGTGCTTTGCGGCTGCCGGCTGCAGCCAGTCCGCGAGCGCATCCATCGGTCGAGCGACGGACGTGCGGGGAAATATTTTGCGGGTGCAGAGCGCCATTTGGTTGTAATTTAGCGAGGATCCGCGCGTCGTCGTATTTTCACGCTAACCTCGTGTCGTTCCACGGTGGGACGCCGCCACGTGCTCGCGTCGTATCTTCGCGATTTGTTCTGCCGACGAGAAGTCAATTGTAACGCGTATTCCATCAGAATCCGGGCGTGAAACGCGTAGATCGCGCACGCGAACGTTAAGACCACGTGCTGCCGGATTCGACGCGATTTAGAGGAAGTCCAGAGGGACAAGGCGCGGGCGATTTCCATCCGTCGCCGAAGAATTGTAACGCGCCGGTTAACTTCGTCTTCGCTGCCGGTATCGGCCGGCAGCGCGATTATAACAGCTATCGCCAATAAATTCATGTTAACCAATTCCCGAGAGTGTTGATTTCGTGAGAAACCTTCCCGCTGCGGGGAATGCTTCGTATCCGCCCCGCGTAGAATCCTGGACCCGTTCGCGGAGATCCTAAACCTGTTGCCGGTTGTCGTAAGCGTATTTTTCGCGTGGCACCTTCTGTGCCTGGCGCCCGAATATTTGCGAGATTTTTAGAATCATCGGTAAGCTTGCGAACAACTTTTGTCCCGGGTGGACCGCGTTTCGTGCGGCCGAACGCGGCCCGGCTTCCGAGCTTGTAAATACCCGGTGTCGTCAAAGTTTCCGCCCTTCTGGCGGGAGCGGATTGAAGACGACGTGACAGCGTATATGCGATATGCGTCATGCGTTATGCGTTATGCGTTATGCGTTATTCGTTATGCGTTATGCGTTATGCGTTGGGCGTTATACGTTTGCGTTATGCGTTATGCGTTATGCGTTATGCCTTATGCGTTATGCGTTATGCGTTATGCGTTATGCGATATGCGTCATGCGTTATGCGTTATGCGTTATGCGTTATGCGTTATGCGTTATGCGTTATTCGTTATGCGTTATGCGTTATGCGTTATGCGTTATGCCTTATGCGTTATGCGTTATGCGTTATGCGTTATGCGATATGCGTCATGCGTTATGCGTTATGCGTTATGCGTTATGCGTTATGCGTTATGCGTTATGCGTTATGCGTTATTCGTTATGCGTTATGCGTTATGCGTTGGGCTTTATACGTTTGCGTTATGCGTTATGCGTTATGCGTTATGCGTTATGCTTTATGCGTTATGCATTATGCGTTATGCGTTATGCGTTATGCGTTATGCGTTATGCGTTATGCGTTATGCATTTTGAGTTATGCATTTTGAGTTATGCGCCATGCGTTATGCATTATGCGTTATGCGTTATGCGATATGCGTTGTGCGTTATGCGTTATGCGTTATGCGTTATGCGTTATGCGTTATGCGTTATGCGTTATGCGTTATGCGTTAAGCATTATGCGTTTTGCTGTATTCGTTATGCGTTGTGCGTTATACGTTTGCGTTATGCGTAATGCGTTATGCGTTATGCATTTTGAGTTATGCGCCATGCGTTATGCGTTATGCGTTATGCGATATGCGTTGTGCGTTATGCGTTATGCGTGATCCGTTATGCGTTAAGCATTATGCGTTTTGCTGTATTCGTTATGCGTTGTGCGTTATACGTTTGCGTTATGCGTTATACGTTATGCTTTATGCTTTATGCTTTATGCGTTATGCGTTATGCGTTATGAGTGATCCGACATGCGTTATGCCTTATGCCTTATGGGTTTGCGTTATGGGTTATGCATTATGCGTTATGCGTTATGCGTTATGCATAATGCGTTATACGTTATGTATTATGCGTTATGCCTTATACGTTATGCGATATGCGTTGTGCGTTATGCGTTATGCGTTATGCGTTATGCGTTATGCGTTATGCGTTATGCATTTTGAGTTATGCGCCATGCGTTATGCGTTATGCGTTATGCATTTTGAGTTATGCGCCATGCGTTATGCGTTATGAATTATGCGCCATGCGTTATGCGTTATGCGTTATGCGTTATGCATTATGCGTTGTGCGTTATACGTTTGCGTTGTGCGTTATGCGTTATGCATTATGCATTATGCTTTATGCGTTATGCGTTATGCGTTATGCGTTATGCGTTATGCGTTATGGGTTATGCATTTTGCGTTATGCGTTATGCGATATGCGTTTTGCGTTATACGTTTGCGTTATGCGTAATGCGTTATGCGTTATGCATTTTGAGTTATGCGCCATGCGTTATGCGTTATGCGCCATGCGTTATGCGTTATGCGTTATGCGTTATGCGATATGCGTTTTGCGTTATGCGTTATGCGTTATGCGTTATGCGTTATGCGTTATGCGTTATGCGTTATGCGTTATGCGTTATGCGTTATGCGTTATGCGTTATGCATTATGCTTTATGCGTTATGGGTTATGCGTTATGCGTTATGCGATATGCGTTATGCGTTATACGTTATGCTTTATGCTTTATGCTTTATGCTTTATGCTTTATGCTTTATGCTTTATGCGTTATGCGTTATGCGTTATGAGTGATCCGACATGCGTTATGCCTTATGCATTATGGGTTTGCGTTATGGGTTATGCATTATGCGTTATGCGTTATGCGTTATGCATAATGCGTTATACGTTATGTATTATGCGTTATGCCTTATACGCTATGCGATATGCGTTGTGCGTTATGCGTTATGCGTTATGCGTTATGCGTTATGCGTTATGCGTTATGCATTTTGAGTTATGCGCCATGCGTTATGCGTTATGCATTTTGAGTTATGCGCCATGCGTTATGCGTTATGAATTATGCGCCATGCGGTATGCATTATGCGTTATGCGTTATGCGATATGCGTTGTGCGTTATGCGTTATGCGTTATGCGTTATGCGTTATGCGTTATGCGTTATGCGTTATGCGTTATGCGTTATGCGTTATGCATTTTGAGTTATGCATTTTGAGTTATGCGCCATGCGTTATGCATTATGCGTTATGCGTTATGCGATATGCGTTGTGCGTTATGCGTTATGCGTTATGCGTTATGCGTTATGCGTTATGCGTTATGCGTTATGCGTTAAGCATTATGCGTTTTGCTGTATTCGTTATGCGTTGTGCGTTATACGTTTGCGTTATGCGTAATGCGTTATGCGTTATGCATTTTGAGTTATGCGCCATGCGTTATGCGTTATGCGTTATGCGATATGCGTTGTGCGTTATGCGTTATGCGTGATCCGTTATGCGTTAAGCATTATGCGTTTTGCTGTATTCGTTATGCGTTGTGCGTTATACGTTTGCGTTATGCGTTATACGTTATGCTTTATGCTTTATGCTTTATGCGTTATGCGTTATGCGTTATGAGTGATCCGACATGCGTTATGCCTTATGCCTTATGGGTTTGCGTTATGGGTTATGCATTATGCGTTATGCGTTATGCGTTATGCATAATGCGTTATACGTTATGTATTATGCGTTATGCCTTATACGTTATGCGATATGCGTTGTGCGTTATGCGTTATGCGTTATGCGTTATGCGTTATGCGTTATGCATTTTGAGTTATGCGCCATGCGTTATGCGTTTTGCGTTATGCATTTTGAGTTATGCGCCATGCGTTATGCGTTATGAATTATGCGCCATGCGTTATGCGTTATGCGTTATGCGTTATGCATTATGCGTTGTGCGTTATACGTTTGCGTTGTGCGTTATGCGTTATGCATTATGCATTATGCTTTATGCGTTATGCGTTATGCGTTATGCGTTATGCGTTATGCGTTATGGGTTATGCATTTTGCGTTATGCGTTATGCGATATGCGTTTTGCGTTATGCGTTATGCGTTATGCGTTATGCATTATGCGTTATGCGTTATGCGTTATGCGTTATGCATTTTGCGTTATGCGCCATGCGTTATGCGTTATGCATTATGCGTTATGCGTTATGCGTTATGCGTTATGCGTTATGCGTTATGCGTTATGCGTTATGCGTTATGCGTTATGCGTTATGCGTTATGCGTTATGCGTTATGCGTTATGCGTTATGCGTTATGCGTTATGCGTTATGCGTTATGGGTTATGCGTTATGCGTTATGCGATATGCGTTATGCGTTATACGTTATGATTTATGCTTTATGCGTTATGCGTTATGCGTTATGAGTGATCCGACATGCGTTATGCGTTATGCGTTATGCGTTATGCCTTATGCCTTATGGGTTTGCGTTATGCGTTATGCGTTATGCATAATGCGTTATACGTCATGTATTATGCGTTATGCCTTATACGTTATGCGATATGCGTTGTGCGTAATGCGTTATGCGTTATGTGTTATGCATTATGCGTTATGCGTTATGCCTGATCCGTTAGGCGTTATGCGTTATGCGTTATGCGTTATGCGTTATGCGTTATGCGTTATGCGTTATGCGTTATGCGTTATGCGTTATGCGTTATGTGTTATGCGTTATGCGTTATGCGTTATGCGTTATGCGTTATGCGTTATGCGTTATGCGTTATGCGTTATGCATTATGCTTTATGCGTTATGCGTTATGCGATATGCGTTGTGCGTTATGCGTTATGCGTTATGCGATATGCGTTGTGCGTTATGCGTTATGCGTTATGCGTTATGCGTTATGCGTTATGCATTATGCGTTATGCGTTATGCGTTATGCGTTATGCGTTATGCATTTTGAGTTATGTGTTATGCATTATGCGTTATGCGTTATGCCTGATCCGTAAGGCGTTATGCGTTATGCGTTATGCATTATGCTTTATGCGTTATGCGTTATGCGATATGCGTTGTGCGTTATGCGTTATGCGTTATGCGATATGCGTTGGGCGTTATGCGTTATGCGTTATGCGTTATGCGTTATGCGTTATGCGTTATGCGTTATGCGTTATGCGTTATGCGTTATGCGTTATGCGTTATGCGTTATGCGTTATGCATTTTGAGTTATGCGCCATGCGTTATGCGTTATGCGATATGCGTTGTGCGTTATGCGTTATGCGTTATGCGTTATGCGTTATGCATTATGCTTTATGCGTTATGCGTTATGCGTTATGCGTTATGCGTTATGCGTTATGGGTTATGCGTTATGCGTTATGCGATATGCGTTATGCGTTATGCCTGATCCGTAAGGCGTTATGCGTTATGCGTTATGCGTTATGCGTTATGCGTTATGCGTTATGCGTTATGCGATATGCGTTATGCGTTATGCGTTATGCGTTATGCGATATGCGTTGTGCGTTATGCGTTATGCGTTATGCGTTATGCGTTATGCGTTATGCATTTTGAGTTATGCGCCATGCGTTATGCGTTATGCGTTATGCGTTATGCGATATGCGTTGTGCGTTATGCGTTATGCGTGATCCGTTATGCGTTAAGCATTATGCGTTTTGCTGTATTCGTTATGCGTTGTGCGTTATACGTTTGCGTTATGCGTAATGCGTTGTGCGTTATGCGTTATGCGTTATGCATTATGCGTTGTGCGTTATACGTTTGCGTTGTGCGTTATGCGTTATGCGTTATGCATTATGCTTTATGCGTTATGCGTTATGCGTTATGCGTTATGCGTTATGCGTTATGGGTTATGCATTTTGCGTTATGCGTTATGCGATATGCGTTTTGCGTTATGCGTTATGCGTTATGCGTTATGCATTATGCGTTATGCGTTATGCGTTATGCGTTATGCATTTTGCGTTATGCGCCATGCGTTATGCGTTATGCATTATGCGTTATGCGTTATGCCTGATCCGTTAGGCGTTATGCGTTATGCGTTATGCGTTATGCGTTATGCGTTATGCGTTATGCGTTATGCGTTTTGCGTTATGCGTTATGCGTTATGCGTTATGCGTTATGCGTTATGCGTTATGCGTTATGCGTTATGCATTATGCTTTATGCGTTATGCGTTATGCGATATGCGTTGTGCGTTATGCGTTATGCGTTATGCGATATGCGTTGTGCGTTATGCGTTATGCGTTATGCGTTATGCGTTATGCGTTATGCGTTATGCGTTATGCATTTTGAGTTATGTGTTATGCATTATGCGTTATGCGTTATGCCTGATCCGTAAGGCGTTATGCGTTATGCGTTATGCATTATGCTTTATGCGTTATGCGTTATGCGATATGCGTTGTGCGTTATGCGTTATGCGTTATGCGATATGCGTTGTGCGTTATGCGTTATGCGTTATGCGTTATGCGTTATGCGTTATGCGTTATGCGTTATGCGTTATGCGTTATGCGTTATGCGTTATGCATTTTGAGTTATGCGCCATGCGTTATGCGTTATGCGATATGCGTTGTGCGTTATGCGTTATGCGTTATGCGTTATGCGTTATGCATTATGCTTTATGCGTTATGCGTTATGCGTTATGCGTTATGCGTTATGGGTTATGGGTTATGCGTTATGCGTTATGCGATATGCGTTATGCGTTATGCCTGATCCGTAAGGCGTTATGCGTTATGCGTTATGCGTTATGCGTTATGCGTTATGCGTTATGCGTTATGCGTTATGCGTTATGCGATATGCGTTATGCGTTATGCGTTATGCGTTATGCGATATGCGTTGTGCGTTATGCGTTATGCGTTATGCGTTATGCGTTATGCGTTATGCGTTATGCGTTATGCGTTATGCGTTATGCGTTATGCGTTATGCGTTATGCATTTTGAGTTATGCGCCATGCGTTATGCGTTATGCGTTATGCGTTATGCGATATGCGTTGTGCGTTATGCGTTATGCGTGATCCGTTATGCGTTAAGCATTATGCGTTTTGCTGTATTCGTTATGCGTTGTGCGTTATACGTTTGCGTTATGCGTAATGCGTTATGCGTTATGCATTTTGAGTTATGCGCCATGCGTTATTCTTTATGCGCCATGCGTTATGCGTTATGCGTTATGCGTTATGCGATATGCGTTGTGCGTTATGCGTTATGCGTTATGCGTTATGCGTTATGCGTTATGCGTTATGCGTTATGCGTTATGCGTTATGCATTATGCTTTATGCGTTATGGGTTATGCGTTATGCGTTATGCGATATGCGTTATGCGTTATACGTTATGCTTTATGCTTTATGCTATATGCGTTATGCGTTATGCGTTATGAGTGATCCGACATGCGTTATGCCTTATGCCTTATGGGTTTGCGTTATGGCTTATGCATTATGCGTTATGCGTTATGCGTTATGCATAATGCGTTATACGTTATGTATTATGCGTTATGCCTTATACGTTATGCGATATGCGTTGTGCGTTATGCGTTATGCGTTATGCGTTATGCGTTATGCGTTATGCGTTATGCATTTTGAGTTATGCGCCATGCGTTATGCGTTATGCGTTATGCATTTTGAGTTATGCGCCATGCGTTATGCGTTATGAATTATGCGCCATGCGTTATGCATTATGCGTTATGCGTTATGCGATATGCGTTGTGCGTTATGCGTTATGCGTTATGCGTTATGCGTTATGCGTTATGCGTTATGCGTTATGCGTTATGCGTTATGTGTTATGCGTTATGCGTTATGCGTTATGCATTTTGAGTTATGCATTTTGAGTTATGCGCCATGCGTTATGCATTATGCGTTATGCGTTATGCGATATGCGTTGTGCGTTATGCGTTATGCGTTATGCGTTATGCGTTATGCGCTATGCGTTATGCGTTATGCGTTATGCGTTAAGCATTATGCGTTTTGCTGTATTCGTTATGCGTTGTGCGTTATACGTTTGCGTTATGCGTAATGCGTTATGCGTTATGCATTTTGAGTTATGCGCCATGCGTTATGCGTTATGCGTTATGCGATATGCGTTGTGCGTTATGCGTTATGCGTGATCCGTTATGCGTTAAGCATTATGCGTTTTGCTGTATTCGTTATGCGTTGTGCGTTATACGTTTGCGTTATGCGTAATGCGTTATGCGTTATGCATTTAGAGTTATGCGCCATGCGTTATGCGTTATGCGCCATGCGTTATGCGTTATGCGTTATGCGTTATGCGATATGCGTTGTGCGTTATGCGTTATGCGTTATGCGTTATGCGGTATGCGTTATGCGTTATGCGTTATGCGTTATGCGTTATGCGTTATGCGTTATGCGTTATGCATTATGCTTTATGCGTTATGGGTTATGCGTTATGCGTTATGCGATATGCGTTATGCGTTATACGTTATGCTTTATGCTTTATGCTTTATGCTTTATGCGTTATGCGTTATGAGTGATCCGACTTGCGTTATGCCTTATGCCTTATGGGTTTGCGTTATGGGTTATGCATTATGCGTTATGCGTTATGCGTTATGCATAATGCGTTATACGTTATGTATTATGCGTTATGCCTTATACGTTATGCGATATGCGTTGTGCGTTATGCGTTATGCGTTATGCGTTATGCGTTATGCGTTATGCGTTATGCGTTATGCATTTTGAGTTATGCGCCATGCGTTATGCGTTATGCGTTATGCATTTTGAGTTATGCGCCATGCGTTATGCGTTATGAATTATGCGCCATGCGTTATGCGTTATGCGTTATGCGTTATGCATTATGCGTTGTGCGTTATACGTTTGCGTTGTGCGTTATGCGTTATGCGTTATGCATTATGCTTTATGCGTTATGCGTTATGCGTTATGCGTTATGCGTTATGGGTTATGCATTTTGCGTTATGCGTTATGCGATATGCGTTTTGCGTTATGCGTTATGCGTTATGCGTTATGCATTATGCGTTATGCGTTATGCGTTATGCGTTATGCATTTTGCGTTATGCGCCATGCGTTATGCGTTATGCATTATGCGTTATGCGTTATGCGTTATGCGTTATGCGTTATGCGTTATGCGTTATGCTTTATGCGTTATACGTTATGCTTTATGCTTTATGCTTTATGCGTTATGCGTTATGCGTTATGAGTGATCCGACATGCGTTATGCCTTATGCCTTATGGGTTTGCGTTATGGGTTATGCATTATGCGTTATGCGTTATGCGTTATGCATAATGCGTTATACGTTATGTATTATGCGTTATGCCTTATACGTTATGCGATATGCGTTGTGCGTTATGCGTTATGCGTTATGCGTTATGCGTTATGCGTTATGCGTTATGCATTTTGAGTTATGCGCCATGCGTTATGCGTTATGCGTTATGCATTTTGAGTTATGCGCCATGCGTTATGCGTTATGAATTATGCGCCATGCGTTATGCGTTATGCGTTATGCATTATGCGTTGTGCGTTATACGTTTGCGTTGTGCGTTATGCGTTATGCGTTATGCATTATGCTTTATGCGTTATGCGTTATGCGTTATGCGTTATGCGTTATGGGTTATGCATTTTGCGTTATGCGTTATGCGTTATGCGTTATGCGTTGGGCGTAATACGTTTGCGTTATGCATTATGCGTTATGCGTTATGCGTTATGCGTTATGCATTTTGCGTTATGCGCCATGCGTTATGCGTTATGCATTATGCGTTATGCGATATGCGTTATGCGTTATGCGTTATGCGTTATGCGTTATGCGTTATGCGTTATGCGTTATGCGTTATGCGTTATGCGTTATGCGTTATGCGTTATGCGTTATGCGTTATGCGTTATGGGTTATGCGTTATGCGTTATGCGATATGCGTTATGCGTTATACGTTATGATTTATGCTTTATGCGTTATGCGTTATGCGTTATGAGTGATCCGACATGCGTTATGCGTTATGCGTTATGCGTTATGCCTTATGCCTTATGGGTTTGCGTTATGCGTTATGCGTTATGCATAATGCGTTATACGTCATGTATTATGCGTTATGCCTTATACGTTATGCGATATGCGTTGTGCGTAATGCGTTATGCGTTATGCGTTATGCGTTATGCGTTATGCGTTATGGGTTATGCGTTATGCGTTATGCGTTATGCGTTATGCGTTATGCGTTATGCGTTATGCGTTATGCGTTATGTGTTATGCGTTATGCGTTATGCGTTATGCGTTATGCGTTATGCGTTATGCGTTATGCGTTATGCATTATGCTTTATGCGTTATGCGTTATGCGATATGCGTTGTGCGTTATGCGTTATGCGTTATGCGATATGCGTTGTGCGTTATGCGTTATGCGTTATGCGTTATGCGTTATGCGTTATGCGTTATGCGTTATGCGTTATGCGTTATGCGTTATGCGTTATGCGTTATGCATTTTGAGTTATGTGTTATGCATTATGCGTTATGCGTTATGCCTGATCCGTAAGGCGTTATGCGTTATGCGTTATGCATTATGCTTTATGCGTTATGCGTTATGCGATATGCGTTGTGCGTTATGCGTTATGCGTTATGCGATATGCGTTATGCTCTATACGTTATGCGTTATGCGTTATGCGTGATCCGTTATGTGTTAGGCGATATACGTTTTGCGGTATTCGTTATGCGTTATGCGTTATGCGTTATCCGTTGTTCGTTATGCGTTATGCGTTGTGCGTTATACGTTTGCGTTATGCATTATGCGTTATGCGTTATACGGTATGCGTTATGCGTTATACGTTATGCGTTATGCGTTATGCGATAAGCGTTATGCGTTATGCGTTATGCGTTATGCATTATGCTTTATGCGTTATGCGTTATGCGATATGCGTTGTGCGTTATGCGTTATGCGTTATGCGATATGCGTTGTGCGTTATGCGTTATGCGTTATGCGTTATGCGTTATGCGTTATGCGTTATGCGTTATGCGTTATGCGTTATGCGTTATGCGTTATGCATTTTGAGTTATGTGTTATGCATTATGCGTTATGCGTTATGCCTGATCCGTAAGGCGTTATGCGTTATGCGTTATGCATTATGCTTTATGCGTTATGCGTTATGCGATATGCGTTGTGCGTTATGCGTTATGCGTTATGCGTTATGCGTTATGCGATATGCGTTATGCTCTATACGTTATGCGTTATGCGTTATGCGTGATCCGTTATGTGTTAGGCGATATACGTTTTGCGGTATTCGTTATGCGTTATGCGTTATGCGTTATCCGTTGTTCGTTATGCGTTATGCGTTGTGCGTTATACGTTTGCGTTATGCATTATGCGTTATGCGTTATACGGTATGCGTTATGCGTTATACGTTATGCGTTATGCGTTATGCGATAAGCGTTATGCGTTATGCGTTAAGCATTATGCTTTATGCGTTATGCGTTATGAGTTACACGTTATGCGTTATTCGATATGCGTTATGCGTTATGCGTTATGCGTTATGCGTTATGCGTGATCCGTTATGCGTTAAGCATTATGCGTTTTGCTGTATTCGTTATGCGTTGTGCGTTATACGTTTGCGTTATGCGTTATGCGTTACGCGTTATGCATTTTGTGTTATGCGCCATGCGTTATGTATTATGCGTTATGCGTTATGCGATATGCGTTGTGCGTTATGCGTTATGCGTTATGCGTTATGCGTTATGCGTTATGCGTTATGCGTTATGCGTTATGCGTTATGCGTTATGCGTTATGCATTTTGAGTTATGCGCCATGCGTTATGCGTTATGCGTTATGCGTTATGCGATATGCGTTGTGCCTTATGCGTTATGCGTGATCCGTTATGCGTTAAGCATTATGCGTTTTGCTGTATTCGTTATGCGTTGTGCGTTATACGTTTGCGTTATGCGTTATGCGTTATGCGTTATGCATTTTGAGTTATGCGCCATGCGTTATGCGTTATGCGCCATGCGTTATGCGTTATGCGTTATGCGTTATGCGATATGCGTTGTGCGTTAGGCGTTATGCGTTATGCGTTATGCGTTATGCGTTATGCGTTATGCGTTATGCGTTATGCGTTATGCGTTATGCGTTATGCGTTATGCGTTATGCGTTATGCGTTATGCGTTATGCGTTATGCGTTATGCGTTATGCGTTATGCGTTATGCTTTATGCGTTATGGGTTATGCGTTATGCGTTATTTGATATGCGTTATGCGTTATACGTTATGCTTTATGCTTTATGCTTTATGCGTTATGCGTTATGCGTTATGAGTGATCCGACATGCGTTATGCCTTATGCCTTATGGGTTTGCGTTATGGGTTATGCATTATGCGTTATGCGTTATGCGTTATGCATAATGCGTTATACGTTATGTATTATGCGTTATGCCTTATACGTTATGCGATATGCGTTGTGCGTTATGCGTTATGCGTTATGCGTTATGCGTTATGCGTTATGCGTTATGCGTTATGCATTTTGAGTTATGCGCCACGCGTTATGCGTTATGCGTTATGCATTTTGAGTTATGCGCCATGCGTTATGCGTTATGAATTATGCGCCATGCGCCATGCGTTATGCATTATGCGTTATGCGTTATGCGATATGCGTTGTGCGTTATGCGTTATGCGTTATGCGTTATGCGTTATGCGTTATGCGTTATGCGTTATGCGTTATGCGTTATGCGTTATGCGTTATCCATTTTGAGTTATGCGCCATGCGTTATGCGTTATGCGTTATGCGTTATGCGATATGCGTTGTGCGTTATGCGTTATGCGTGATCCGTTATGCGTTAAGCATTATGCGTTTTGCTGTATTCGTTATGCGTTGTGCGTTATACGTTTGCGTTATGCGTTATGCGTTATGCGTTATGCATTTTGAGTTATGCGCCATGCGTTATGCGTTATGCGCCATGCGTTATGCGTTATGCGTTATGCGTTATGCGATATGCGTTGTGCGTTAGGCGTTATGCGTTTTGCGTTATGCGTTATGCGTTATGCGTTATGCGTTATGCGTTATGCGTTATGCGTTATGCGTTATGCGTTATGCGTTATGCGTTATGCGTTATGCGTTATGCGTTATGCGTTATGCGTTATGCGTTATGCGTTATGCATTATGCTTTATGCGTTATGGGTTATGCGTTATGCGTTATTTGATATGCGTTATGCGTTATACGTTATGCTTTATGCTTTATGCTTTATGCTTTATGCGTTATGCGTTATGCGTTATGAGTGATCCGACATGCGTTATGCCTTATGCCTTATGGGTTTGCGTTATGGGTTATGCATTATGCGTTATGCGTTATGCGTTATGCATAATGCGTTATACGTTATGTATTATGCGTTATGCCTTATACGTTATGCGATATGCGTTGTGCGTTATTCGTTATGCGTTATGCGTTATGCGTTATGCATTTTGAGTTATGCGCCACGCGTTATGCGTTATGCGTTATGCATTTTGAGTTATGCGCCATGCGTTATGCGTTATGAATTATGCGCCATGCGTTATGCGTTATGCGTTATGCGTTATGCATTATGCGTTGTGCGTTATACGTTTGCGTTGTGCGTTATGCGTTATGCGTTATGCGTTATGCGTTATGCGTTATGCGTTATGCGTTATGCGTTATGCGTTATGCGTTATGCGTTATGCGTTATGCGTTATGCGTTATGCGTTATGCGTTATGCATTACGTGTTATGCGTTATGCGTTATGCGTTATACGTTATGCGTTATGCGTTATGCGTTATGCCTGATCCGTAAGGCGTTATGCGTTATGCGTTATGCGTTATGCGTTATGCGTTATGCGTCATGCGTTATGCGTTATGCGTTATGCGATATGCGTTATGCGTTATACGTTATGCGTTACGCGTTATGCGTTATGCGTTATGCGTTATGCGTTATGCGTTATGCGTTATGCGTTATGGGTTATGCGTTATGCGTTATGCGATATGCGTTATGCGTTATACGTTATGCTTTATGCGTTATGCGTTATGCGTTATGAGTGATCCGACATGCGTTATGCGTTATGCGTTATGCGTTATGCCTTATGCCTTATGGGTTTGCGTTATGCGTTATGCGTTATGCATAATGCGTTATACGTCATGTATTATGCGTTATGCCTTATACGTTATGCGATATGCGTTGTGCGTAATGCGTTATGCGTTATGTGTTATGCATTATGCGTTATGCGTTATGCCTGATCCGTTAGGCGTTATGCGTTATGCGTTATGCATTATGCGTTGTGCGTTATACGTTTGCGTTGTGCGTTATGCGTAATGCGTTATGCGTTATGTGTTATACATTATGCGTTATGCGTTATGCGTTATGCGTTATGCGTTATGCGATATGCGTTTTGCGTTATGCGTTATGAATTATGCGCCATGCGTTATGCGTTATGCGTTATGCATTATGCGTTGTGCGTTATACGTTTGCGTTGTGCGTTATGCGTTATGCGTTATGCGTTATGCGTTATGCGTTATGCGTTATGCGTTATGCGTTATGCGTTATGCGTTATGCGTTATGCGTTATGCGTTATGCGTTATGCGTTATGCATTACGTGTTATGCGTTATGCGTTATGCGTTATGCGTTATGCGTTATACGTTATGCGTTATGCGTTATGCGTTATGCCTGATCCGTAAGGCGTTATGCGTTATGCGTTATGCGTTATGCGTTATGCGTTATGCGTTATGCGTTATGCGTTATGCGTTATGCGTTATGCGTTATGCGTTATGCGTTATGCGTTATGCGTTATGCATTATGCGTTATGCGTTATCTGATATGCGTTATGCGTTATACGTTATGCTTTATGCGTTATGCGTTATGCGTTATGAGTGATCCGACATGCGTTATGCGTTATGCGTTATGCGTTATGCCTTATGCCTTATGGGTTTGCGTTATGCGTTATGCATAATGCGTTATACGTCATGTATTATGCGTTATGCCTTATACGTTATGCGATATGCGTTGTGCGTAATGCGTTATGCGTTATGTGTTATGCATTATGCGTTATGCGTTATGCGTTATGCATTATGCTTTATGCGTTATGCGTTATGAGTTACACGTTATGCGTTATTCGATATGCGTTATGCGTTATGCGTTATGCGTTATGCGTTATGCGTTATGCGTTATGCGTTATGCGTTATGCGTTATGCGTTATGCGTTATGCGTTATGCGATATGCGTTGTGCGTTATGCGTTATGCGTTATGCGTTATGCGTTATGCGTTATGCGTTATGCGTTATGCGTTATGCGTTATGCGTTATGCGTTATGCGATATGCGTTGTGCGTTATGCGTTATGCGTTATGCGTTATGCGTTATGCGTTATGCGGTATGCGTTATGCGTTATGCGTTATGCGTTATGGGTTATGCGTTATGTGTTATGCGATATGCGTTATGCGTTATGCGTTATGCGTTATGCGTTATGCGTTATGCGTTATGCGTTATGCGTTATGCGTTATGCGTTATACGTTGTACGTTATGCGTTATGCGTTATGTTTTATGCGATATGCGTTATGCGTTATTCGTTATGCATTATGCGTTATGCGTTATGCGTTATGCGTTATACGGTATGCGTTATGCGTTATGCGTTATGCGTTATGCGTTATGCTCTATACGTTATGCGTTATGCGTTATGCGTGATCCGTTATGTGTTAGGCGATATACGTTTTGCGGTATTCGTTATGCGTTATGCGTTATGCGTTATCCGTTGTTCTTTATGCGTTATGCGTTGTGCGTTATACGTTTGCGTTATGCATTATGCGTTATGCGTTATACGGTATGCGTTATGCGTTATACGTTATGCGTTATGCGTTATGCGATAAGCGTTATGCGTTATGCGTTAAGCATTATGCTTTATGCGTTATGCGTTATGAGTTACACGTTATGCGTTATTCGATATGCGTTATGCGTTATGCGTTATGCGTTATGCGTTATGCGTGATCCGTTATGCGTTAAGCATTATGCGTTTTGCTGTATTCGTTATGCGTTGTGCGTTATACGTTTGCGTTATGCGTTATGCGTTATGCGGTATGCGTTATGCGTTATGCGTTATGCGTTATGGGTTATGCGTTATGTGTTATGCGATATGCGTTATGCGTTATGCGTTATGCGTTATGCGTTATGCGTTATGCGTTATGCGTTATGCGTTATGCGTTATGCGTTATGCGTTATGCGTTATGCGTTATGCATTATGCGTTATGCGTTATGCGATATGCGTTATGCGTTATACGTTATGCTTTATGCGTTATGCGTTATGCGTTATGAGTGATCCGACATGCGTTATGCGTTATGCGTTATGCGTTATGCCTTATGCCTTATGGGTTTGCGTTATGCGTTATGCATAATGCGTTATACGTCATGTATTATGCGTTATGCCTTATACGTTATGCGATATGCGTTGTGCGTAATGCGTTATGCGTTATGTGTTATGCATTATGCGTTATGCGTTATGCGTTATGCATTATGCTTTATGCGTTATGCGTTATGAGTTACACGTTATGCGTTATTCGATATGCGTTATGCGTTATGCGTTATGCGTTATGCGATATGCGTTGTGCGTTATGCGTTATGCGTTATGCGTTATGCGTTATGCGTTATGCGTTATGCGATATGCGTTGTGCGTTATGCGTTATGCGTTATGCGTTATGCGTTATGCGTTATGCGTTATGCGTTATGCGTTATGCGTTATGCGTTATGCGTTATGCGATATGCGTTGTGCGTTATGCGTTATGCGTTATGCGTTATGCGTTATGCGTTATGCGGTATGCGTTATGCGTTATGCGTTATGCGTTATGCGTTATGCGTTATGTGTTATGCGATATGCGTTATGCGTTATGCGTTATGCGTTATGCGTTATGCGTTATGCGTTATGCGTTATGCGTTATGCGTTATGCGTTATGCGTTATACGTTGTACGTTATGCGTTATGCGTTATGTTTTATGCGATATGCGTTATGCGTTATTCGTTATGCATTATGCGTTATGCGTTATGCGTTATGCGTTATACGGTATGCGTTATGCGTTATGCGTTATGCGTTATGCGTTATGCTCTATACGTTATGCGTTATGCGTTATGCGTGATCCGTTATGAGTTAGGCGATATACGTTTTGCGGTATTCGTTATGCGTTATGCGTTATGCGTTATCCGTTGTTCTTTATGCGTTATGCGTTGTGCGTTATACGTTTGCGTTATGCATTATGCGTTATGCGTTATACGGTATGCGTTATGCGTTATACGTTATGCGTTATGCGTTATGCGATAAGCGTTATGCGTTATGCGTTAAGCATTATGCTTTATGCGTTATGCGTTATGAGTTACTCGTTATGCGTTATTCGATATGCGTTATGCGTTATGCGTTATGCGTTATGCGTTATGCGTGATCCGTTATGCGTTAAGCATTATGCGTTTTGCTGTATTCGTTATGCGTTGTGCGTTATACGTTTGCGTTATGCGTTATGCGTTATGCGTTATGCATTTTGAGTTATGCGCCATGCGTTATGCATTATGCGTTATGCGTTATGCGATATGCGTTGTGCGTTATGCGTTATGCGTTATGCGTTATGCGTTATGCGTTATGCGTTATGCGTTATGCATTTTGAGTTATGCGCCATGCGTTATGCGTTATGCGCCATGCGTTATGCGTTATGCGTTATGCGTTATGCGATATGCGTTGTGCGTTATGCGTTATGCGTTATGCGTTATGCGTTATGCGATATGCGTTGTGCGTTATGCGTTATGCGTTATGCGTTATGCGTTATGCGGTATGCGTTATGCGTTATGCGTTATGCGTTATGGGTTATGCGTTATGTGTTATGCAATATGCGTTATGCGTTATGCGTTATGCGTTATGCGTTATGCGTTATGCGTTATGCGTTATGCGTTATGCGTTATGCGTTATGCGTTATGCGTTATGCGTTATACGTTGTACGTTATGCGATGTGCGTTATGTTTTATGCGATATGCGTTATGCGTTATTCGTTATGCATTATGCGTTATGCGTTATGCGTTATGCGTTATGCGTGATCCGTTATGCGTTAAGCATTATGCGTTTTGCTGTATTCGTTATGCGTTGTGCGTTATACGTTTGCGTTATGCGTTATGCGTTATGCGGTATGCGTTATGCGTTATGCGTTATGCGTTATGGGTTATGCGTTATGTGTTATGCGATATGCGTTATGCGTTATGCGTTATGCGTTATGCGTTATGCGTTATGCGTTATGCGTTATGCGTTATGCGTTATGCGTTATGCGTTATGCGTTATGCGTTATGCATTATGCGTTATGCGTTATGCGATATGCGTTATGCGTTATACGTTATGCTTTATGCGTTATGCGTTATGCGTTATGAGTGATCCGACATGCGTTATGCGTTATGCGTTATGCGTTATGCCTTATGCCTTATGGGTTTGCGTTATGCGTTATGCATAATGCGTTATACGTCATGTATTATGCGTTATGCCTTATACGTTATGCGATATGCGTTGTGCGTAATGCGTTATGCGTTATGTGTTATGCATTATGCGTTATGCGTTATGCGTTATGCATTATGCTTTATGCGTTATGCGTTATGAGTTACACGCTATGCGTTATTCGATATGCGTTATGCGTTATGCGTTATGCGTTATGCGATATGCGTTGTGCGTTATGCGTTATGCGTTATGCGTTATGCGTTATGCGTTATGCGTTATGCGATATGCGTTGTGCGTTATGCGTTATGCGTTATGCGTTATGCGTTATGCGTTATGCGTTATGCGTTATGCGTTATGCGTTATGCGTTATGCGATATGCGTTGTGCGTTATGCGTTATGCGTTATGCGTTATGCGTTATGCGTTATGCGGTATGCGTTATGCGTTATGCGTTATGCGTTATGGGTTATGCGTTATGTGTTATGCGATATGCGTTATGCGTTATGCGTTATGCGTTATGCGTTATGCGTTATGCGTTATGCGTTATGCGTTATGCGTTATGCGTTATGCGTTATACGTTGTACGTTATGCGTTATGCGTTATGTTTTATTGCGATATGCGTTATGCGTTATTCGTTATGCATTATGCGTTATGCGTTATGCGTTATGCGTTATACGGTATGCGTTATGCGTTATGCGTTATGCGTTATGCGTTATGCTCTATACGTTATGCGTTATGCGTTATGCGTGATCCGTTATGTGTTAGGCGATATACGTTTTGCGGTATTCGTTATGCGTTATGCGTTATGCGTTATCCGTTGTTCTTTATGCGTTATGCGTTGTGCGTTATACGTTTGCGTTATGCATTATGCGTTATGCGTTATACGGTATGCGTTATGCGTTATACGTTATGCGTTATGCGTTATGCGATAAGCGTTATGCGTTATGCGTTAAGCATTATGCTTTATGCGTTATGCGTTATGAGTTACACGTTATGCGTTATTCGATATGCGTTATGCGTTATGCGTTATGCGTTATGCGTTATGCGTGATCCGTTATGCGTTAAGCATTATGCGTTTTGCTGTATTCGTTATGCGTTGTGCGTTATACGTTTGCGTTATGCGTTATGCGTTATGCGTTATGCATTTTGAGTTATGCGCCATGCGTTATGCATTATGCGTTATGCGTTATGCGATATGCGTTGTGCGTTATGCGTTATGCGTTATGCGTTATGCGTTATGCGTTATGCGTTATGCGTTATGCATTTTGAGTTATGCGCCATGCGTTATGCGTTATGCGCCATGCGTTATGCGTTATGCGTTATGCGTTATGCGATATGCGTTTTGCGTTATGCGTTATGCGTTATGCGTTATGCGTTATGCGATATGCGTTGTGCGTTATGCGTTATGCGTTATGCGTTATGCGTTATGCGGTATGCGTTATGCGTTATGCGTTATGCGTTATGGGTTATGCGTTATGTGTTATGCAATATGCGTTATGCGTTATGCGTTATGCGTTATGCGTTATGCGTTATGCGTTATGCGTTATGCGTTATGCGTTATGCGTTATGCGTTATGCGTTATGCGTTATGCGTTATACGTTGTACGTTATGCGATGTGCGTTATGTTTTATGCGATATGCGTTATGCGTTATTCGTTATGCATTATGCGTTATGCGTTATGCGTTATGCGTTATACGGTATGCGTTATGCGTTATGCGTTATGCGTTATGCGATATGCGTTATGCGTTATACGTTATGCTTTATGCTTTATGCGTTATGCGTTATGCGTTATGAGCGATCCGACATGCGTTATGCGTTATGCGTTATGCGTTATGCGTTATGCGTTATGTGTTATGCGTTATGCGATATGCGTTATGCGTTATACGTTATGCGTTATGCGTTATGCGTTATGCGTTATGCGTTATGCGTTATGCGTTATGCGTTATGCGTTATGCGTTATGCGTTATGCGTTATGCGTTATGCGTTATGCGTTATGCGTTATGCGTTATGCGTTATGGGTTATGCGTTATGCGTTATGCGATATGCGTTATGCGTTATACGTTATGCTTTATGCTTTATGCGTTATGCGTTATGCGTTATGAGTGATCCGACATGCGTTATGCGTTATGCGTTATGCCTTATGCCTTATGGGTTTGCGTTATGCGTTATGCGTTATGCATAATGCGTTATACGTCATGTATTATGCGTTATGCCATATACGTTATGCGATATGCGTTGTGCGTAATGCGTTATGCGTTATGTGTTATGCATTATGCGTTATGCGTTATGCCTGATCCGTTAGGCGTTATGCGTTATGCGTTATGCGTTATGCGTTATGCGTTATGCGTTATGCGTTATGCGATATGCGTTGTGCGTTATGCGTTATGCGTTATGCGTTATGCGTTATGCGTTATGCGTTATGCGTTATGCGTTATGCGTTATACGTTATGCGTTATGCGTTATGCGATAAGCGTTATGCGTTATGCGTTAAGCATTATGCTTTATGCGTTATGCGTTATGAGTTACACGTTATGCGTTATTCGATATGCGTTATGCGTTATGCGTTATGCGTTATGCGTTATGCGTTATGCGTTATGCGTGATCCGTTATGCGTTAAGCATTATGCGTTTTGCTGTATTCGTTATGCGTTGTGCGTTATACGTTTGCGTTATGCGTTATGCGTTATGCGTTATGCATTTTGAGTTATGCGCCATGCGTTATGCGTTATGCGCCATGCGTTATGCGTTATGCATTATGCTTTATGCGTTATGGGTTATGCGTTATGCGTTATGCGATATGCGTTATGCGTTATACGTTATGCTTTATGCTTTATGCTTTATGCGTTATGCGTTATGCGTTATGAGTGATCCGACATGCGTTATGCCTTATGCCTTATGGGTTTGCGTTATGGGTTATGCATTATGCGTTATGCGTTATGCGTTATGCGTTATGCATAATGCGTTATGCATTTTGAGTTATGCGCCATGCGTTATGCGTTATGCGTTATGCGTTATGCGATATGCGTTTTGCGTTATGCGTTATGAATTATGCGCCATGCGTTATGCGTTATGCGTTATGCGTTATGCATTGTGCGTTGTGCGTTATACGTTTGCGTTGTGCGTTATGCGTTCTGCGTTATGCGTTATGCGTTATGCGTTATGCGTTATTCGTTATGCGTTATGCGTTATGCGTTATGCGTTATGGGTTATGCGTTATGCATTTTGCGTTATGCGCCATGCGTTATGCGTTATGCGTTATGCGTTATGCGTTATGCGTTATGCGTTATGCGTTATGCGTTATGCGTTATGCGATATGCGTTGTGCGTTATGCGTTATGCGTTATGCGTTATGCGTTATGCGTTATGCGTTATGCGTTATGCGTTATGCGTTATGCATTATGCTTTATGCTTTATGCGTTATGCGTTATGCGTTATGCGTTATGCGTTATGCGTTATGCGTTATGCGTTATGCGTTATGCGATATGCGTTGTGCGTTATGCGTTATGCGTTATGCGTTATGCGTTATGCGTTATGCGTTATGCGTTATGCGTTATGCGTTATGCATTATGCTTTATGCTTTATGCGTTATGCGTTATGCGTTATGCGTTATGCGTTATGCGTTATGGGTTATGCATTTTGCGTTATGCGTTATGCGATATGCGTTGTGCGTTATGCGTTATGCGTTATGCGTTATGCGTAATGCCTTATGCGTTATGCGTTATGCGTTATGCGTTATGCATTTTGCGTTATGCGCCATGCGTTATGCGTTATGCGTTATGCGTTATGGGTTATGCGTTATGCGTTATGCGATATGCGTTATGCGTTATACGTTATGCTTTATGCTTTATGCGTTATGCGTTATGCGTTATGAGTGATCCGACATGCGTTATGCGTTATGCGTTATGCGTTATGCCTTATGCCTTATGGGTTTGCGTTATGCGTTATGTGTTATGCGTTATGCGTTATGCGTTATGCGTTATGCGTTATGCGTCATGCGTTATGTGTTATGCATTATGCGTTATGTGTTATGCCTGATCCGTAAGGCGTTATGCGTTATGCGTTATGCGTTATGCGTTATGCGTTATGCGTTATGCGTTATGCGTTATGCGTTATGGGTTATGCGTTATGCGATATGCGTTATGCGTTATACGTTATGCGTTATGCGTTATGCGTTATGCGTTATGCGTTATGCGTTATGCGTTATGCGTTATGCGTTATGCGTTATACGTTATGCGTTATGCGTTATGCGTTATGGGTTATGCGTTATGCGTTATGCGATATGCGTTATGCGTTATACGTTATGCTTTATGCTTTATGCGTTATGCGTTATGCGTTATGAGTGATCCGACATGCGTTATGCGTTATGCGTTATGCCTTATGCCTTATGGGTTTGCGTTATGCGTTATGCGTTATGCATAATGCGTTATACGTCATGTATTATGCGTTATGCCTTATACGTTATGCGATATGCGTTGTGCGTAATGCGTTATGCGTTATGTGTTATGCATTATGCGTTATGCGTTATGCCTGATCCGTTAGGCGTTATGCGTTATGCGTTATGCGTTATGCGTTATGCGTTATGCGTTATGCGATATGCGTTGTGCGTTATGCGTTATGCGTTATGCGTTATGCGTTATGCGTTATGCGTTATGCGTTATGCGTTATGCGTTATACGGTATGCGTTATGCGTTATGCGTTATGCGTTATGCGTTATGCTCTATACGTTATTCTTTATGCGTTATGCGTGATCCGTTATGTGTTAGGCGATATACGTTTTGCGGTATTCGTTATGCGTTATGCGTTATCCGTTGTTCGTTATGCGTTATGCGTTGTGCGTTATACGTTTGCGTTATGCGTTATGCGTTATGCGTTATGCGATATGCGTTGTGCGTTATGCGTTATGCGTTATGCGTTATGCGTTATGCGTTATGCATTATGCTTTATGCGTTATGGGTTATGCGTTATGCGTTATGCGATATGCGTTATGCGTTATACGTTATGCTTTATGCTTTATGCTTTATGCGTTATGCGTTATGCGTTATGAGTGATCCGACATGCGTTATGCCTTATGCCTTATGGGTTTGCGTTATGGGTTATGCATTATGCGTTATGCGTTATGCGTTATGCGTTATGCATAATGCGTTATACGTTATGTATTATGCGTTATGCCTTATACGTTATGCGATATGCGTTGTGCGTTATGCGTTATGCGTTATGCGTTATGCATTATGCGTTATGCGTTATGCGTTATGCATTTTGAGTTATGCGCCATGCGTTATGCGTTATGCGTTATGCATTTTGAGTTATGCGCCATGCGTTATGCGTTATGCGTTATGCGATATGCGTTTTGCGTTATGCGTTATGAATTATGCGCCATGCGTTATGCGTTATGCGTTATGCGTTATGCATTGTGCGTTGTGCGTTATACGTTTGCGTTGTGCGTTATGCGTTGTGCGTTATGCGTTATGCGTTATGCGTTATGCGCCATGCGTTATGCGTTATGCGTTATGCGATATGCGTTGTGCGTTATGCGTTATGCGTGATCCGTTATGCGTTAAGCATTATGCGTTTTGCTGTATTCGTTATGCGTTGTGCGTTATACGTTTGCGTTATGCGTAATGCGTTATGCGTTATGCATTTAGAGTTATGCGCCATGCGTTATGCGTTAGGCGCCATGCGTTATGCGTTATGCGTTATGCGTTATGCGATATGCGTTGTGCGTTATGCGTTATGCGTTATGCGTTATGCGGTATGCGTTATGCGTTATGCGTTATGCGTTATGCGTTATGCGTTATGCGTTATGCATTATGCTTTATGCGTTATGGGTTATGCGTTATGCGTTATGCGATATGCGTTATGCGTTATACGTTATGCTTTATGCTTTATGCTTTATGCGTTATGCGTTATGCGTTATGAGTGATCCGACATGCGTTATGCCTTATGCCTTATGGGTTTGCGTTATGGGTTATGCATTATGCGTTATGCGTTATGCGTTATGCATAATGCGTTATACGTTATGTATTATGCGTTATGCCTTATACGTTATGCGATATGCGTTGTGCGTTATGCGTTATGCGTTATGCGTTATGCGTTATGCGTTATGCGTTATGCGTTATGCATTTTGAGTTATGCGCCATGCGTTATGCGTTATGCGTTATGCATTTTGAGTTATGCGCCATGCGTTATGCGTTATGAATTATGCGCCATGCGTTATGCGTTATGCGTTATGCGTTATGCATTATGCGTTGTGCGTTATACGTTTGCGTTGTGCGTTATGCGTTATGCGTTATGCATTATGCTTTATGCGTTATGCGTTATGCGTTATGCGTTATGCGTTATGGGTTATGCATTTTGCGTTATGCGTTATGCGATATGCGTTTTGCGTTATGCGTTATGCGTTATGCGTTATGCATTATGCGTTATGCGTTATGCGTTATGCGTTATGCATTTTGCGTTATGCGCCATGCGTTATGCGTTATGCATTATGCGTTATGCGTTATGCGTTATGCGTTATGCGTTATGCGTTATGCGTTATGCGTTATGCGTTATGCGTTATGCGTTATACGTTATGCTTTATGCTTTATGCTTTATGCGTTATGCGTTATGCGTTATGAGTGATCCGACATGCGTTATGCCTTATGCCTTATGGGTTTGCGTTATGGGTTATGCATTATGCGTTATGCGTTATGCGTTATGCATAATGCGTTATACGTTATGTATTATGCGTTATGCCTTATACGTTATGCGATATGCGTTGTGCGTTATGCGTTATGCGTTATGCGTTATGCGTTATGCGTTATGCGTTATGGGTTATGCATTTTGCGTTATGCGTTATGCGTTATGCGTTATGCGTTGGGCGTAATACGTTTGCGTTATGCATTATGCGTTATGCGTTATGCGTTATGCGTTATGCATTTTGCGTTATGCGCCATGCGTTATGCGTTATGCATTATGCGTTATGCGATATGCGTTATGCGTTATGCGTTATGCGTTATGCGTTATGCGTTATGCGTTATGCGTTATGCGTTATGCGTTATGCGTTATGGGTTATGCGTTATGCGTTATGCGATATGCGTTATGCGTTATACGTTATGATTTATGCTTTATGCGTTATGCGTTATGCGTTATGAGTGATCCGACATGCGTTATGCGTTATGCGTTATGCGTTATGCCTTATGCCTTATGGGTTTGCGTTATGCGTTATGCGTTATGCATAATGCGTTATACGTCATGTATTATGCGTTATGCCTTATACGTTATGCGATATGCGTTGTGCGTAATGCGTTATGCGTTATGCGTTATGCGTTATGCGTTATGCGTTATGGGTTATGCGTTATGCGTTATGCGTTATGCGTTATGCGTTATGCGTTATGCGTTATGCGTTATGTGTTATGCGTTATGCGTTATGCGTTATGCGTTATGCGTTATGCGTTATGCGTTATGCGTTATGCATTATGCTTTATGCGTTATGCGTTATGCGATATGCGTTGTGCGTTATGCGTTATGCGTTATGCGATATGCGTTGTGCGTTATGCGTTATGCGTTATGCGTTATGCGTTATGCGTTATGCGTTATGCGTTATGCGTTATGCGTTATGCGTTATGCGTTATGCGTTATGCATTTTGAGTTATGTGTTATGCATTATGCGTTATGCGTTATGCCTGATCCGTAAGGCGTTATGCGTTATGCGTTATGCATTATGCTTTATGCGTTATGCGTTATGCGATATGCGTTGTGCGTTATGCGTTATGCGTTATGCGATATGCGTTATGCTCTATACGTTATGCGTTATGCGTTATGCGTGATCCGTTATGTGTTAGGCGATATACGTTTTGCGGTATTCGTTATGCGTTATGCGTTATGCGTTATCCGTTGTTCGTTATGCGTTATGCGTTGTGCGTTATACGTTTGCGTTATGCATTATGCGTTATGCGTTATACGGTATGCGTTATGCGTTATACGTTATGCGTTATGCGTTATGCGATAAGCGTTATGCGTTATGCGTTATGCGTTATGCGTTATGCTTTATGCGTTATGCGTTATGCGATATGCGTTGTGCGTTATGCGTTATGCGTTATGCGATATGCGTTGTGCGTTATGCGTTATGCGTTATGCGTTATGCGTTATGCGTTATGCGTTATGCGTTATGCGTTATGCGTTATGCGTTATGCATTTTGAGTTATGTGTTATGCATTATGCGTTATGCGTTATGCCTGATCCGTAAGGCGTTATGCGTTATGCGTTATGCATTATGCTTTATGCGTTATGCGTTATGCGATATGCGTTGTGCGTTATGCGTTATGCGTTATGCGTTATGCGTTATGCGATATGCGTTATGCTCTATACGTTATGCGTTATGCGTTATGCGTGATCCGTTATGTGTTAGGCGATATACGTTTTGCGGTATTCGTTATGCGTTATGCGTTATGCGTTATCCGTTGTTCGTTATGCGTTATGCGTTGTGCGTTATACGTTTGCGTTATGCATTATGCGTTATGCGTTATACGGTATGCGTTATGCGTTATACGTTATGCGTTATGCGTTATGCGATAAGCGTTATGCGTTATGCGTTAAGCATTATGCTTTATGCGTTATGCGTTATGAGTTACACGTTATGCGTTATTCGATATGCGTTATGCGTTATGCGTTATGCGTTATGCGTTATGCGTGATCCGTTATGCGTTAAGCATTATGCGTTTTGCTGTATTCGTTATGCGTTGTGCGTTATACGTTTGCGTTATGCGTTATGCGTTACGCGTTATGCATTTTGTGTTATGCGCCATGCGTTATGCATTATGCGTTATGCGTTATGCGATATGCGTTGTGCGTTATGCGTTATGCGTTATGCGTTATGCGTTATGCGTTATGCGTTATGCGTTATGCGTTATGCGTTATGCGTTATGCATTTTGAGTTATGCGCCATGCGTTATGCGTTATGCGTTATGCGTTATGCGATATGCGTTGTGCGTTATGCGTTATGCGTGATCCGTTATGCGTTAAGCATTATGCGTTTTGCTGTATTCGTTATGCGTTGTGCGTTATACGTTTGCGTTATGCGTTATGCGTTATGCGTTATGCATTTTGAGTTATGCGCCATGCGTTATGCGTTATGCGCCATGCGTTATGCGTTATGCGTTATGCGTTATGCGATATGCGTTGTGCGTTAGGCGTTATGCGTTATGCGTTATGCGTTATGCGTTATGCGTTATGCGTTATGCGTTATGCGTTATGCGTTATGCGTTATGCGTTATGCGTTATGCGTTATGCGTTATGCGTTATGCGTTATGCGTTATGCGTTATGCGTTATGCGTTATGCGTTATGCATTATGCTTTATGCGTTATGGGTTATGCGTTATGCGTTATTTGATATGCGTTATGCGTTATACGTTATGCTTTATGCTTTATGCTTTATGCTTTATGCGTTATGCGTTATGCGTTATGAGTGATCCGACATGCGTTATGCCTTATGCCTTATGGGTTTGCGTTATGGGTTATGCATTATGCGTTATGCGTTATGCGTTATGCATAATGCGTTATACGTTATGTATTATGCGTTATGCCTTATACGTTATGCGATATGCGTTGTGCGTTATGCGTTATGCGTTATGCGTTATGCGTTATGCGTTATGCGTTATGCATTTTGAGTTATGCGCCACGCGTTATGCGTTATGCGTTATGCATTTTGAGTTATGCGCCATGCGTTATGCGTTATGAATTATGCGCCATGCGCCATGCGTTATGCATTATGCGTTATGCGTTATGCGATATGCGTTGTGCGTTATGCGTTATGCGTTATGCGTTATGCGTTATGCGTTATGCGTTATGCGTTATGCGTTATGCGTTATGCGTTATCCATTTTGAGTTATGCGCCATGCGTTATGCGTTATGCGTTATGCGTTGTGCGTTATACGTTTGCGTTGTGCGTTATGCGTAATGCGTTATGCGTTATGTGTTATACATTATGCGTTATGCGTTATGCGTTATGCGTTATGCGTTATGCGATATGCGTTTTGCGTTATGCGTTATGAATTATGCGCCATGCGTTATGCGTTATGCGTTATGCATTATGCGTTGTGCGTTATACGTTTGCGTTGTGCGTTATGCGTTATGCGTTATGCGTTATGCGTTATGCGTTATGCGTTATGAGTTATGCGTTATGCGTTATGCGTTATGCGTTATGCGTTATGCGTTATGCGTTATGCGTTATGCATTACGTGTTATGCGTTATGCGTTATGCGTTATGCGTTATGCGTTATGCGTTATACGTTATGCGTTATGCGTTATGCGTTATGCCTGATCCGTAAGGCGTTATGCGTTATGCGTTATGCGTTATGCGTTATGCGTTATGCGTTATGCGTTATGCGTTATGCGTTATGCGTTATGCGTTATGCGTTATGCGTTATGCGTTATGCGTTATGCGTTATGCGATATGCGTTATGCGTTATACGTTATGCTTTATGCGTTATGCGTTATGCGTTATGAGTGATCCGACATGCGTTATGCGTTATGCGTTATGCCTTATGCCTTATGGGTTTGCGTTATGCGTTATGCATAATGCGTTATACGTCATGTATTATGCGTTATGCCTTATACGTTATGCGATATGCGTTGTGCGTAATGCGTTATGCGTTATGTGTTATGCATTATGCGTTATGCGTTATGCGTTATGCATTATGCTTTATGCGTTATGCGTTATGAGTTACACGTTATGCGTTATTCGATATGCGTTATGCGTTATGCGTTATGCGTTATGCGATATGCGTTGTGCGTTATGCGTTATGCGTTATGCGTCATGCGTTATGCGTTATGCGTTATGCGATATGCGTTGTGCGTTATGCGTTATGCGTTATGCGTTATGCGTTATGCGTTATGCGTTATGCGTTATGCGTTATGCGTTATGCGTTATGCGATATGCGTTGTGCGTTATGCGTTATGCGTTATGCGTTATGCGTTATGCGTTATGCGGTATGCGTTATGCGTTATGCGTTATGCGTTATGGGTTATGCGTTATGTGTTATGCGATATGCGTTATGCGTTATGCGTTATGCGTTATGCGTTATGCGTTATGCGTTATGCGTTATGCGTTATGCGTTATGCGTTATGCGTTATACGTTGTACGTTATGCGTTATGCGTTATGTTTTATGCGATATGCGTTATGCGTTATTCGTTATGCATTATGCGTTATGCGTTATGCGTTATGCGTTATACGGTATGCGTTATGCGTTATGCGTTATGCGTTATGCGTTATGCTCTATACGTTATGCGTTATGCGTTATGCGTGATCCGTTATGTGTTAGGCGATATACGTTTTGCGGTATTCGTTATGCGTTATGCGTTATGCGTTATCCGTTGTTCTTTATGCGTTATGCGTTGTGCGTTATACGTTTGCGTTATGCATTATGCGTTATGCGTTATACGGTATGCGTTATGCGTTATACGTTATGCGTTATGCGTTATGCGATAAGCGTTATGCGTTATGCGTTAAGCATTATGCTTTATGCGTTATGCGTTATGAGTTACACGTTATGCGTTATTCGATATGCGTTATGCGTTATGCGTTATGCGTTATGCGTTATGCGTGATCCGTTATGCGTTAAGCATTATGCGTTTTGCTGTATTCGTTATGCGTTGTGCGTTATACGTTTGCGTTATGCGTTATGCGTTATGCGTTATGCATTTTGAGTTATGCGCCATGCGTTATGCATTATGCGTTATGCGTTATGCGATATGCGTTGTGCGTTATGCGTTATGCGTTATGCGTTATGCGTTATGCGTTATGCGTTATGCGTTATGCATTTTGAGTTATGCGCCATGCGTTATGCGTTATGCGCCATGCGTTATGCGTTATGCGTTATGCGTTATGCGATATGCGTTGTGCGTTATGCGTTATGCGTTATGCGTTATGCGTTATGCGATATGCGTTGTGCGTTATGCGTTATGCGTTATGCGTTATGCGTTATGCGGTATGCGTTATGCGTTATGCGTTATGCGTTATGGGTTATGCGTTATGTGTTATGCAATATGCGTTATGCGTTATGCGTTATGCGTTATGCGTTATGCGTTATGCGTTATGCGTTATGCGTTATGCGTTATGCGTTATGCGTTATGCGTTATGCGTTATACGTTGTACGTTATGCGATGTGCGTTATGTTTTATGCGATATGCGTTATGCGTTATTCGTTATGCATTATGCGTTATGCGTTATGCGTTATGCGTTATACGGTATGCGTTATGCGTTATGCGTTATGCGTTATGCGTTATGCGATATGCGTTATGCGTTATACGTTATGCTTTATGCTTTATGCGTTATGCGTTATGCGTTATGAGTGATCCGACATGCGTTATGCGTTATGCGTTATGCGTTATGCGTTATGCGTTATGTGTTATGCGTTATGCGATATGCGTTATGCGTTATACGTTATGCGTTATGCGTTATGCGTTATGCGTTATGCGTTATGCGTTATGCGTTATGCGTTATGCGTTATGCGTTATGCGTTATGCGTTATGCGTTATGCGTTATGCGTTATGCGTTATGCGTTATGCGTTATGGGTTATGCGTTATGCGTTATGCGATATGCGTTATGCGTTATACGTTATGCTTTATGCTTTATTCGTTATGCGTTATGCGTTATGAGTGATCCGACATGCGTTATGCGTTATGCGTTATGCCTTATGCCTTATGGGTTTGCGTTATGCGTTATGCGTTATGCATAATGCGTTATACGTCATGTATTATGCGTTATGCCATATACGTTATGCGATATGCGTTGTGCGTAATGCGTTATGCGTTATGTGTTATGCATTATGCGTTATGCGTTATGCCTGATCCGTTAGGCGTTATGCGTTATGCGTTATGCGTTATGCGTTATGCGTTATGCGTTATGCGTTATGCGATATGCGTTGTGCGTTATGCGTTATGCGTTATGCGTTATGCGTTATGCGTTATGCGTTATGCGTTATGCGTTATGCGTTATACGTTATGCGTTATGCGTTATGCGATAAGCGTTATGCGTTATGCGTTAAGCATTATGCTTTATGCGTTATGCGTTATGAGTTACACGTTATGCGTTATTCGATATGCGTTATGCGTTATGCGTTATGCGTTATGCGTTATGCGTTATGCGTTATGCGTGATCCGTTATGCGTTAAGCATTATGCGTTTTGCTGTATTCGTTATGCGTTGTGCGTTATACGTTTGCGTTATGCGTTATGCGTTATGCGTTATGCATTTTGAGTTATGCGCCATGCGTTATGCGTTATGCGCCATGCGTTATGCGTTATGCATTATGCTTTATGCGTTATGGGTTATGCGTTATGCGTTATGCGATATGCGTTATGCGTTATACGTTATGCTTTATGCTTTATGCTTTATGCGTTATGCGTTATGCGTTATGAGTGATCCGACATGCGTTATGCCTTATGCCTTATGGGTTTGCGTTATGGGTTATGCATTATGCGTTATGCGTTATGCGTTATGCGTTATGCATAATGCGTTATACGTTATGTATTATGCGTTATGCCTTATACGTTATGCGATATGCGTTGTGCGTTATGCGTTATGCGTTATGCGTTATGCATTATGCGTTATGCGTTATGCGTTATGCATTTTGAGTTATGCGCCATGCGTTATGCGTTATGCGTTATGCATTTTGAGTTATGCGCCATGCGTTATGCGTTATGCGTTATGCGTTATGCGATATGCGTTTTGCGTTATGCGTTATGAATTATGCGCCATGCGTTATGCGTTATGCGTTATGCGTTATGCATTGTGCGTTGTGCGTTATACGTTTGCGTTGTGCGTTATGCGTTCTGCGTTATGCGTTATGCGTTATGCGTTATGCGTTATTCGTTATGCGTTATGCGTTATGCGTTATGCGTTATGGGTTATGCGTTATGCATTTTGCGTTATGCGCCATGCGTTATGCGTTATGCGTTATGCGTTATGCGTTATGCGTTATGCGTTATGCGTTATGCGTTATGCGTTATGCGATATGCGTTGTGCGTTATGCGTTATGCGTTATGCGTTATGCGTTATGCGTTATGCGTTATGCGTTATGCGTTATGCGTTATGCATTATGCTTTATGCTTTATGCGTTATGCGTTATGCGTTATGCGTTATGCGTTATGCGTTATGCGTTATGGGTTATGCATTTTGCGTTATGCGTTATGCGATATGCGTTGTGCGTTATGCGTTATGCGTTATGCGTTATGCGTAATGCCTTATGCGTTATGCGTTATGCGTTATGCGTTATGCATTTTGGTTATGCGCCATGCGTTATGCGTTATGCGTTATGCGTTATGCGTTATGCGTTATGCGTTATGCGTTATGCGTTATGCGTTATGCGTTATGCGTTATGCGTTATGGGTTATGCGTTATGCGTTATGCGATATGCGTTATGCGTTATACGTTATGCTTTATGCTTTATGCGTTATGCGTTATGCGTTATGAGTGATCCGACATGCGTTATGCGTTATGCGTTATGCGTTATGCCTTATGCCTTATGGGTTTGCGTTATGCGTTATGTGTTATGCGTTATGCGTTATGCGTTATGCGTTATGCGTTATGCGTTATGCGTTATGTGTTATGCATTATGCGTTATGTGTTATGCCTGATCCGTAAGGCGTTATGCGTTATGCGTTATGCGTTATGCGTTATGCGTTATGCGTTATGCGTTATGCGTTATGCGTTATGTGTTATGCGTTATGCGATATGCGTTATGCGTTATACGTTATGCGTTATGCGTTATGCGTTATGCGTTATGCGTTATGCGTTATGCGTTATGCGTTATGCGTTATGCGTTATGCGTTATGCGTTATGGGTTATGCGTTATGCGTTATGCGATATGCGTTATGCGTTATACGTTATGCTTTATGCTTTATGCGTTATGCGTTATGCGTTATGAGTGATCCGACATGCGTTATGCGTTATGCGTTATGCCTTATGCCTTATGGGTTTGCGTTATGCGTTATGCGTTATGCATAATGCGTTATACGTCATGTATTATGCGTTATGCCTTATACGTTATGCGATATGCGTTGTGCGTAATGCGTTATGCGTTATGTGTTATGCATTATGCGTTATGCGTTATGCCTGATCCGTTAGGCGTTATGCGTTATGCGTTATGCGTTATGCGTTATGCGTTATGCGATATGCGTTGTGCGTTATGCGTTATGCGTTATGCGTTATGCGTTATGCGTTATGCGTTATGCGTTATGCGTTATGCGTTATACGGTATGCGTTATGCGTTATGCGTTATGCGTTATGCGTTATGCTCTATACGTTATTCTTTATGCGTTATGCGTGATCCGTTATGTGTTAGGCGATATACGTTTTGCGGTATTCGTTATGCGTTATGCGTTATCCGTTGTTCGTTATGCGTTATGCGTTGTGCGTTATACGTTTGCGTTATGCATTATGCGTTATGCGTTATACGGTATGCGTTATGCGTTATACGTTATGCGTTATGCGTTATGCGATAAGCGTTATGCGTTATGCGTTAAGCATTATGCTTTATGCGTTATGCGTTATGAGTTACACGTTATGCGTTATTCGATATGCGTTATGCGTTATGCGTTATGCGTTATGCGTGATCCGTTATGCGTTAAGCATTATGCGTTTTGCTGTATTCGTTATGCGTTGTGCGTTATACGTTTGCGTTATGCGTTATGCGTTATGCGTTATGCATTTTGAGTTATGCGCCATGCGTTATGCGTTATGCGTTATGCGTTATGCGTTATGCATTATGCTTTATGCGTTATGGGTTATGCGTTATGCGTTATGCGATATGCGTTATGCGTTATACGTTATGCTTTATGCTTTATGCTTTATGCGTTATGCGTTATGCGTTATGAGTGATCCGACATGCGTTATGCCTTATGCCTTATGGGTTTGCGTTATGGGTTATGCATTATGCGTTATGCGTTATGCGTTATGCGTTATGCATAATGCGTTATACGTTATGTATTATGCGTTATGCCTTATACGTTATGCGATATGCGTTGTGCGTTATGCGTTATGCGTTATGCGTTATGCGTTATGCATTATGCGTTATGCGTTATGCGTTATGCATTTTGAGTTATGCGCCATGCGTTATGCGTTATGCATTTTGAGTTATGCGCCATGCGTTATGCGTTATGCGTTATGCGATATGCGTTTTGCGTTATGCGTTATGAATTATGCGCCATGCGTTATGCGTTATGCGTTATGCGTTATGCATTGTGCGTTGTGCGTTATACGTTTGCGTTGTGCGTTATGCGTTGTGCGTTATGCGTTATGCGTTATGCGTTATGCGTTATGCGTTATGCGTTATGCGTTATGCGTTATGCGTTATACGTTATGCGTTATGCGTTATGCATTACGTGTTATGCGTTATGCGTTATGCGTTATACGTTATGCGTTATGCGTTATGCGTTATGCCTGATCCGTAAGGCGTTATGCGTTATGCGTTATGCGTTATGCGTTATGCGTTATGCGTTATGCGTTATGCCTGATCCGTAAGGCGTTATGCGTTATGCGTTATGCGTTATGCGTTATTCGTTATGCGTTATGCGATATGCGTTATGCGTTATACGTTATGCGTTATGCGTTATGCGTTATGCGTTATGCGTTATGCGTTATGCGTTATGCGTTATGCGATATGCGTTATGCGTTATACGTTATGCGTTATGCGTTATGCGTTATGCGTTATGCGTTATGCGTTATGCGTTATGCGTTATGCGTTATGCGTTATGCGTTATGCGTTATGCGTTATGCGTTATGCGTTATGCGTTATGCGTTATGCGTTATGCGTTATGCGTTATGCGTTATGCGTTATTCGTTATGCGTTATGCGATATGCGTTATGCGTTATACGTTATGCGTTATGCGTTATGCGTTATGCGTTATGCGTTATGCGTTATGCGTTATGCGTTATGCGTTATGCGTTATGCGTTATGCGTTATGCGTTATTCGTTATGCGTTATGCGTTATGCGTTATGCGTTTTGCGTTATGGGTTATGCGTTATGCGTTATGCGATATGCGTTATGCGTTATTCGTTATGCGTTATGCGATATGCGTTATGCGTTATACGTTATGCGTTATGCGTTATGCGTTATGCGTTATGCGTTATGCGTTATGCGTTATGCGTTATGCGTTATGCGTTATGCGTTATGCGTTATGCGTTATTCGTTATGCGTTATGCGTTATGCGTTATGCGTTTTGCGTTATGGGTTATGCGTTATGCGTTATGCGATATGCGTTATGCGTTATACGTTATGCTTTATGCTTTATGCGTTATGCGTTATGCGTTATGAGTGATCCGACATGCGTTATGCGTTATGCGTTATGCCTTATGCCTTATGGGTTTGCGTTATGCGTTATGCGTTATGCGTTATGCGTTATGCGATATGCGTTGTGCGTTACGCGTTATGCGTTATGCGTTATGCGTTATGCGTTATGCGTTATGCGTTATGCGTTATGCGTTATGCATTATGCTTTATGCGTTATGGGTTATGCGTTATGCGTTATGCGATATGCGTTATGCGTTATACGTCATGCTTTATGCTTTATGCGTTATGCGTTATGCGTTATGAGTGATCCGACATGCGTTATGCGTTATGCGTTATGCGTTATGCGTTATGCCTTATGGGTTTGCGTTATGGATTATGCATTATGCGTTATGCGTTATGCGTTATGCATAATGCGTTATACGTTATGTATTATGCGTTATGCCTTATACGTTATGCGATATGCGTTGTGCGTTATGCGTTATGCGTTATGCGTTATGCGTTATGCGTTATGCGTTATGCGTTATGCATTTTGAGTTATGCGCCATGCGTTATGCGTTATGCGTTATGCATTTTGAGTTACGCTCCATGCGTTATGCGTTATGCGTTATGCGTTATGCGTTATGCGATATGCGTTTTGCGTTATGCGTTATGAATTATGCGTTATGCGTTATGCGTTATGCATTTTGCGTTATGCGCCATGCGTTATGCGTTATGCGTTATGCGTTATGCATTATGCGTTGTGCGTTATACGTTTGCGTTGTGCGTTATGCGTTATGCGTTATGCGTTATGCGTTATGCGTTATGCGTTATGCGTTATGCGTTATGCGTTATGCGTTATGCGTTATGCGTTATGCGTTATGCGTTATGCGTTATGCGTTATGCGTTATGCGTTATGCGTTATGCGTTATGCGTTATGCGTTATGCGTTACGTGTTATGCGTTATGCGATATGCGTTGTGCGTTATGCGTTATGCGTGATCCGTTATGCGTTAAGCATTATGCGTTTTGCTGTATTCGTTATGCGTTGTGCGTTATACGTTTGCGTTATGCGTTATGCGTTATGCATTTTGAGTTATGCGCCATGCGTTATGCGTTATGCGCCATGCGTTATGCGTTATCCGTTATGCGTTATGCGATATGCGTTGTGCGTTATGCGTTATGCGTTATGCGTTATGCGTTATGCGTTATGCGTTATGCGTTATGCGTTATGCGATATGCGTTATGCGTTATACGTTATGCTTTATGCTTTATGCTTTATGCTTTATGCGTTATGCGTTATGCGTTATGAGTGATCCGACATGCGTTATGCCTTATGCCTTATGGGTTTGCGTTATGGGTTATGCATTATGCGTTATGCGTTATGCGTTATGCATAATGCGTTATACGTTATGTATTATGCGTTATGCCTTATACGTTATGCGATATGCGTTGTGCGTTATGCGTTATGCGTTATGCGTTATGCGTTATGCGTTATGCGTTATGCGTTATGCATTTTGAGTTATGCGCCATGCGTTATGCGTTATGCGTTATGCGTTATGCGTTATGCGATATGCGTTTTGCGTTATGCGTTATGAATTATGCGCCATGCGTTATGCGTTATGCGTTATGCGTTATGCATTATGCGTTGTGCGTTATACGTTTGCGTTGTGCGTTATGCGTTATGCGTTATGCGTTATGCGTTATGCGTTATGCGTTATGCGTTATGCGTTATGCGTTATGCGTTATGCGTTATGCGTTATGCGTTATGCGTTATGCGTTATGCGTTATGCGTTATGCGTTATGCGTTATGCGTTATGCGTTATGCGTTATGCATTACGTGTTATGCGTTATGCGTTATGCGTTATGCGTTGTGCGTTATACGTTTGCGTTGTGCGTTATGCGTAATGCGTTATGCATAATGCGTTATACGTCATGCGTTATGAGTGATCCGACATGCGTTATGCGTTATGCGTTATGCCTTATGCCTTATGGGTTTGCGTTATGCGTTATGCATATGCATAATGCGTTATACGTCATGTATTATGCGTTATGCCTTATACGTTATGCGATATGCGTTGTGTGTAATGCGTTATGCGTTATGTGTTATGCATTATGCGTTATGCGTTATGCCTGATCCGTTAGGCGTTATGCGTTATGCGTTATGCGTTATGCGTTATGCGATATGCGTTGTGCGTTACGCGTTATGCGTTATGCGTTATGCGTTATGCGTTATGCGTTATGCGTTATGCGTTATGCGTTATGCGTTATGCATTATGCTTTATGCGTTATGGGTTATGCGTTATGCGTTATGCGATATGCGTTATGCGTTATACGTCATGCTTTATGCTTTATGCGTTATGCGTTATGCGTTATGAGTGATCCGACATGCGTTATGCGTTATGCGTTATGCGTTATGCGTTATGCCTTATGGGTTTGCGTTATGGATTATGCATTATGCGTTATGCGTTATGCGTTATGCATAATGCGTTATACGTTATGTATTATGCGTTATGCCTTATACGTTATGCGATATGCGTTGTGCGTTATGCGTTATGCGTTATGCGTTATGCGTTATGCGTTATGCGTTATGCGTTATGCATTTTGAGTTATGCGCCATGCGTTATGCGTTATGCGTTATGCATTTTGAGTTATGCTCCATGCGTTATGCGTTATGCGTTATGCGTTATGCGATATGCGTTTTGCGTTATGCGTTATGAATTATGCGTTATGCGTTATGCGTTATGCGTTATGCGTTATGCGTTATGCGTTATGCGTTATGCGTTATGCGTTATGCGTTATGCGTTATGCGTTATGCGTTATGCGTTATGCGTTATGCGTTATGCGTTACGTGTTATGCGTTATGCGATATGCGTTGTGCGTTATGCGTTATGCGAGATCCGTTATGCGTTAAGCATTATGCGTTTTGCTGTATTCGTTATGCGTTGTGCGTTATTCGTTTGCGTTATGCGTTATGCGTTATGCATTTTGAGTTATGCGCCATGCGTTATGCGTTATGCGCCATGCGTTATGCGTTATCCGTTATGCGTTATGCGATATGCGTTGTGCGTTATGCGTTATGCGTTATGCGTTATGCGTTATGCGTTATGCGTTATGCGTTATGCGTTATGCGATATGCGTTATGCGTTATACGTTATGCTTTATGCTTTATGCTTTATGCTTTATGCGTTATGCGTTATGCGTTATGAGTGATCCGACATGCGTTATGCCTTATGCCTTATGGGTTTGCGTTATGGGTTATGCATTATGCGTTATGCGTTATGCGTTATGCATAATGCGTTATACGTTATGTATTATGCGTTATGCCTTATACGTTATGCGATATGCGTTGTGCGTTATGCGTTATGCGTTATGCGTTATGCGTTATGCGTTATGCGTTATGCGTTATGCATTTTGAGTTATGCGCCATGCGTTATGCGTTATGCGTTATGCGTTATGCGTTATGCGATATGCGTTTTGCGTTATGCGTTATGAATTATGCGCCATGCGTTATGCGTTATGCGTTATGCGTTATGCATTATGCGTTGTGCGTTATACGTTTGCGTTGTGCGTTATGCGTTATGCGTTATGCGTTATGCGTTATGCGTTATGCGTTATGCGTTATGCGTTATGCGTTATGCGTTATGCGTTATGCGTTATGCGTTATGCGTTATGCGTTATGCGTTATGCGTTATGCGTTATGCGTTATGCGTTATGCGTTATGCGTTATGCATTACGTGTTATGCGTTATGCGTTATGCGTTATGCGTTGTGCGTTATACGTTTGCGTTGTGCGTTATGCGTAATGCGTTATGCATAATGCGTTATACGTCATGTATTATGCGTTATGCCTTATACGTTATGCGATATGCGTTGTGCGTAATGCGTTATGCGTTATGTGTTATGCATTATGCGTTATGCGTTATGCGTTATGCGTTATGCGTTATGCGTTATGCGATATGCGTTGTGCGTTATGCGTTATGCGTTATGCGTTATGCGTTATGCGTTATGCGTTATGCGTTATGCGTTATACGGTATGCGTTATGCGTTATGCGTTATGCGTTATGCGTTATGCGTTATGCGTTATGCGTTATGCGTTATGCGTTATGCGTTATGCGTTATGCGATATGCGTTATGCGTTATACGTTATGCTTTATGCTTTATGCTTTATGCTTTATGCGTTATGCGTTATGCGTTATGAGTGATCCGACATGCGTTATGCGTTATGCGTTATGCCTTATGCCTTATGGGTTTGCGTTATGCGTTATGCGTTATGCATAATGCGTTATACGTCATGTATTATGCGTTATGCCTTATACGTTATGCGATATGCGTTGTGCGTAATGCGTTATGCGTTATGTGTTATGCATTATGCGTTATGCGTTATGCCTGATCCGTTAGGCGTTATGCGTTATGCGTTATGCGTTATGCGTTATGCGTTATGCGTTATGCGATATGCGTTGTGCGTTATGCGTTATGCGTTATGCGTTATGCGTTATGCGTTATGCGTTATGCGTTATGCGTTATGCGTTATACGGTATGCTTTATGCGTTATGCGTTATGCGTTATGCGTTATGCTCTATACGTTATGCGTTATGCGTTATGCGTGATCCGTTATGTGTTAGGCGATATACGTTTTGCGGTATTCGTTATGCGTTATGCGTTATGCGTTATACGTTTGCGTTATGCATTATGCGTTATGCGTTATACGGTATGCGTTATGCGTTATACGTTATGCGTTATGCGTTATGCGATAAGCGTTATGCGTTATGCGTTAAGCATTATGCTTTATGCGTTATGCGTTATGAGTTACACGTTATGCGTTATTCGATATGCGTTAAGCGTTATGCGTTATGCGTTATGCGTTATGCGTTATGCGTTATGCGTGATCCGTTATGCGTTAAGCATTATGCGTTTTGCTGTATTCGTTATGCGTTGTGCGTTATACGTTTGCGTTTTGCGTTATGCGTTATGCGTTATGCATTTTGAGTTATGCGCCATGCGTTATGCGTTATGCGCCATGCGTTATGCGTTATGCGTTATGCGTTATGCGATATGCGTTGTGCGTTATGCGTTATGCGTTATGCGTTATGCGTTATGCGTTATGCGTTATGCATTATGCTTTATGCGTTATGGGTTATGCGTTATGCGTTATGCGATATGCGTTATGCGTTATACGTTATGCTTTATGCTTTATGCTTTATGCGTTATGCGTTATGCGTTATGAGTGATCCGACATGCGTTATGCCTTATGCCTTATGGGTTTGCGTTATGGGTTATGCATTATGCGTTATGCGTTATGCGTTATGCGTTATGCGATATGCGTTGTGCGTTATGCGTTATGCGTTATGCGTTATGCGTTATCCGTTATGCGTTATGCATTTTGAGTTATGCGCCATGCGTTATGCGTTATGCGTTATGCATTTTGAGTTATGCGCCATGCGTTATGCGTTATGAATTATGCGCCATGCGTTATGCATTATGCGTTATGCGTTATGCGATATGCGTTGTGCGTTATGCGTTATGCGTTATGCGTTATGCGTTATGCGTTATGCGTTATGCGTTATGCGTTATGCGTTATGCGTTATGCGTTATGCGTTATGCCTTATGCCTTATGGGTTTGCGTTATGCGTTATGCGTTATGCATAATGCGTTATACGTCATGTATTATGCGTTATGCCTTATACGTTATGCGATATGCGTTGTGCGTAATGCGTTATGCGTTATGTGTTATGCATTATGCGTTATGCGTTATGCCTGATCCGTTAGGCGTTATGCGTTATGCGTTATGCGTTATGCATTATGCGTTGTGCCTTATACGTTTGCGTTGTGCGTTATGCGTAATGCGTTATGCGTTATGTGTTATACATTATGCGTTATGCGTTATGCCTGATCCGTTAGGCGTTATGCGTTATGCGTTATGCGTTATGCGTTATGCGTTATGCGTTATGCGTTATGCGTTATGCGTTATGCGTTATGCGTTATGCGTTATGCGTTATGCGTTATGTGTTATGCATTATGCGTTATGCGTTATGCCTGATCCGTAAGGCGTTATGCGTTATGCGTTATGCGTTATGCGTTATGCGTTATTCGTTATGCGTTATGCGATATGCGTTATGCGTTATACGTTATGCGTTATGCGTTATGCGTTATGCGTTATGCGTTATGCGTTATGCGTTATGCGTTATGCGTTATGCGTTATGCGTTATGCGTTATGCGTTATGCGTTATGCGTTATGCGTTATGCGTTATTCGTTATGCGTTATGCGTTATGCGTTATGCGTTTTGCGTTATGGGTTATGCGTTATGCGTTATGCGATATGCGTTATGCGTTATACGTTATGCTTTATGCTTTATGCGTTATGCGTTATGCGTTATGAGTGATCCGACATGCGTTATGCGTTATGCGTTATGCCTTATGCCTTATGGGTTTGCGTTATGCGTTATGCATATGCATAATGCGTTATACGTCATGTATTATGCGTTATGCCTTATACGTTATGCGATATGCGTTGTGTGTAATGCGTTATGCGTTATGTGTTATGCATTATGCGTTATGCGTTATGCGTTATGCGTTATGCGTTATGCGTTATGCGTTATGCATTATGCTTTATGCGTTATGGGTTATGCGTTATGCGTTATGCGATATGCGTTATGCGTTATACGTTATGCTTTATGCTTTATGCGTTATGCGTTATGCGTTATGAGTGATCCGACATGCGTAATGCGTTATGCGTTATGTGTTATGCATTATGCGTTATGCGTTATGCCTGATCCGTTAGGCGTTATGCGTTATGCGTTATGCGTTATGCGTTATGCGTTATGCGTTATGCGATATGCGTTGTGCGTTATGCGTTATGCGTTATGCGTTATCCGTTATGCGTTATGCGTTATGCGTTATGCGTTATACGGTATGCGTTATGCGTTATGCGTTATGCGTTATGCGTTATGCTCTATACGTTATGCGTTATGCGTTATGCGTGATCCGTTATGTGTTAGGCGATATACGTTTTGCGGTATTCGTTATGCGTTATGCGTTATGCGTTATGCGTTATCCGTTGTTCGTTATGCGTTATGCGTTGTGCGTTATACGTATGCGTTATGCATTATGCGTTATGCGTTATACGGTATGCGTTATGCGTTATACGTTATGCGTTATGCGTTATGCGATAAGCGTTATGCGTTATGCGTTAAGCATTATGCTTTATGCGTTATGCGTTATGAGTTACACGTTATGCGTTATTCGATATGCGTTATGCGTTATGCGTTATGCGTTATGCGTTATGCGTGATCCGTTATGCGTTAAGCATTATGCGTTTTGCTGTATTCGTTATGCGTTGTGCGTTATACGTTTGCGTTATGCGTTATGCGTTATGCGTTATGCATTTTGAGTTATGCGCCATGCGTTATGCGTTATGCGCCATGCGTTATGCGTTATGCGTTATGCGTTATGCGATATGCGTTGTGCGTTATGCGTTATGCGTTATGCGTTATGCGTTATGCGTTATGCGTTATGCATTATGCTTTATGCGTTATGGGTTATGCGTTATGCGTTATGCGATATGCGTTATGCGTTATACGTTATGCTTTATGCTTTATGCTTTATGCGTTATGCGTTATGCGTTATGAGTGATCCGACATGCGTTATGCCTTATGCCTTATGGGTTTGCGTTATGGGTTATGCATTATGCGTTATGCGTTATGCGTTATGCGTTATGCATAATGCGTTATACGTTATGTATTATGCGTTATGCTTTATACGTTATGCGATATGCGTTGTGCGTTATGCGTTATGCGTTATGCGTTATGCATTATGCGTTATGCGTTATGCATTTTGAGTTATGCGCCATGCGTTATGCGTTATGCGTTATGCATTTTGAGTTATGCGCAATGCGTTATGCGTTATGCGTTATGCGTTATGCGTTATGCGATATGCGTTTTGCGTTATGCGTTATGAATTATGCGCCATGCGTTATGCGTTATGCGTTATGCGTTATGCATTGTGCGTTGTGCGTTATACGTTTGCGTTGTGCGTTATGCGTTCTGCGTTTGCGTTATGCGTTATGCGTTATTCGTTATGCGTTATGCGTTATGCGTTATGCGTTATGGGTTATGCGTTATGCATTTTGCGTTATGCGCCATGCGTTATGCGTTATGCGTTATGCGTTTAGCGTTATGCGTTATGCGTTATGCGTTATGCGTTATGCGTTATGCGTTATGCGATATGCGTTGTGCGTTATGCGTTATGCGTTATGCGTTATGCGTTATGCGTTATGCGTTATGCGTTATGCGTTATGCGTTATGCATTATACTTTATGCGTTATGCGTTATGCGTTATGCGTTATGCGTTATGGGTTATGCATTTTGCGTTATGCGTTATGCGATATGCGTTGTGCGTTATGCGTTATGCGTTATGCGTTATGCGTTATGCCTTATGCGTTATGCGTTATGCGTTATGCGTTATGCATTTTGCGTTATGCGCCATGCGTTATGCGTTATGCGTTATGCGTTATGCGTTATGCGTTATGCGTTATGCGTTATGCGTTATGCGTTATGCGTTATGCGTTATGCGTTATGCGTTATGCGTTATGCGTTATGCGTTATGGGTTATGCGTTATGCGTTATGCGATATGCGTTATGCGTTATACGTTATGCTTTATGCTTTATGCGTTATGCGTTATGCGTTATGAGTGATCCGACATGCGTTATGCGTTATGCGTTATGCGTTATGCCTTATGCCTTATGGGTTTGCGTTATGCGTTATGCGTTATGCATAATGCGTTATACGTCATGTATTATGCGTTATGCCTTATACGTTATGCGATATGCGTTGTGCGTAATGCGTTATGCGTTATGTATTATACATAATGCGTTATGCGTTATGCCTGATCCGTTAGGCGTTATGCGTTATGCGTTATGTGTTATGCGTTATGCGTTATGTGTTATGCGTTATGCGTTATGCGTTATGCGTTATGCGTTATGCGTTATGCGTTATGTGTTATGCATTATGCGTTATGTGTTATGCCTGATCCGTAAGGCGTTATGCGTTATGCGTTATGCGTTATGCGTTATGCGTTATGCGTTATGCGTTATGCGTTATGCGTTATGTGTTATGCGTTATGCGATATGCGTTATGCGTTATACGTTATGCGTTATGCGTTATGCGTTATGCGTTATGCGTTATGCGTTATGCGTTATGCGTTATGCGTTATGCGTTATGCGTTATGCGTTATGCGTTATGCGTTATGCGTTATGCGTTATGGGTTATGCGTTATGCGTTATGCGATATGCGTTATGCGTTATGCATTATGCGTTGTGCGTTATACGTTTGCGTTGTGCGTTATGCGTAATGCGTTATGAGTGATCCGACATGCGTTATGCGTTATGCGTTATGCGTTATGCCTTATGCCTTATGGGTTTGCGTTATGCGTTATGCGTTATGCATAATCCGTTATACGTCATGTATTATGCGTTATGCCTTATACGTTATGCGATATGCGTTGTGCGTAATGCGTTATGCGTTATGTGTTATGCATTATGCGTTATGCGTTATGCCTGATCCGTTAGGCGTTATGCGTTATGCGTTATGCGTTATGCATTATGCGTTGTGCGTTATACGTTTGCGTTGTGCGTTATGCGTAATGCGTTATGCGTTATGTGTTATACATTATGCGTTATGCGTTATGCCTGATCCGTTAGGCGTTATGCGTTATGCGTTATGCGTTATGCGTTATGCGTTATGCGTTATGCGTTATGCGTTATGCGTTATGCGTTATGTGTTATGCATTATGCGTTATGCGTTATGCCTGATCCGTAAGGCGTTATGCGTTATACGTTATGCGTTATGCGTTATTCGTTATGCGTTATGCGATATGCGTTATGCGTTATACGTTATGCGTTATGCGTTATGCGTTATGCGTTATGCGTTATGCGTTATGCGTTATGCGTTATGCGTTATGCGTTATGCGTTATGCGTTATTCGTTATGCGTTATGCGTTATGCGTTATGCGTTATGCGTTTTGCGTTATGGGTTATGCGTTATGCGTTATGCGATATGCGTTATGCGTTATACGTTATGCTTTATGCTTTATGCGTTATGCGTTATGCGTTATGAGTGATCCGACATGCGTTATGCGTTATGCGTTATGCCTTATGCCTTATGGGTTTGCGTTATGCGTTATGCATATGCATAATGCGTTATACGTCATGTATTATGCGTTATGCCTTATACGTTATGCGATATGCGTTGTGTGTAATGCGTTATGCGTTATGTGTTATGCATTATGCGTTATGCGTTATGCCTGATCCGTTAGGCGTTATGCGTTATGCGTTATGCGTTATGCGTTATGCGATATGCGTTGTGCGTTATGCGTTATGCGTTATGCGTTATGCGTTATGCGTTATGCGTTATGCGTTATGCGTTATGCGTTATGCGTTATGCATTATGCTTTATGCGTTATGGGTTATGCGTTATGCGTTATGCGATATGCGTTATGCGTTATACGTCATGCTTTATGCTTTATGCGATATGCGTTATGCGTTATGAGTGATCCGACATGCGTTATGCGTTATGCGTTGTGCGTTATGCGTTATGCCTTATGGGTTTGCGTTATGGATTATGCATTATGCGTTATGCGTTATGCGTTATGCATAATGCGTTATACGTTATGTATTATGCGTTATGCCTTATACGTTATGCGATATGCGTTGTGCGTTATGCGTTATGCGTTATGCGTTATGCGTTATGCGTTATGCGTTATGCATTTTGAGTTATGCGCCATGCGTTATGCGTTATGCGTTATGCATTTTGAGTTATGCTCCATGCGTTATGCGTTATGCGTTATGCGTTATGCGTTATGCGATATGCGTTTTGCGTTATGCGTTATGAATTATGCGTTATGCGTTATGCGTTATGCATTTTGCGTTATGCGCCATGCGTTATGCGTTATGCGTTATGCGTTATGCATTATGCGTTGTGCGTTATACGTTTGCGTTGTGCGTTATGCGTTATGCGTTATGCGTTATGCGTTATGCGTTATGCGTTATGCGTTATGCGTTATGCGTTATGCGTTATGCGTTATGCGTTATGCGTTATGCGTTATGCGTTATGCGTTATGCGTTATGCGTTATGCGTTATGCGTTATGCGTTATGCGTTATGCGTTACGTGTTATGCGTTATGCGATATGCGTTGTGCGTTATGCGTTATGCGTGATCCGTTATGCGTTAAGCATTATGCGTTTTGCTGTATTCGTTATGCGTTGTGCGTTATACGTTTGCGTTATGCGTTATGCGTTATGCATTTTGAGTTATGCGCCATGCGTTATGCGTTATGCGCCATGCGTTATGCGTTATCCGTTATGCGTTATGCGATATGCGTTGTGCGTTATGCGTTATGCGTTATGCGTTATGCGTTATGCGTTATGCGTTATGCGATATGCGTTATGCGTTATACGTTATGCTTTATGCTTTATGCTTTATGCTTTATGCTTTATGCGTTATGCGTTATGCGTTATGAGTGATCCGACATGCGTTATGCCTTATGCCTTATGGGTTTGCGTTATGGGTTATGCATTATGCGTTATGCGTTATGCGTTATGTATAATGCGTTATACGTTATGTATTATGCGTTATGCCTTATACGTTATGCGATATGCGTTGTGCGTTATGCGTTATGCGTTATGCGTTATGCGTTATGCGTTATGCGTTATGCGTTATGCATTTTGAGTTATGCGCCATGCGTTATGCGTTATGCGTTATGCATTTTGAGTTATGCGCCATGCGTTATGCGTTATGCGTTATGCGTTATGCGTTATGCGATATGCGTTTTGCGTTATGCGTTATGAATTATGCGACATGCGTTATGCGTTATGCGTTATGCGTTATGCATTATGCGTTGTGCGTTATACGTTTGCGTTGTGCGTTATGCGTTATGCGTTATGCGTTATGCGTTATGCGTTATGCGTTATGCGTTATGCGTTATGCGTTATGCGTTATGCGTTATGCGTTATGCGTTATGCGTTATGCGTTATGCGTTATGCATTACGTGTTATGCGTTATGCGTTATGCGTTATGCGTTGTGCGTTATACGTTTGCGTTGTGCGTTATGCGTAATGCGGTATGCGTTATGTGTTATACATTATGCGTTATGCGTTATGCCTGATCCGTTAGGCGTTATGCGTTATGCCTGATCCGTTAGGCGTTATGCGCCATGCGTTATGCGTTATGCGTTATGCGTTATGCATTATGCGTTGTGCGTTATACGTTTGCGTTGTGCGTTATGCGTTATGCGTTATGCGTTATGCGTTATGCGTTATGCGTTATGCGTTATGCGTTATGTGTTATGCATTATGCGTTATGCGTTATGCCTGATCCGTTAGGCGTTATGCGTTATGCGTTATGCGTTATGCATTATGCGTTGTGCGTTATACGTTTGCGTTGTGCGTTATGCGTAATGCGTTATGCGTTATGTGTTATACATTATGCGTTATGCGTTATGCCTGATCCGTTAGGCGTTATGCGTTATGCGTTATGCGTTATGCGTTTTGCGTTATGCGTTATGCGTTATGCGTTATGCGTTATGCGTTATGCGTTATGCGTTATGCGTTATGCGTTATGTGTTATGCATTATGCGTTATGCGTTATGCCTGATCCGTAAGGCGTTATGCGTTATGCGTTATGCGTTATGCGTTATGCGTTATGCGTTATGCGTTATGCGTTATGCGTTATGCGTTATGCGTTATGCGTTATGGGTTATGCGTTATGCGTTATGCGATATGCGTTATGCGTTATACGTTATGCTTTATGCTTTATGCGTTATGCGTTATGCGTTATGCCTTATGCCTTATGGGTTTGGGTTATGCGTTATGCATATGCATAATGCGTTATACGTCATGTATTATGCGTTATGCCTTATACGTTATGCGATATGCGTTGTGCGTAATGCGTTATGCGTTATGTGTTATGCATTATGCGTTATGCGTTATGCCTGATCCGTTAGGCGTTATGCGTTATGCGTTATGCGTTATGCGTTATGCGTTATGCGTTATGCGTTATGCGTTGTGCGTTATGCGTTATGCGTTATGCGTTATGCGTTATGCGTTATGCGTTATGCGTTATGCGTTATGCGTTATGCGTTATGCGTTATGCGTTATGCATTTTGAGTTATGCGCCATGCGTTATGCGTTATGCGTTATGCGTTTTGCGATATGCGTTGTGCGTTATGCGTTATGCGTGATCCGTTATGCGTTAAGCATTATGCGTTTTGCTGTATTCGTTATGCGTTGTGCGTTATACGTTTGCGTTATGCGTTATGCGTTATCCGTTATGCATTTTGAGTTATGCGCCATGCGTTATGCATTATGCGTTATGCGTTATGCGATATGCGTTGTGCGTTATGCGTTATGCGTTATGCGTTATGCGTTATGCGTTATGCGTTATGCGTTATGCGTTATGCGTTATGCGTTATGCGTTATGCGTTATGCGTTATGCGTTATGCGTTATGCGTTATGCGTTATGCGTTATGCGTTATGCGTTATGCGTTATGCGTTATGCATTTTGAGTTATGCGTGATCCGTTATGCGTTAAGCATTATGGGTTTTGCTGTATTCGTTATGCGTTGTGCGTTATACGTTTGCGTTATGCGTTATGCGTTATGCATTTTGAGTTATGCGCCATGCGTTATGCGTTATGCGCCATGCGTTATGCGTTATGCGTTATGCGTTATGCGATATGCGTTGTGCGTTATGCGTTATGCGTTATGCGTTATGCGTTGTGCGTTATGCGTTATGCGTTATGCGTTATGCGTTATGCGTTATGCGTTATGCATTATGCTTTATGCGTTATGGGTTATGCGCTATGCGTTATGCGATATGCGTTATGCGTTATACGTTATGCTTTATGCTTTATGCGTTATGCGTTATGCGTTATGAGTGATCCGACATGCGTTATGCGTTATGCGTTATGCGTTATGCCTTATGCCTTATGGGTTTGCGTTATGGGTTATGCATTATGCGTTATGCGTTATGCGTTATGCATAATGCGTTATACGTTATGTATTATGCGTTATGCCTTATACGTTATGCGATATGCGTTGTGCGTTATGCGTTATGCGTTATGCGTTATGCGTTATGCGTTATGCGTTATGCGTTATGCGTTATGCGTTATGCGTTATGCGTTATGCGTTATGCGTTATGCGTTATGCGTTATGCGTTATGCGTTATGCGTTATGCGTTATGCGTTATGCGTTATGGGTTATGCGTTATGCGTTATGCGATATGCGTTATGCGTTATACGTTATGCTTTATGCTTTATGCTTTATGCGTTATGCGTTATGCGTTATGCCTTATGCCTTATGGGTTTGCGTTATGCGTTATGCATATGCATAATGCGTTATACGTCATGTATTATGCGTTATGCCTTATACGTTATGCGATATGCGTTGTGCGTAATGCGTTATGCGTTATGTGTTATGCATTATGCATTATGCGTTATGCCTGATCCGTTAGGCGTTATGCGTTATGCGTTATGCGTTATGCGTTATGCGTTATGCGTTATGCGTTATGCGATATGCGTTGTGCGTTATGCGTTATGCGTTATGCGTTATGCGTTATGCGTTATGCGTTATGCGTTATGCGTTATGCGTTATGCGTTATGCGTTATGCGTTATGCGTTATGCGTTATGCATTTTGAGTTATGCGCCATGCGTTATGCGTTATGCGTTATGCGTTTTGCGATATGCGTTGTGCGTTATGCGTTATGCGTGATCCGTTATGCGTTAAGCATTATGCGTTTTGCTGTATTCGTTATGCGTTGTGCGTTATACGTTTGCGTTATGCGTTATGCGTTATCCGTTATGCATTTTGAGTTATGCGCCATGCGTTATGCATTATGCGTTATGCGTTATGCGATATGCGTTGTGCGTTATGCGTTATGCGTTATGCGTTATGCGTTATGCGTTATGCGTTATGCGTTATGCGTTATGCGTTATGCGTTATGCGTTATGCGTTATGCACTTTGAGTTATGCGTGATCCGTTATGCGTTAAGCATTATGGGTTTTGCTGTATTCGTTATGCGTTGTGCGTTATACGTTTGCGTTATGCGTTATGCGTTATGCATTTTGAGTTATGCGCCATGCGTTATGCGTCATGCGCCATGCGTTATGCGTTATGCGTTATGCGTTATGCGATATGCGTTGTGCGTTATGCGTTATGCGTTATGCGTTATGCGTTGTGCGTTATGCGTTATGCGTTATGCGTTATGCGTTATGCGTTATGCATTATGCTTTATGCGTTATGGGTTATGCGTTATGCGTTATGCGATATGCGTTATGCGTTATACGTTATGCTTTATGCTTTATGCGTTATGCGTTATGCGTTATGAGTGATCCGACATGCGTTATGCGTTATGCGTTATGCGTTATGCCTTATGCCTTATGGGTTTGCGTTATGGGTTATGCATTATGCGTTATGCCTTATGCGTTATGCATAATGCGTTATACGTTATGTATTATGCGTTATGCGTTATGCGTTATGCGTTATACGTTATGCGTTATGCGTTATGCGTTATGCGTTATGCGTTATGCGTTATGCGCTATGCGTTATGCGTTATACTTTATGCGATATACGTTATGCTTTATGCTTTATTCGTTATGCGTTATGCGTGATCCGACATGCGTTATGCATTTTGCGATATGCGTTATTCGTTATGAGTTATGAGTTATAAGTTATGCGTAATGCGTTATGCGTTATGCGTTATGCATTATGCTTTATCCGTTATGCGTTATATGTTATGCTTTATGCGTTATGCGTTATGCGTTATGCGTTATGCGTTGTGCGTTATGCGTTATGCGTTATGCGTTATGCATTCTGCTTTATCCGTTATGCGTTATGCGTTATGCTTTATGGGTTCTGCGTTATGCGTTATGCGTTATGCGTTCTGCGTTATGCGTTATGCGTTATGCGTTATGCGTTATGCGTTATGCGTTATGCGTTATGCATTATGCTTTATCCGTTATGCGTTATGCGTTATGCTTTATGCGTTCTGCGTTATGCGTTATGAGTGATCCGACATGCGTTATGCGTTATGCGTTATGCCTTATGCCTTATGGGCTTGCGTTATGCGTTATGCGTTATGCATAATGCGTTATACGTCATGTATTATGCGTTATGCCTTATACGTTATGCGATATGCGTTGTGCGTAATGCGTTATGCGTTATGCGTTATGCCTTATGGGTTTGCGTTATGGGTTATGCATTATGCGTTATGCGTTATGCGTTATGTATAATGCGTTATACGTTATGTATTATGCGTTATGCCTTATACGTTATGCGATATGCGTTGTGCGTTATGCGTTATGCGTTATGCGTTATGCGTTATGCGTTATGCGTTATGCGTTATGCATTTTGAGTTATGCGCCATGCGTTATGCGTTATGCGTTATGCATTTTGAGTTATGCGCCATGCGTTATGCGTTATGCGTTATGCGTTATGCGTTATGCGATATGCGTTTTGCGTTATGCGTTATGAATTATGCGACATGCGTTATGCGTTATGCGTTATGCGTTATGCATTATGCGTTGTGCGTTATACGTTTGCGTTGTGCGTTATGCGTTATGCGTTATGCGTTATGCGTTATGCGTTATGCGTTATGCGTTATGCGTTATGCGTTATGCGTTATGCGTTATGCGTTATGCGTTATGCGTTATGCGTTATGCGTTATGCATTACGTGTTATGCGTTATGCGTTATGCGTTATGCGTTGTGCGTTATACGTTTGCGTTGTGCGTTATGCGTAATGCGTTATGCGTTATGTGTTATACATTATGCGTTATGCGTTATGCCTGATCCGTTAGGCGTTATGCGTTATGCCTGATCCGTTAGGCGTTATGCGCCATGCGTTATGCGTTATGCGTTATGCGTTATGCATTATGCGTTGTGCGTTATACGTTTGCGTTGTGCGTTATGCGTTATGCGTTATGCGTTATGCGTTATGCGTTATGCGTTATGCGTTATGCGTTATGTGTTATGCATTATGCGTTATGCGTTATGCCTGATCCGTTAGGCGTTATGCGCTATGCGTTATGCGTTATGCATTATGCGTTGTGCGTTATACGTTTGCGTTGTGCGTTATGCGTAATGCGTTATGCGTTATGTGTTATACATTATGCGTTATGCGTTATGCCTGATCCGTTAGGCGTTATGCGTTATGCGTTATGCGTTATGCGTTTTGCGTTATGCGTTATGCGTTATGCGTTATGCGTTATGCGTTATGCGTTATGCGTTATGCGTTATGCGTTATGCGTTATGCGTTATGTGTTATGCATTATGCGTTATGCGTTATGCCTGATCCGTAAGGCGTTATGCGTTATGCGTTATGCGTTATGCGTTATGCGTTATGCGTTATGCGTTATGCGTTATGCGTTATGCGTTATGCGTTATGGGTTATGCGTTATGCGTTATGCGATATGCGTTATGCGTTATACGTTATGCTTTATGCTTTATGCGTTATGCGTTATGCGTTATGCCTTATGCCTTATGGGTTTGGGTTATGCGTTATGCATATGCATAATGCGTTATACGTCATGTATTATGCGTTATGCCTTATACGTTATGCGATATGCGTTGTGCGTAATGCGTTATGCGTTATGTGTTATGCATTATGCGTTATGCGTTATGCCTGATCCGTTAGGCGTTATGCGTTATGCGTTATGCGTTATGCGTTATGCGTTATGCGATATGCGTTGTGCGTTATGCGTTATGCGTTATGCGTTATGCGTTATGCGTTATGCGTTATGCGTTATGCGTTATGCGTTATGCGTTATGCGTTATGCGTTATGCATTTTGAGTTATGCGCCATGCGTTATGCGTTATGCGTTATGCGTTTTGCGATATGCGTTGTGCGTTATGCGTTATGCGTGATCCGTTATGCGTTAAGCATTATGCGTTTTGCTGTATTCGTTATGCGTTGTGCGTTATACGTTTGCGTTATGCGTTATGCGTTATCCGTTATGCATTTTGAGTTATGCGCCATGCGTTATGCATTATGCGTTATGCGTTATGCGATATGCGTTGTGCGTTATGCGTTATGCGTTATGCGTTATGCGTTATGCGTTATGCGTTATGCGTTATGCGTTATGCGTTATGCGTTATGCGTTATGCGTTATGCGTTATGCGTTATGCGTTATGCGTTATGCGTTATGCGTTATGCGTTATGCGTTATGCATTTTGAGTTATGCGTGATCCGTTATGCGTTAAGCATTATGGGTTTTGCTGTATTCGTTATGCGTTGTGCGTTATACGTTTGCGTTATGCGTTATGCGTTATGCATTTTGAGTTATGCGCCATGCGTTATGCGTTATGCGCCATGCGTTATGCGTTATGCGTTATGCGTTATGCGATATGCGTTGTGCGTTATGCGTTATGCGTTATGCGTTATGCGTTGTGCGTTATGCGTTATGCGTTATGCGTTATGCGTTATGCGTTATGCGTTATGCATTATGCTTTATGCGTTATGGGTTATGCGCTATGCGTTATGCGATATGCGTTATGCGTTATACGTTATGCTTTATGCTTTATGCGTTATGCGTTATGCGTTATGAGTGATCCGACATGCGTTATGCGTTATGCGTTATGCGTTATGCCTTATGCCTTATGGGTTTGCGTTATGGGTTATGCATTATGCGTTATGCGTTATGCGTTATGCATAATGCGTTATACGTTATGTATTATGCGTTATGCCTTATACGTTATGCGATATGCGTTGTGCGTTATGCGTTATGCGTTATGCGTTATGCGTTATGCGTTATGCGTTATGCGTTATGCGTTATGCGTTATGCGTTATGCGTTATGCGTTATGCGTTATGCGTTATGCGTTATGCGTTATGCGTTATGCGTTATGGGTTATGCGTTATGCGTTATGCGATATGCGTTATGCGTTATACGTTATGCTTTATGCTTTATGCTTTATGCGTTATGCGTTATGCGTTATGCCTTATGCCTTATGGGTTTGCGTTATGCGTTATGCATATGCATAATGCGTTATACGTCATGTATTATGCGTTATGCCTTATACGTTATGCGTTATACGTTTGCGTTATGCGTTATGCGTTATGCGTTATGCGTTATGCATT